>SJYT01044038.1:0-16492 GCA_006410635.1 Cephalophus harveyi | reverse complement strand
TTCAGCTTTCTCATCTTTAATAAGTGGTTAGTGTACTAGACATTTTTTTGTTCTGCTCAGCTTCCATTCCTCACTGTCCTTAAGGAGTTACTGCTTTCTCAGATTGAATCCTCATTGTTCAGATGGTTCCAGGCCAGCCCAGTCCCTTTTATCCAGAGATGTGCATGTGACCCTGTCCAGCCAATTATCTGCTGCTTCCTCCCATCACTGTGGATTGACAGAGTCACCAGGCAACCCAGGTTAGAGGAATCCGAAGTCAACTTTTGGGCTTTGTCTTGTACTGTTGAGAAGTTTACTTTTCAATAAGGTCCCTAAGTTAAGTAAAATGGAAGGCTAGAATTGTGGGAAAGCTCCACAGGAGGAGCACTAGAGATGGAAATTTTATTGAGGAAAGCAGGTCCAGGATATACCTGGAGCTACTATTGCCTTTTCAGATATTTGACCAATAAAGGGTTTTTGTTGTTGCTTTAAAATCAGTTTGAATTGTCCTTTCTTCTTGCCACCCTGCAAACGGCAGGGTCCAGGTTAATTCAGTTGGGTTAGTTAACCTCCATGCCCTTTCCATTTCAATGTTCTATGATTATCTGCCTTACTGTATCATATGCAAGTTAGATTACTTTCATCGATAGAGGTTAGACAAGTAACAACTGAAAATTCTCAGAAGTAATTTCTCCATTCTGAGAACTATAAGTGGAAGGTCAAGAGTAGCTGTTCTACATTTTGATCTTATTTTTATCAAATTTATCTAGATTTTGATCTTATTTATCTTCATTTTATAGCATACTTGACCTTCTATGACTCTTACCCTCCCTTGGTCCAGTTGTATTCACTAGACCCTATGAAATAAAACAAGCAAACAAAAAAGAAAAGCAAAACTCTGCTTGATGTGAGAAATTATCTCTTTGTGAATCACATTCACAATTGATCTCTTTGTGAGTCTCCCCAGCCTTAGGATAATATGTGCATTTTGTGATGATGACTTTTTAAGAATACTGCATAAGAATGGAGAAAAAGAACACCTGTGGCATGCATGAAAATTTATAAACATTTATGAGACGTTCATGAGGTAGCGAAGCAGAAAGGAGAGAACATGGATGCAGAAGCCCAGGTAACCTTGATCAAGTTGTATAGGCTTCGCTCATCTTTCATATGTTGGGTACTTGTGAGGATGATGTGGTATTTAATGTTTGTGGAAGCCATTTGCATGTAAAACTTGATGATGACTGAAATCATTTAGGAATGAATGTACCTAGTTTATTCAGTGAGTTTCATTGATGAATTGTGCCAAAAGCAACAGATTAGGAAATAAACTTTATTGAAAAGTAAGCTTCTTTTCAACATTTCCAGACAAAGCTCAGAAGTTGACTTTTGATTCATCCAGCCTGGGTTGCTTGTCAACTCTAACCAAACACAGTGGCCACAGGAGTAGCCGAGTAGCAATTAATTGGCTGGGCAAGATTCCATACACATCTCTGGATAAAGGAGACTAGACTGGGTTCAAACCATCTGAACAATGAAGACTAAATCTGGGAAATATCTAATAAGAATAGATATGAAGGTAGTTTCAGATTTTGAAATCCAGCTGATGAGTTTAAACTTGTTTAAAGAAGCAAATATTACTTACTACTTCCAGATATCTTCCTCCAGATCATATCTTAAACTTTGGTTTTCTCTGTTCATTCCCACAAACAGTACAAACTCGTGACTCACCTTGTGGATGCCGGTCTGTTCTATAACCAATATCCTATTGCCTCATTTTTCTTCCTTAAAATAATATACCCTAATTACATAATAAGGCAGCTGAATGTAGTGTCTGATAGAATATGGAGAACAGAAGATAGGACTGAGCAAAATATATCTGAGAGACTGGGATAGTGGTGGTATTATTAACAGGAGGCAGATTGATAAGGGATCCATGATGGGTGATAAGACACCCAGTTGGAATGATTGCATCAGAAGTTGCAGATTTAGACATAGCACTTAGTGGAAGGAATGGAGTCCCTGTATAGATCTAGAAGTTATGAAGTCATTGATCTTTGTATCTCAAAGCAAGTTAATCATTTTGGCTGCTATAAGGAAATAACCAGAGACTTGGATGGCTTAAGTAGCAAACATTTCTCACAGTTACTGGTAAGTCCTGATAGACTCGAAGTTTGGTGAGAGCCCTCTTCCTGATTTGCAGATGGCTGCTTTCTTGCTATGGCTTCACATGGCAAAAAGAAAGAGGAGAAGCTAGCTGTTTCATGACTCTTTTGAGGGCTCTTATCCCATGCATGAGGTGCTGCTCTTATCACCTCATTATCTCCCAAAGACCCAATCTCCAGATAATATCACAATGGGTATTAGGGCTTCAACAAATGAATTTGGTCAGGGGTGGGGTATACAAATATTCAGTCAATAGCAGGTCTTTAAGACATCGTTTGGTCTTGATTTTTTTTCCGCTAAAAGGTTGAATCAAAGTGGAAGGTCACATAGTATGTTGTTAGTCATGCCACTAGGTATAGGATGTTTATTTGCTGACTCCAAGGCCAGTGTTTTTTCTTCTCCACCATACAACCTTCGTGTGCCATCAGGCCAAAGATACTAATAACAGTGGAAACTTTAATATCAGTAAGGATTACGATGAGGATCAACTATGTACTAGAAAAACTATAGTGTAATTACCTACTAGTGTATGGAGACAACTCTCATGTATCTTTGACATGAGAAAGCCAAGATATTGGGCCATTTAGATAGCATAGGTGACTGGGAAAAGCTGGCTTATCAAGGGCTTAGTGGCTGATATAAAGAATGCTTTATATTAAATATAAATGCTTTATATTTAATCATTTTTTTCTCTTACCAACTGGTCTGATAGCCATTATAGTATAATTGCTTATTTACAATGTGAGTTTTGATGCCAAACAGTACTGAATTTGATTCTTGGCTATGTTACTTGCTGTCTGAAGTGCCTTTGAGCCTTAGTTTCCTCATCTGATGAGATGGTTGGATGGTATCACCGACTCAATGGACATGAGTTAGAGCAAGCTCTGGAAGTTAATACACCTACCTATTAGAAACATTAGTTTCTTTCTACTGCAGAAATTATAAAAAAAAATATAGTCGCTTAAATAAGAAAATACAAGTTTATTGTTTTAGTTCTAGGGGTCAGACTTCTGAAAACGGATCTTATGCGGCTAAAAGGATTAGCAAGGCTGTGTTCCTTTAGAATAAGGGTGAATTTTCTTCTTGCCTTTTCCAGCTTCTGGAGACTGCCCACCTTCCTTGGCTCATAGCCCCCTCCAGCACTGGTGTCACTCTGACTTCTGCTTCTGTCATCACATTTTCCTCGGGCTCTTACAGTCCTGCTTCCTTCTCAGAAGGACCCTTATGATTATCTTGGGCCCACGTAAAAAATCCAGGATAATCTTCCATCTCAGGATCCTTAATACCATCACATCTGTAGAGTCCCATTTGCCATGTGAAGTGACATGCACCCATGTCACGTTGTTAGGATTTGAACATCTCTGGGGACCATTATTCTGCCTACCACGCTGATGATACTAATGAAGATGATGAGGAATAGTAGCTAATCCTATTAATATTTCAGTTGTTCCCAAAATTGCTGCTAGTATTTCATCAAAGAAAATAAGTTCTTCTGTCCAAAAGCACATAAGAAGAGCAAGGCTGGCCTAATAAGAGAATGGCACTTCTGGTTTGATAAAAGGATCTTTACTTTGTGATTGAAAATGTCTTCCTTTACAGGGTTGCCTGGAAAGCCATAGAATGTTTACATTCATCATCCTTTTGATTCAGGCATTAAAAGGCAGCAATGTACAATCATATTTTCTGGGAGAAAAACCCAACTCTCAATCTAGCGCAAGTTACAAAGAAGGCAATGAGGAAATGAGAAACCGGACAGGGTTTGATTTAAAATGAGATAAAACAACTGTTCATAGCAGAGGATCAATAATCATATTTGAAATAATGAACTGAGAAGACAGTCTTACACAGAAGATGCACAGAAAGTTTTAGGCTCTATCCCTGTTTCTACGTGCGCGCGCGCGCGCACACACACACACACACACACACACACACACACTTCTGAAACTGTTATTGTTCAGTTGCTAAGTCATGTCCTACTCTTTGCGACCGCATGGACTGTCGAAGCTGTAATCTTGTCAAATTCCCAAGTGAGTCTTAGTTTGCAGAAAAAACTATGGATAAAAAATGAAGAGGTCTGGAACTTCCCTGGTGGTTCAGTGACTAAGACTATACGCTCCCAGTGCAGGGGCCCTGAGTTTGATCCCTGGTCAGAAACTAGATTCTACAAGCCACAACTAAAGATCCCACCTGCTGCAACTATGATCAAAGATCCTGCATGCCACAACTAAGACCCAACACAGCTAAATAAAGAAATAAAAATTTTTTTGTAAATGAAGAGGTCATAATCGGGAAGGAGTTAGCTTGAGTGAAATGACAATAGAATAAAATGGTGATTAGCTTTTTAAAAATACTAGTGTAAAGATAACTCTTGCTTTAATTTTCCTTCTATTTTGTTATAAATTATAGGTCTGCTAAGGAGACGAATAACCTGTCAATTCCTTTAAAAACACAAATCAGACAAATTGTCCTATAGCAGGAGGACACTGCAGTGATTTGACATTCACTCAATGCATTCTCTTACTAGCCTTTCTTAGACACAATACCTGCATGACTTCTTTTTTGTCAGATGCTTTCACTGATACATTTTCACATATGGGTTTTTTTTTGTCAATTATGACAAGTATAAATTATTTTTTTACTTCAAATAAAAGACCACATATTACAACAGTGACTTTAAAGTAAAGTTTGTAGCATTTAAAAAATGGAGAGTTGGAGACCACATTCAGAGCACTCTATAGCAAACCAGAGGCTCTCAGCATTCTGGTTCTGCCTTAGCCTTCCAGTCTTCTTTCTCAGCTCCTGGTTTATCCAATGCTTTCTGTTGTTCTTTAGTCACTAAGTCATGTCCAACTCTTTGTGACCCCATTGACTGCAGCAAGCCAGGCTTCCCTGTTCTCAGCTATCTCCTAGAGTTTGCTCAAGTTCATGTCCATTGAGTCAGTGATGCTGTCTAACCATCTTATCCTCTGCCGCCTCTTCTCCTTTTGCCTTCAGTTTTTCCCAGCATCAGGAAATCTTTCTCAGAATCAGCACCTACCAGTCAGCTAAAGCCACTTGTTTCTGCTTGGCCCTTGTATATTCCCTGTCACCTCACTAAATGCCTTTCATTTTTAAATTATTGTTTCCTACAGAAATTTAACGCCATCCATCATGACTGCCATCTGGAGAAAGCTTTGCTCTCATCACCCAGTGGTTGAAACAGGTTGACATTTCTACTTAAAGCTCCAGCCCCCAGTCCTAGCCCTGATTTAGGTCATGTACTGTTGTGAAAAGTGTCCGGGACCTGCATAAATGTGGGACCTTCCCACCATCTGGGAAGCCCAGGTGGCGCTAGTGGTAAAGAACTCCTGCCAATGCAGGAGACATAAGAGACACAGGTTCAATCCCTGGGTCGGGAAGATCGCCTGGAGGAGGGCATGGCAATCCACTCCAGTACTCATACCTGGAGAATCCCATGGACAGAGGAGCCTGGCAGACTACAGTTCATGGGGTTGCAAAGAGTTGGACAGGACTGAAGCGACTAAGCATGTACTGGCATAAAGTGTGAAGTTATTAGACTGATCGGGCACTTATAGGTTAGACAGCTATCATGTATGTTGCTGCAGTTTGAACCTTAACAGTCTGTCATCAGTAGTTGGTTTCTTGATCACACAAGCCCAATTCCTAAGCAGTTCTTCCTTCTGCTTGAAACCTTGTGCCCTTCTGTTCTCCTGGAAAAGTCATTTCCTCCAGGTGTCAAGGGTACAATTCTAGGGACTTCATTGTTCCCTGGGAACCCCCAAGGAGAGCTCAGGGTGAGAATGTTCATTCTGTGAGGAAGTTAATCTGATTGAAATATTTGAGTTTGAAAAATCATTTGGATGGATGTAGGAAGATGAAGGAAGCCTGAGTAGGTAAAGAAAGTGATTTCAGAATTTCCTGAAAGTAACCTGACAGACCAGCTCAGGTCTTCCCTCCCTCAGAATTCTGTTACATTGGCTACCACTCTATATTGAAGTGTGTGTGTGCTCAGTCATGTCCGACTCTTTGCAAACTTATGGACGATAGCCCACCAGGCTCCTCTGTCCATGGAATTCTCTGTCCATGAAATACTAGAGTGGATTGCCATTTCCCACTCCAGGGGACCTTCCTGACCCAGGTATTGAACCCACACCTCTCGGGTCTCCTACATTGGCAGAGGATTCTTTACCACTGTGCCACTTGGGAAACACATAAGAGTTGGTATTAATGCACAGAAGACAAAATAGCCTCCCATGACCCATATTGAACTATAGGAGTCCAGCTGACTTGTTTTTAAAGCCATGTCCCCAGAAGATCTTAGAACCTCATTTTTCCCTGTTTTTCTTGATCACTGTTTGCTTCTGCTCCAGAATATAGGTGTCAAAGGATATATAAATAAATATTAGAATTCCAGAATAATCCACTTATTTCTACTTCATATAGTTTATTTAGAATCTTGATCAATTCTTTTAGCAATTATTTCATTGAACAATTATTTGCTGGTGCTGGGCATAAACAGATCCATAAGACATGAGTCTTATCTTCATGGACACCATCACCACAGACATAGTGCCATTTCCTGAAAAGACCCTTCCTATTCCCAGGGAACAGTCTAAGGAAGGCTGAGTCTTCACTGGGGAAACTAGAGCAATTTATTCTCAACAGGAAATAAGAGGTAGCAGATTGCAGAAATTTTGGGATAAAGTATTAACCAAGATTGTCTAGGAAGTTTATATCTTAGGAGTGTGTAGATAAATTGGTAATGAATTCAGAGTTGCAAGTTTGAATAAATGCATATACTTAAAAATCCAAAAAGATGCGCTTTAATCTGTCTAAGCTTCAGGTGAAAGTCCAGCACTTTAATCTACTAAGTGTCTACAGATAAAGACAGTACACTGTAGCAGTTTATACAGACTAGTGAAAACCAGCCAAAGAAGTGTTTTCTTGAAAAAAAAAAGGAAAATCTAAAAAATTCTAATATTTTTATCTTTGCCATAATTTATCTCTAAGGTATCCAGTTCTGATGGTAAATACCAGAAAGCAGAGAGCTGTGGTGTTCTGGAAAAGTCAATAATTGAGGCTTTAAAGTAGCTTCAGTATAAAGACTAACCAAGAAGACTGACTTTCCAGAAAGATAAAGTCCCAGGGGAGACCTGAGCCAGGTTTATGAAATCAAGAGGTATGTGAATAAGGCAAATATGAACTTATTCCTCAAATTATAAAAATATTTTAAAGCTTTGAAAAAGTGATTTTAGGGTCATTGAAAAGTCATGGAGATTGTATTTTATTGTTGGCTTTAAAGTCTGAAAGTAAAAGTGTTAGTCTCTCAGTTGTGTCCGACTTTTTGCAACCTTATGGTCTGTAGCTTGCCAGGCTTCTCTGTCCAAGGAGTTCTCCAGGCAAGAAAACTGGAGTGGGTAGCCATTCCCTTATCCAGGGGATCTTCCCAACCCAGGGATCGAACCTTTGTCTCCAACACTGCAGGCAGATTCTTTACTATTTGAGTCACCAAGAATCTGCTTGCGATGTGGGAGACCCGGGTTCTATCGCTTGGTTGGGAAGATCCCCTGGAGAAGGGAATGTCTACCTATTCCAGTATTCTTGGGGCTTCCCTGGTGGCTCAGACTGTAAAGAATCTGCATGCAATTTGGGTTTGATCCCTGGGTCAGGAAGATTCCTTGAAGAAGGGAATAGCTACTCACTCCAGTGTTCTTGCCTGGAGAATTCCATGGACAGAGGATCCTAGCAAGCTACAGTCCATGGGGTTGCCAATATCGGACGTGACTGAGCAACTAACACTTTCAAGTCTAAACTGTAACATTGCCTAAGGTGAAACCACTTTAGGATAAATATCTTTTGCTATTGTAGTAATTAACTCCCCGTGGATTAGTTTCAAAATTGTTCTGCGTTTTTGTGAATGTAGTTATACGGTAAATGAGTCTTTTAGCAGATTTTAAGATACAACTAGGAAATTCTTTATCTCAGTGTGTGATATATACTTATGTGGATAGCAGATTCCTTGTGGAATACTAAAGAAATAGATCATGTTAAATATGTGGCTCTTAGCATCAGAAGTTGTCATAGAGAGCCAATATATTTTTTCTTAAAATGTGTTTTAATATTTCTGCCCAGGACCAAATACCAAGCTGACAATTGGTCTCATTCAATAAGGCATCTCTTATGTTATCCTGAACTATTACAGTTGCTATGGCTTTTTTTATTTCCTTCTCCTATAAGACATAGGGAATTTTTCTCCTCTCCATGCCCAGGAAAGGTACTTGGCTAAAGTCCTTCTGAATATCAGTATTTACAAAGTATCTGCTTTGTATTTAGTGCTACGCAGAATGGTCATGAAGACAAACTCTTTGGGATTTTAATATTAATGGGATGATTTAACTTTATTAGTTTTATAAATTATAGAGGCCAGTGGAGTTGTTTGCTAGATTTTATCATAGGCTCAAGCTGGTGAGGCCCTAGTTCAGGAAAATATGACCGCTGTTCATTTCATTCTTCTTTGTTGGAAAGATTTGTGCCCTATGCACATTTTATGACTTACATTTCCTTTAGAAATATTCAGTACTTGATTCTTACTGTTCTAGATATGATGTACACATGATGAAAATGTTAATACTGAAATAATGATATATATCACTACATAATATAAGCACGGGTCTTCCCTGATAGCTCAGTTGGTAAAGAATCTGCCTACAAGGCAGGAGTCCCTGATTCAATTCCTGGGTGGGGAATATACACTGGAGAAGGGTTAGGCTTCCTACTCCAGTATTCTGGCCTGAAGAATTCCATGGACTACATAGTCCATGGAGTGGCAAAGAGTCGGGCACGACTGAGCGACTTTTACTTCACATCACAATATAAGTTTTGAATGTCTTTAAGATTTTCATCTTAAAACCACTGTAATAAATCTGTCTTAAAAGTTGAAAGTGATATTCGTGGTACCATACAAAGATGTGATAATGGTAAACCATCTGTCCCCACACAAAGAACTCATTCCCCCTTGTATTAGAGGTACCTTATCTTTAATCATCAAGTATTTTGAGCAACTAGTAAGACATCTGATTACCTCTCTTTTTCTCGTTTATAATCTCTCAGATTAATTTATAGACTCAAACAAAAGCTTTTTCTCATTGGCTTTTTAGACTCTTAGAATCCACTTACCTTACAGCTTGTAAAAGAATGGAAAGAAAAGATGGTCAGTGAATAATATATTGTTACTGGAAATTACTAGGCTGTTCTTTAATTTTTTATGAACTTTTAAAAGTATCTGTAGCCTTAATTGATTTAGCAGGAATCTTCGAGTAAGATTCCTGTTTACATTTTGGCCCAAAATCAGTTTCATATTCTATTTCTTACAGTAGGGCAAATAGGCTTGTTAAGCTTTTTGTATCTCTATCCTTTAATTTCAGATTTTGAGGACATATATCTAAGTGTTACCCTAGGTTCTCTGTCTTTACCCTCCTCCTTCCCCCAACATACACTCTGCACTATTATGATGTAACTATAATTGTGTTTTAAGTTTTCTTGATATCTTGTATTTCTAAGCCTTCTTCCCTTCCTTCCCTTTTCCTTAGATCTTTAAATCTAGAAGAAACTTCTGTCCTGAATAAAATATTTTTTAGTCAGTGTCGCAAACAGACAATTGTAAACTTCATCTTTGTAGATAAAGTACTTTAAAATAGGATTCATTCTCTCCTTTGTTTTGATGGTTAAAAAATAATGATACTATTTTGATGAATGGCTGGTGAAATGCAGCTGACACAGCACAATTGGTAGCATGCTCTCAGTTTAAACAACTGGGCTGAAAAGAGTCATTTTGGTTTAGTCCTTTTAACTGGATACTTTTTTGGAGACACTTTACACATTTAACGTATTCACAAAAATGATCAGAATTCAGGCTAAATAACTTAACTTACTTGATTTCCTATTGATTACATTTTGATTGTCCAGGAAAAATAAAATTGGTTTTTAAAGAAGTGGGCTGGTCTACAGAAAGACTAGGGAGAAATATCAGTCTTTATTGGAAGTTGAGAAGTATTATATAAGCCCTAGGCTGATATTGTACAATGGCTTCTAAGACTGGGAAATTGGAGGCATCCTGTTTTAATCTTTTATAACCCAACCACATGCATCATACTGAGCGCCCTTAACACCTGGTATTTTTGAAAGGATAAGAGACCTATTTTTCTGTGTACAGTGGACAGACATGCAAGTAACATCTCTTGCTTGTCTCTGTTCTCCTAACCCGGGACACAGAGAATGAAGATTCTGTCTTTTTTCACCTTGGGAGAGGGGTGGCTGGCAGCAGAGGTCCTATTGTTGACTTCCTGGACTGTGGATAAGGCACCCCGCCAAGACTTGAGTGTTGCGGAAGCTGGATCATTAGGGTCTTACCTGTGCAACAAGGCCATAATGTTGCCTTGAGGAATCCTGCCTGTGTCAGCCCTTCATTAGAACTTCTTCCCTCTGGGACACCAGAGCAGGACCTAATTGTCACTGGTCCCTCTTCCTTGAATATGTTTCAGTAAAAGTGTATTTTTTCTCCCATTAGTTTTGTTCACTCAGTCATGTCCAACTCTTTGTGACCCCATGGACTACAGCATGCCAGGCTTGCCTATCCTGCACCATCTCCCAGAGTTTGCTAAAACTCATGTCCATTGAGTTGGTGATGCCATCCAACCATCTCATCTTCTGTCGTCCCCTTCTTCTCTTGCCTTCAATCTTTCCCAGCATCAGGGTCTTTTCCAATGAGTCGGCTCTTTGCATCAGGTGGCCTAACTATTGGAGCTTCAGCTTTCAGCATCAGTCCTTCCAATGTCAATTCAGGATTGATTTCCTTTAGAACTGAGTGGTTTGATCTCCTTGCAGTCCAAGGGGCTCTCAGAGTATCTGGTAATTGCAACTGTTTTATCTTATTGAGGTGGACAAAGTGTAGTGACACTTAAGAATTGTTTTGTTTTTTCAAGTCATGGTTTCACTCATAGTACAAAGTTATCTGTATTTTAAATCAAATGCACTTAATCTTTGCATCTAAACATATTTTATGACACTTAATTTCTTCTTTTCCAAAGTAAGAAAATTATAAACAGGACTTTAAGAAATCTCCTGTGTAGCTGGATACTAGCTTTTCAGATTCATGAAACTTGATGCCTTTGACCTTCAGTTAGTGCTTTGGGTTTAAAACTCTGGGGTCCAGTCCCTTGTTCTCAAGGGAAATCCTTTGTCTGAATAGGATTTCTAAAGTCATGCTGTGAGCAGAAGTTGTATGAAGGCTCTGAACCTGGACTTTACCACACTTGCTTAGACAATTTGCTTAAGTCCTTCAGCTTCTCTAATGCTGTATTTCCTCATCTGTACAGTGATATCTAGCTCCTCAGGGTGTTGTGAGGTTTTTCATGAACTCGTGTTCATGAAATCTGGTAGTACAGTGCCTGGGACAGAGAAGGTCTTTCTTTTTTCCCTTTTCTCCAGCTTACATTAATAACTGGACTTTTAGGAGCATTAGGTCAGGACTTTAAGAAATCTCCTGTGTAGCTGGATACTAGCTTTTCAGATTCATGAAACTTGATGCCTTTGACCTTCAGTTAGTGCTTTGGGTTTAAAACTCTGGGGTCCAGTCCCTTGTTCTCAAGGGAAATCCTTTGTCTGAATAGGATTTCTAAAGTCATGCTGTGAGCAGAAGTTGTATGAAGGCTCTGAACCTGGACTTTACCACACTTGCTTAGACAATTTGCTTAAGTCCTTCAGCTTCTCTAATGCTGTATTTCCTCATCTGTACAGTGATATCTAGCTCCTCAGGGTGTTGTGAGGTTTTTCATGAACTCGTGTTCATGAAATCTGGTAGTACAGTGCCTGGGACAGAGAAGGTCTTTCTTTTTTCCCTTTTCTCCAGCTTACATTAATAACTGGACTTTTAGGAGCATTAGGGTAGAGGGAGGGCTTTAAAATGATTATTATCATAATGCTCAGTTGTGTCTGTGTCTGACTCTTTGTGACCCCATGGACTATAGCCCCCCAGGCTCGCCTGTCCATGGGATTCTCCAGACAAGAATATTGGAGTGGGTTGCCATTTCCTACTCCACATTATCATAATAGTAAAAACATAACAAGACATAAAATTTTCTGCCTCCTGTTTTGTGAATTTCCTGTTCATATCCTTTGCCCATTTCCCTACTGTTTGCTCATTTGGGGTTTGATTTGTAAAAGCTGCTGGTTATGGATATAAACCTTATGTCTGTAGGTTTAGGTTATGTTTAATGTTTTAGGCATGTTATATATATTTTTTGCCTTGCTTTTCACAGTATATATGGTGTTTTCTACCATGTAGAAATTTAAGCTGTTATCATTTCATGAGATATGTTGCTTTTCTTTGGATATAAGAACTGTCAACTATATGACATATATTGCTTTTAGAGATGTCAAAAATGTAAAGAAGCCAAGTCATATTCAATAAAACAGAACACTAATCTTTTCTTTTATAGTTCCTACCTTTGGTTTTGTGTGTGTGTGTTTGTGTATACAAATGTTTGTATGTATGTAAATTGGGCTTATTTTCAGTACTCAAAGTATTGCAGACAGGATTGGGTAGGTGAATGTTTTCTCTAGTCAAGAAAATTCTAGGAAGAATGTAGTTGCGTGGAGCTCAGAAGCCCTGGCATGGACTTCAGGTATTGCTGTGGATGCTTTAGTCTTGCTTTGTCTGTTGCTGCCAGAATCACATGCTGTTCTTGTCCAGCTGTCGCTGTAACTCGGTCCCTCTTGATATCTCTGTGTCAGTACTGCTTCAGAATCTGCCCTGAGGATTGGATTAGTATTTATTGCCAGCACCTGCCACTAAGTATGGGAGAAGGAGGGGGAGGAGATGACGAGCTTTGTAAAGCAGACTTCACAGTAGAAGGCTCAAAAATGTGTGTTAGTCACTCAGTCATGTCTGACTCTTTTGCAATCCCATGGACTGTAGCCTGCCAGGCTCCTCAGTCCATGGGATTCTCCAGGCAAGAATAACTGTAGTGGGTAGCCATTCCCTTTTCAAGGGGATCTTCCTGACCCAGGGATCAAACCCCGGTCTACCTGAGTTGCAGGCAGATGCTTTACTGCCTGAGTTACCAAGTAAAGGCTCTCTGGGCAGAGCACTGTAACTTTCCTTTCCCCACAGTAAGAAAGTTGTCCTACCCTCCTCACCAAAACTGAGTCAAGGCTGGTCTAAGCCCAACAAGCAACTGTCCTTCTAAAGTAACCTGAGAATATATAAGCATATAATACAAGATTGTTTCCCTGGGAGGAAAGACACTAGAATTGTCTATTTCAAAAAGGTCTTTAAATTCATTATACAATAAAAAAAAATCATGCCATTATAATAATTAAAAGCCACATGCTCTGGCGCAGGCCATAGTAACTACTAACAAATCATTAGCTGATGATGTCATAGTGGCCTAAGGTCCACAATGCAGACAGACATAGTGGTGGACACATACAGAACACTGCTGTGTCTTCACAGTAATTCATGAACTGTGACATTTTTGTGTCATTTCCATGTTTGGGCAGGTAATGGTAGCTTTATAGCCATTGAATCTAAAGGCTTAAGGTTGTAATTTGTTGTCTGAAGCTGATAATTAGACTTCCTGAGGTCCTCCCACATAAGACAGGCATTTACACTCAGTTTATGAAAAGAGAATAATAGAGAATTATTTAAATTTATATTTGTAATATTTCATGTAAACAAGTGTTGTAGCATGGTTTTAGTTCTTGGCAAATCTTGTAATAATAATAATAATCATAAAACTGAAAGTGAAAGTGAAGTCGCTCAGTCGTGTCCGACTCTTTGCGACCCCATGGACTGCAGCCCACCAGGCTCCTCCGTCCATGGGATTCTCCAGGCAAGAATACTGGAGTGGGTTGCCATTTCCTTCTCCAGGGGATCTTCCCAACCCAGGGATCAAACCCAGGTCTCCCATATTGCAGGCAGATGCTTTAACCTCTGAGCCACAAGAGTAGTTATTTTCAAATCTCAGTATATGAATGGGACTTGCCTACTCATGTGTTGAGCACATCTTTGTAATTTCTCAGAAATTAAATAGCATGACCCTTTGACTGAATCCAGAGCTGGAAACTTAAATAGGTAACTTAAGAGTAATTGGTTTGAAATCCAAAGATCTATTCTGGGATGCTTTAGAAATTCTATCCTATTTTACCTCAGCTTTAAATATATATATTTAAAAATATATTTATATGTAAATATCAAGGCTTCAGTTTCAAAGTCTGCTGTTATTACTTCTCTAGACTGTTTTCTTATAGTTGACACTGTTCTTATTCTTTTTTGGATTTGAGCTTGAGTAGGAGGAGAAGGTGGTTTGAAAGAATCAAGAAGTATTTATCAATGGGATCTAAAAAACCAAAACAGAAAGAGGTTGAAGGGACACATCTGATTTATTCCAGAAGAGCAAAAGTACAAAGGTGATACGTTATTATAAAAGCTTTCATATACATGAAGTGTTTTGATTTTAGCCTTTGAGGATTAGTTGTTCTTCACCTCTGCTAAGGGCAAAATAAAAGGAAACAATTTTAAAACTGAAATACAAAGAGGTTAAGACTAGACAAAGAATCCTGTAGAAATACTTGTTTGTTAAACTAAGTACCTCAACCATTTAAACAAGACTAAGAATACCGATAATTCTACCCTATAGAATCCCAGGGATGGGGGAGCCTGGTGGGCTGCCGTCTGTGGGGTCACACAGAGTCGGACATGACTGAAGCGACAGCAGCAGCAGCAATCTGACTAGACTGTAGAATCTTGAATCTTCCTGGATAGCTTTTAAATTGATGTGGGATGATTAGGTATGTCTCAATGGATTGTTAGTCCTGTAATTTCCCGGTCTGGATTTTACTGATTGCATTTCCGTAGTATAGTTTAACATGTTCTTCTATTCTCTTTGTATTTTCTGCAAGTTGACAGTTGACTCTATAGGCTTAATGGTTTAAAATTTTCTTCCCTCCCTGCAGGATTGCTTTATAGATTGTGTTATGTTCTTATATCAGGTGGAGCAAACTGTCTGCTTTTCTTTTTTTTAATTGAAATATAATTGATTCATAATGATATCAATTGATATAATTGAAATCAATTGATATAATTGATTTATAATGTTGTCTTGGGAAGCCCATGTGACTCAGTGGTAAAGAATCCACCTGCCAATGCAGGGTACATGAGTTTGGTCTCTGGGTTGCAGAGATCCCCTGGAGATGGCAGCCCACTCCAGTCTTCTTGCTTGGGAAATCTTATGGACAGAAGAGCCTGGCAAGTCTACATATAGCCCATGGGGTTGCCAGAGTCAGACATGACTTAGCGACTAAACAGCAGCATATGCTCTTACAGTATAATTTCACAGTCCTTCCATGAGAAGTGGGGATCTGTGTTGTCATTGCTTAAATCTGGGTGGACTAATGGAATGTAGTGGAATTATTGAGTGACTTTCTAGGTGAGGCCATGAGTCCAGAGACCCTGAATCCACCATATTTTAGGGAGATCACATGGAAGGACTCCCTGGAATTTGAAGGGATATCAAAAGAGCCCCAGCTGTTCCAGCCGCTAGCTGGAGTTTTCCCAGTTTTGATGACATACAAGACAGAAGAGCGGTAAGCTTTTCAGAGGATTTTAGCCCCCAGCCTTTAAGCTGGTCTGGCAGATGTTGAATGGAGCAGAAATAAACTCTCTTGGTTGTGCCCTGTACAGATTGCAGATTCATGGACAAAATAAACATTGCTGTTGTTTGAAGCCATTTTGGGTTTATTATATAGCATTATGTATCCAGAACTCTGGCTATTACAGCTATTCAAACTAGAACACCCAAGCTTTAACTCTTAGCATAGAATCATGCTTTCAGATTCTTAAAAGACAGAGTTATTGATATGCAAGGAACTTACTGATCTAGTTTTTCTCTTTTGCATTTTATAGGTTAAGAGAGTGGTACTTGTTTGGTCTTTTGTAGAGCAAACTTGGCTGGAATAATAATATAGAGCTTTATAAAATATCAAGACTATCTTCAATATTGAGATGTTAAAAATAGTAGTTTTCTGGATATTTGTAGCAGCTTTACATCTCATTCCATAATGGCCATGATAAAATGTTGCTTGGTGTCCTGTGTATATGTCTCTAAATGTAAATTCATGCCCTCTATTAAGACTCTAACACATCTTCCAAAAAGCAAGATGAAAGCTCATCTCTTGGGTTGCATGTCCCACTTAACAGAGTAGAATTTAAAGGGAGTTGGCTCATTTTATTTAATTTCTAAAAGTTATTGAGGATCCAGTTGAGCTGTTTCAAATCCTGAAAGACGAT
>SJYT01044023.1:77794-103863 GCA_006410635.1 Cephalophus harveyi | reverse complement strand
CATCTTTTAATTTCATGGCTGCAATCACCATCTGCAGTGATTTTGGAGCCCCCCAAAATGAAGCCTGACACTATTTCCCCATCTATTTCCCATGAAGTGATGGGACCACATGCCATGATCTTAGTTTTCTGAATGTTGAGCTTTAAGCCAACTTTTTCACTCTCCTTTTTCACTTTCATCAAGAGGCTTTTTAGTTCCTCTTCACTTTCTGTCATAAGAGTGGTGTCATCTGCCTGTCTGAGGTTATTGATATTTCTCCTGGCAATCTTGATTCCACCTTGTGCTTCTTCTAATCCAGTGTTTCTCATGATGTACTCTGCATATAAGTTAAATAAGCAGGGTGACAATATACAGCCTTGACCTACTCCTTTTCCTATTTGGAACTAGTCTGTTGTTCCGTCTCCAGTTCTAACTATTGCCTCCTGACCTGTATATAGGTTTCTCAAATGAAGACCTACAAGAACTTTTAGAACTAACACCCAAAAAAGATGTCCTTTTCATTATAGGGGACTGGAATGCAAAAGTAGGAAGTCAAGAAACATCTGGAGTAAAGGGCAAATTTGGCCTTGGAGTATGGAATGAAGCAGGGCAAAGGCTAATAGAGTTTTGCCAAGTGAACTCACTGGCCATAGCAAACACCCTCTTCCAACAACACAAGAGAAGACTACACATGGGCATCACCAGATGGTCAACACCAAAATCAGATTGATTATATTCTTTGCAGCCAAAGATGGAGAAGCTCTATACAGTCAGCAAAAACAAGACCGGGAGCTGACTGTGCCTCAGATCATGAGCTCCTTATTGAAAAATTCAGACTTAAATTGAACAAAGTAGGGAAAACCACTACACCATTCAGGTATCACCTAAATCAAATCTCTTATGATTATACAGTGGAAGTGAAAAATAGATTTAAGGGACTAGATTTGATAGATAGACTGCCTGATGAACTATGAACTGAGGTTCGTGACATTGTACAGGAGACAGGGATCAAGACCATTCCATGGAAAAGAAATGCAAAAAAGCAAAATGGCTGTCTGGGGTGGCCTTACAAATAGACCATTCAGGTATGACCTAAATCAAATCCCTTATGATTATACAATGGAAGTGAGAAATTGATTTAAGGGACTGGATCTGATAGACACAGTGCCTGATGAACTATAGACGGAAGTTGGTGACATTGTACAGGAGACAGGGATCAAGACCATCCCCATGGAAAAGAAATGCAAAAAAGCAAAATGGCTGTCTGGGGAGGCCTTCCAAATACTGCTAAAAGAAGAGAAGTGAAAAGCAAAGGAGAAAATGAAAGATATAAGCATCTGAATGCAGAGTTCCAAAGAATAGCAAGGAGAGATAAGAAAGTCTTCTTCAGTCATCAATGCAAAGAAATAGAGGAAAACAATAGAATGGGGAAAACTAGAGATCTCTTCAAGAAAATTAGAGATACCAAGGGAACATTTCATGCAAAGATGGGCTCAATAAAGGACAGAAATGGTATGGACCTAACAGAAGTAGAAGATATTAAGAGGTGGCAAGAATACACAGAAGAACTGGACAAAAAAAATCTTCACAACCCAGATAATCACAATGGTGTGATCACTCACCATCACTCACCTAGAGTCAGACATCCTGGAATGTGAAGTCAAGTGGGCCTTAGAAAGCATCACTACAAACAAAATTAGTGGAGGTGATGGAATTCCCGTTGAGCTATTTCAGATCTCAAAAGATGACCCTGTGAAAGTGCTGCACTCAATATCCCAGCAAATTTGGAAAACTCAGCAGTGGCTGCAGGACTGGAAAAGGTCAGTTTTCATTCCAATCTCAAAGAAAGGCAATGCCAAAGAATGCTCAAACTCCTGCACAATTGCACTCATTTCACACTCTAATAAAGTAATGCTCAAAATTCTCCAAGCCAGGCTTCAGCAGTACGTGAACAATGAACTTCCAGATGTTCAAGCTGGTTTTAGAAAAGGCAGAGGAACCAGAGATCAAATTGCCAACAACCGCTGAATCATGGAAAAAGCAAGAGAGTTCCAGAAAAATGTCTATTTATGCTTTATTGACTATGCCAAAGCCTTTGACTGTGTGCATTACAATAAACTGTGGAAATTTTATCTATTGGTTACTATCAAGTCACCAGTGTCTAGAAAGACATCTTGTAATGAATATGTGTGTTAGATTAATCTATTAATTAAAAGGCATGTGTTAGAATTATACATTTTAACATGAAAGATATCTAAGATACATTGATGTTGCCAAAAAATACAAATGATATGGTCCCATTTATGTAAAGAATAAGTGTGTGTGTATATATATATATACATATACACACACTTTTATATGTTTATATATATATATATGTACGTATAGATATATGTTTTCATGGTGGTCAAGCAGTAAAGTCTGCTGCCAATGCAGGAGATGCAGGTTCAGTTCCTGGATTGGGAAGATACCTTGGAGAAGGAAATGGAAACTCATTTCAGTATTCTTGCCTAGGAAATCCCAAGTACAGAGGAGCTACATTCCATGGGGTCACAAACAGTTGGACATGGCTTAAACAACTGAACAACAACTATATATGTATACATATATATATGTATACATATTTATGTAAGCTTATACATGAATGAATTTGTGTATTTGATCAACAGTTGCATGTAGATATTTAGATAAAGAACTGAAATTACACACATCAAATTGTTATCTCTGGCAAGCAGAGTGTCAATGGGAAGCAAGGAAAAGGAACTTTCATATTTTACTCGTTATGCTTCCATATTAATTTAATTTAATTAACTTATTTCTTTTCTTCTTTCTTTTTCTTTCTTTTGTTTATTTGTCATTTTTAGTCCTGTCTTTAGGTATAACCTAACTGAGTGAATGTAAGGCAAATTATACTTTTTAAAGGTACAAAGGAAAAAGAACAATACAAGAGAAAATGATACAAAAACAGTTGTGTTTTATGTTAAATTAAAATGCTTCCCCCTTCTGAATTTTTCTACTCAGTACATCAATGTATCAAGACAGATTATAGTACACACTGCATTTTATTTTCTTTAGAGCTTCTTCATGTGATGAAAGAAATGTTGTTTTGTGTGCTCAGTTGCTCAGTCATGTCCAACTCTTTAAGACCCCACGGATTGTGGCCCACCAGGCTCCTCTGTCCATGGGGATTCTCCAGGCAAGAATACTGGAGTGGGTTGCTGTGCTCTTCTTCAGAGCATCTTTCCAACCCAGGGAGAACTCAGGTCTCCCACACTGCAGGCAGATTCTTAACATCTGAGCCACCACATGATATTGGTCTCCTATCTCCTTATTCATTAAATTAAAACATCATTTGTTTTTATTAAGCATTTATGAGATCATGATAGCCCTCTTCTCATGGGATTTTATCATCTTTAAGGTCTCATGTGGGATGTAAATGAGACTGATCATTGTAGCCAATATAATCGTCCAATTATAAAAACTGTGCTAAGTTTATCTAGAAATGATCCCTGAATATGTTCACACAGTCCAATCTCCAGTGTTACATTACAGAGAATACCAGTTTACTAACAATTTCAAGATTGCCTTGGGGTTTTCCTGCTTCAGAGCATGAGGTTTATCAGTTGTGAATGAGGATTAAATCTGAGCATATATGATTACAAACACATACATATCAAATCTTAGCTTTCACATTCAAAGCGCCTACAAATAAAGAACTGCTCTTTTAAGTGCAAGCTGGAAAAAAAATATAAGGTATCACATCTCATTTGTAGATTGTGTTCCTTCCTCTGAAAAAAACTGAAAGATGAGGTCACACTGTTCTATTAAAGCATATTCCCTTTTACACTGAGGCAAAGATATGATTTAAAAGTCTGCTCATCACTCTAGCTCTGTCTTTTATGTGTGAGCTACTGAAACATAAATACACCACTAATTCTTTGCAACTACTAGACTGTAAATCAAATACGCCACTTAGTAAATGACCTTATTCCTCATCTCTGTTTCTTCCTAAAGATTACTAGCTATTTGTGGCTACTGCAAGAAAATATAGAAAGTTTTAAGGAAGATACTTTTGCCTCTCATTCCCCGAAGGCAGCTTGCTTATTTTGAAGCTCTCTTTGTAAAGAAACAAACAACTGGTTGAAAGGTGAAAATTCTAGTCAAATAATTTTTATAGGGCTTATGTTTTTATTCTTTTCATAGGCTGCTAAGTGATGACTTGTGAAATATATATTTTTTCTGCTGAATTCACTAATTGTTTTGATGGTAAGTAATTAGAGACACACATCCACTAAGAAATGAAATAATCAGACAAAACGAGAATTTGTTGCAATAATCCCTCTTGTTAAAAAAATTAGCAATAACAAGTTTAAAAATTAATTCAGCTCAACCATAATAGTAACAACTCCCATTTACTGAATATTTGCTGTTTTCTGGCCACTTACCAGAATTTAGCACCTCTGGCCAGCTCACAGTTGAGAGCCTATTGGATTTAGCAATAAGCAAGTCACTGTTGTATTTGCCAAGATTAGTTTCTGAATCAGTTCCAGTGGAGATGAAAGAATAGTTTCAGTATATTAAGGATGATTGGGTAAGAAGGAAGTAGAAACAACTACCATGGAAACAAAATTACTCATAAAAGGAAAAAGAGTAATATAGCCCAAAAAAGGTGGTTAGAAAGCTGGACTTTGATAATTTTTTTTTTTTTTTAAAGATAAAGGCAAACTGAGCTGATGTGCATGAAACCTGGAGCAGCAGTTTAAAGGTACAGAAGAGAGATGTAACAACCCTCTGAGCAAGGCAACTGAGGGTTAGGAAGAAGAGGAGGGTTTCTGGGGAAGACATGACTACTGTGTTCAGATTCTGTCAAACCCTACTGGACACCTATCCTTGGCATTCCACGAACACCTCAAGCTCAGCATTTGCATCCCCCATCCCCAAACTTGTTCTGCTGCTTCTTCCTCTCTTAACAAATGGCAACATTATCCACCTACGTTCCCAAATCAAAAATCTGGATGTGATGCTGAATCATACCTTTTCTTTATCCTCTCATTCTATTGCCAAGTTCTGCTTATCTTTTAAAAATATGAATATTATATTTCTCCTGAGAATCTTACCCTGAGAAGTCCAGGTTAGATGCTCTATGATATCAGTCAGGATCCCATCAGAAAAACAGGAATTACAGCAGATATTATAGGAGAGGCGATTTAACACCAGAAATCCGTCACACAAAGAGAGAATGAAGGAGCTGAAGCAACTAAAAGAATAACAACAGAAGGGCAACTACCACCTCTAGAGATTGAGGAATGACTCAGAGAGATGGCATTACTAGAACCAGGGGTGTACTGCTTAATGTTCAACAGTCAAGCTCTCTGGAAAACAACAAAACTTGTCTGTGAATTTATGTGGTGTAAATATCCCACCAGAGCTGATTTCAAGCTACCAACTCATCGCTAACTATAGAGTTGGGAAGCGATGCACAGATTCAGCTCTGATGAGCTGCCATACTGGAAACCGGAAGCTAGGTTGGAACTATAGAGGAGAAGTAGCTATTTCCTAAAATTCTAAGTAGAACCTTGGCTTCTCCAGTTCTGCCACCTTCCATTCACTCTTCAGTGCCTCTACTTGGCCAGACCCAGCCATATCCAAGCTCAGCCTGGGAAATGCAGCCTGAAAGTTCAGACAGCCTCAGATACATAGCAGGGCTGAGAAAGGCAAGAACCGATGAGTAAAAGACTCCTGGAGTGCATCTACCTTCATTAATACTGGCCTATAAACTTTCCAAGGACAGGAACCACTGCATAGTTCAGAGTGTGCATTCAATAAGCATCAAATATTTTAAATAAATGAATGGTTGATTGGCAAATGTAATGTCAACACTCAATAAGCAGAAATCTGTGCCTCTTTGTGTATGTACAAAGTGAAGTCAGAGTGTGGTCAGTCAGTAGTATCCAACTTTTTCTGACGCCACGGACTGTAGCCTGCCAGGTTCATCTGTCCATGGAATTCTCCAGGCAAGAATACTGGAGTGGATTGCCATTCCCTCCTCCAGGAGATCTTCCCAACCCAGTGATCCAACCCAGTTCTTCTATATTGCAGGCAGATTCTTTACCCTCTGAGCCACCAGGGAAGCCCTGTGTATATATGACTTGCTGTCAAATTCCCACATTTATTGATACAGTGGAGCTCTAACTTGGCAAAGTAGCATATACAGGTGTTTTACTGCTTGACTTTAAAAAAAATTTCCACTAGTGCCTTAGCTCTTCGATCCCATCTCAGACAAATTTCTGGAAAACTGTAAGCTTTTGTTTGATCTAATGAATGATTCTTGTCAATTAAAAATCTCCAAGTTATTTACAAATCTACTTTTTAGCAATTATCATTAACCTAGCATATTCTACAAGTTCCCCTCTTCATCTAGCTCTGTCAACTCCAAAGCTGGTAGTTAAAATCTTCATCTCTATAGCTGGTTTCTGCCAATGGATAAACTGTTTCAGTTTCTACCTGTCTTCTCCCCAGTCCAACTTCTATTTCTAATCACATTCAACAGAGTCAAATATATTTCATCTGAAGGACTATTTATAGTAGAATTTTTCTGTGGATCTTATGCCTGGGGTGCCTCTGCTTCAGGTGGCTACTTTTTTTTTTTTTTTTTAATTTTTACTTTACAATACCGTATTGGTTTTGCCATACATTGACATGAATCCACCACGGGTGTATATGAGCTCCCAATCCTGAATCCCCCTCCCACATCCCACCCCATATCCTCTCTCTGGATCATCCCCGTGCACCAGCCCCAAGCATCCTGTATCCTGTATCGAACATAGGCTGGTGCTTCATTCTTACATGATAGTATACATGTTTCAATGCCATTCTCCCAAATCATCCCACCCTCTCCCTCTCCCACAGAGTCCAAAAGTCCGTTCTATACATCTGTGTCTCTTTTGCTGTCTCGCATACAGGGTCATCATTGCCATCTTTCTAAATTCCATATATATGTGTCAGTATTTTTTGTTCTGATATGTATTTAGAATGATTTGTAAGTCTTGTTAAAGATTAAAAAGTTAAGGCTTCCCTTGTTGTCCAGTGGTTAAGAATCTGCCTACCAGTGCACGGGACATGGATTTGATCCCAGGTTCAGGAAGATTCCACGTGCTGCAGGACCCTTGCTGGAGAAGGAAATGGCAACCCACTCCAGTGTTCTTGCCTGGAGAATCTCAGGGACGGGAGATCCTGATGGGCTGCCGTCTATGGGGTCGCACAGAGTCGGACATGACTGAAGCGACTTAGCAGCAGCAGCAGCAGGACCCTTGATCCCGTGGACCACAACTACAGAGCCTGTGCTCACAAACTGTGACTTCTGAGTCTGTGTGCTGCATCTACTGAAGCCTGTGCACCTACAGCCTGTGCTCAACAACAAGAGAAGCCATTGCGATGAGAAACCCATGCACCACAACTAGAGAGGAGCCCCCCACCTTGCTGCAACCAGAGAAAGACCCAATGCAGCCAAAAATAAAAAGATAAATCTGAACACTAGTCGGGCTTCCCAGGTGATGATAGAGGTAATGAACATGCCTGCCAGGGCAGGAGACAGGAGAGATGTGGGATCGATCCCTGGGTTGGGAAGGTCCCTTGAGGTGGACATGGCAACTCACTCCAGTATTCGTGCCTGGAGAATCCCATGGACAGAGAAGCCTGGAGGGCTACAGTCCATAAGATCCCACAGAGTCAGACGCAACTGAAGCAACTTAGCATGTGCGCACGGACACTACTCAAAGTGTGAAGGCCAAAATTGAATTGGTAATAAGCTACTGCAAGCGGGAAAAGAGTCCAGAGTAAACTGAACTCAACTGAACTCAATTCTGATTTGTACAGTGATGACTGGACATTTTAGAGGAAGAATGAGGGCGAGGGAGATAGGGTCCAGGAAGAGAAAATTTTAAGAAGTAGGGAAAGGAGATTGGTGCATGTGAAACCCATCTGGGTTATTAACTGGTACTTATTTGGGCACCTACATACCCACAGAGGGTGGGAGACAGAGGTCCTGTCAGCAGGTGTTGGTTGGGACAAACAGTGGACTCTTCGGGCGGCCTTGAGTTCTCTCGGGCAGCCACTTTAAGGGGGTGGGGAACCAAGATCATTGGCACTGGAAATTATTATTTTTTTCTTCACATCTATATAGGCCAAGTTTGGGCCTAATCTGAAAGAGTGCTTAGAGAAGCGTGGCTAGAGTTTGGCCAAGGAGAAACTCTTTGTCAGTCTTACACAAAAATACATTCTCAACTATTCACTCTTCCTAGATATCCTCTTGTCAGAAAGTCAGGAAGAGGTCATCCCAGTCACTGTTATATGCCTCCTCCTCCACCTCCCACAGCACAAGCTCTCCAAGAGCAGAGACTAGGCGTAGTTCCCTTTTGAACTACTTCTTCTGTGAATTTACCCATTTTCCACATTCACTGTCACCCATGGGTGGGCCAAGTGGTGGGTGAGGTCTTCTTCAGATGCAGGCAACAAAGAAGATTCTGTTGTCTGCAGAGAATTTTAAAATATCTGCTTTTCATTATTGCCATTTCTAACAATGTCAGTGACAAAAGTATGCCTCCTGCCCGAAATCTTTCATTGATCTAAATTCTAGGTAATTTCTCTGGCCACTATTAAGTTTTAATAATAACATGCATAAGCTTCAAATTCGCACAGTTTTATTACTTATCCTTTAATAAATATTGTACTTTTTACAGAGAAGTTAATTTGGATAATTCCCAGTTGTACAGTCAGCTCTGAACACTTGTGAACTCAGTATATGCTTCCATTTAAAAATAACTTTATAATATTTCAGAAATTGGTTGAGCTCTCTTTGGGTGTTATAGGTATCTTTCATTGCTTCACTTAAACAGCAGACTCAAAATATACGATGAAAGCACATTGATAGCTAAAAAAATGAAGAAGCAGAATTTGAGTTAATACAGTTCTGTTATTCCATATAACTACTTGGAGTCTATTTGTGCTTAAAACATTAAAAAGTGAAATAGAATGCAAGCCATGAGTTACAACATTCCATTTGCTAAGTACAATTTTTAATTTATTGAAATTGTATATTGATATATTGAATAGTATCATAAATTGAAATTTTTAAAATTAGTAGCCGTTTTAAAACTAAGCAATGAATCAAGAAAACAAAATGTCCATCAGTTTTGTCACTGAGTCACTGTCTAAATTTTGGTTTTAATAAAACTCCCTTACTAATTGTCAGAAAATTATTTACATAAAATATTATGATAGAATTATAACCAAATGATTAAATTTAAACTATTAAATAGATATAAAAACAATTAAATGAGTACTTGTGCATTTATTCATTTTGGTGCAAGATTATTTTATCTCTCAATTTTTTTTTTAATCCATGATACAAAGTTCAGTGAAATAAAGTCCTCCTTGCCTATATTTCTTTTCTAGCCATTATCATTATAAGCTTTTTGTTTTCTTTGATGATTATTTCTGAAAGTACTTTTGTCACATGGGGAGGTATTTAAAAAAATGAGACATTTCAGTGTAAAATACACTAGGTCTACCCCTGGTGGCATCCACCCTAATCACCCTCTGTCCTCTCCTAAACCACAATGACTGATTCCTATCTGGGCTTCTTCATACAGGAGTCACAATGAGCTTTTCAAAATTCAGATCTGATCACACCCACTCTCTTCTCTTTAAATTCTTCCATGGCTTTGAAATGGTCTTGGGATAAAGACATAGCTCCTTATTGTGGTCCCACAAGTTCTGTCTCTTACCTGTCACCTTTATCCTAACATCACTTTACCCCGGCATCACCTTTATTCTCACATCGCCGTCATCCTTACCCTTACTCCAGGCTCTCATCACTTCCTGCTCCACTCATACTGACCTCACTCTCAGCCTCTTCTACCTCCATACTCCCTCTCTCCACAAGACTTTTTTCAGATGCTATTTCCTGTACCCCAAAAGACCAGCCCTTTTGCTTTTTTTGGTTCTAGTTAATTCTTACTCATCCTGCAGAGTCCCATTTAATTGTTAGCTCTTCAAAGACCTCTTCTCTGATCTCCCTTGCTAAGATGAACCCCCAACAGTTACAGCCTCACGTAGCATCGTGTGCCTGTCCTTCTAGCACAGGTCAGAGTGATAATTTCACTGATGTCACTTAGTGATTAATGTTTGTCCTTCTATTGGACTCTCCTTTTTTGCTCATCGTAATACATCTAGGGCCTGGCATAGTACCTGGCAAGTGAAAGAAGGAAGGAAAGAAGGCAGGCAGGGAGGGAGTGGAGGGTGGGAGAAAGGAAAGAGGAGAGTGGAAAGACAGTGTAGGAAGGAGAAATGGAAAAACTCAGAGAGAGAGGAAGGGAAAAAATGGTGACAAAGAAGAAGACAAGGACCTAGACAATTAGACAAAATGACATGAAGTCATTTGAAAACTTGAAAATTTTATCGCAAATCTTCCATAAAATATTTAGGAAAGGTTCATTCACTCTCACTATTTACTTAATATAATCTCTTATGCAAATCTCCTCTCCAATAATTACTTTGCAAGGTCTTTATATGGAGAAGGAGATGGCGACCCACTTCAGTAAACTTGCCTGGAAAATTCCATGGACAAAGGAGCCTGGCAGGCTAAGGTCCATGGGGTCACAAAGAGTTGGACATGACTGAAGCAACTTAGCATGCACACAAGGTCTTTATAAGATATGGTCAAAAGAAATGCATGAGAAGACCAAAACAAAATAAAATGAAAAAAACTTGAAAAATATAGTTTCCGATTATATCACAGATAAACTGCCAATTTCCCTAATATGAAAGGCCTTCTGAAAAACAAGAAGACAAAAACCTGTAGAAAAATAGGCAAAAGATAAGAAGAAGGAATTCACAAATAAACATAAAAATTTGCTTAATCTTGCTCACATAAGAAAATGTCAGTGAAACTATACAGATGAGATTGGCAGAAATCCACAAGTTTGACAATGTACTTTGTTGGGGTGGCAATAGGGAAATGGGAATTCTCATATTTTGTTGGTAAGAAGGACCTATAAGGATATAATCCTGATGAGGAGAATTTGTTACTAACTAGCAAAATCACCTTTTGATCACCCTCCCATAAAAACCTAGTCTAGGCGACTACTTCAAGGATACTCTGGGGAAAGGACACACAAGGTGAAGGGTTCATCAGTTCCATTTTTCTCCTCTCTCTACTTTTTCAATGAGCTTTTCAAAATTCAGATCTGATCACACCCACTCTCTTCTCTTTAAATTCTTCCATGGCTTTGAAATGGTCTTAGGGTAAAGACATAGCTCCTTATTGTGGTCCCACAAGTTTTGTCTCTTACCCGTCACCTTTATCCTAACATCACTTTACCCCGACATCACCTTTACTCTCGCATCACCGTCATCCTTACCCTTACTCCAGGCTCTCATCACTCCCTGTTCCACTCATACTGACCTCACTCTCAGCCTCTTCTACCTCCATACTCCCTCTCTCCACAAGACTTTTTTCAGATGCTATTTCCTGTACTCCAAAAGACCAGCCCTTTTGCTTTTTTTGGTTCCAGTTAATTCTTACTCATCCTGCAGAGTCCCATTTAATTGTTAGCTCTTCAAAGACCTCTTCTCTGATCTCCCTTGCTTAGATGAACCCCCAGAAGTTACAGCCTCACGTAGCATCGTGTGCCTCTCCTTCCAGCACAGGTCAGAGTGATAATTTCACTGATGTCACTTAGTGATTAATGTTTGTCCTTCTATTGGCCTCTCCTGTTTGCTCATCGTAATACGTCTAGGGCCTGGCATAGTATCTGGCAAGTGAAAGAAGGAAGGAAAGAAGGCAGGCAGGGAGGGAGTGGAGGGTGGGAGAAAGGAAAGAAGGAGAGTGGAAAGACAGTGTAGGAAGGAGAAATGGAAAAACTCAGAGAGAGAGGAAGGGAAAAAATGGTGGCAAAGAAGAAGACAAGGACCTAGACAATTAGACAAAATGACATGAAATCATTTGAAAACTTGAAAATTTTATTGCAAATCTTCCATAAAATATTTAGGAAAGTTTCATTCACTCTCACTATTTACTTAATATAATCTGTTATACAAATCTCCTCTCCAATAATTACTTTGCAAGGTCTTTATATGGAGAAGGAGATGGCGACCCACTTCAGTAATCTTGCCTGGAAAATTCCATGGACAAAGAAGCCTGGCAGGCTAAGGTCCATGGGGTCACAAAGAGTTGGACATGACTGAAGCGACTTAGCATGCACACAAGGTCTTTATAAGATATGGTCAAAAGAAATGCATGAGAAGACCAAAACAAAATAAAATGAAAAAAACTTGAAAAATATAGTTTCTGATTATATAACAGATAAACTGCTAATTTCCCTAATATGAAAGGCCTTCTGAAAAACAAGAAGACAAAAACCTGTAGAAAAATAGGCAAAAGATAAGAAGGAATTCACAAATAAACATAAAAATTTGCTTAATCTTGCNAATAAAATGAAAAAAACTTGAAAAATATAGTTTCTGATTATATAACAGATAAACTGCTAATTTCCCTAATATGAAAGGCCTTCTGAAAAACAAGAAGACAAAAACCTGTAGAAAAATAGGCAAAAGATAAGAAGGAATTCACAAATAAACATAAAAATTTGCTTAATCTTGCTCACATAAGAGAATGTCAGTGAAACTACACAGATGAGATTGGCAGAAATCCACAAGTTTGACAATGTACTTTGTTGGGGTGGTGATAGGGAAATGGGATCTCTCATATTTTGTTGGTAAGAAGGAGCTATAAGGATATAATCCTGATGAGGAGAATTTATTACTAACTAGCAAAATCACCTTTTGATCACCCATAAAAACCTAGTCTAGGTGGCTACTTCAAGGATACTCTGGGGAAAGGACACACAAGGTGAAGGGTTCATCAGTTCCATTTTTCTCCTCTCTCTACTTTTGTGAGTACTTTTAAAAATTATATCCAGCTATGTTTCCTTTTGACTGCAGTATTCTAATGCTTTGGCTGGGGTTTCCCCCAAAACTAAAGCCTAAAACAAAAGCTGCTGCATGAATGGACTATTCAGAAATGGGATGGAAGAGGGATGGCAAACAGGAAAGAACGGGGGGTCCTGACAAAGGTGCATTGTTGAGCTGGCCATGGCAAGAGGTTGCCCAAGTGGAGGGACTTTCTGAGAAAGCCTGATGGAATGAGCCTCAGAAGCAGACATTCTCAGCCTCAGGGAGATTCCAGGGCAGAAGGGGAGCAGCAGCAGCCCTGCGTTGCTGAGTCCATGCCCTGTTAGGGTATCCTTATGAGAAGTCTGGCCTGTGCAGAACAGCTCGTGCATCTGTGACTGGACAAAGGGAATTCAATATGGCACACAAGAGGTGCACGCTACCAGGAAGGGGGATTATCGCTCCTTGTAGATAAGTTTTGAAACTTAACTTTGAATTGGTGGGGTGAAATGAATACTATGATTACTTTTTAAAAAATTGTCATTAAACCATCAAAACACCAAACAGATCATCTTCTTCTCAGTTTTACCAAGGCGTGCAGCTATCTCAGGAAGAAATAGTAAGTATAAATCTGGAAAAGTATATTACAGATGTTAAGAGTTCAAATATGTACCCATCTAAAAGAATAAGTCAGTTGTAAATGGTTTTTAGAGAAGCAGGGCTAAATATTTAGCATATTTAGCATATCAAATATGCTAATAGGGGTGAGAGAAGCATCCTAAATATATACAATATGATATGTGTACATATATTGATTTTGAAAAATTTGATAGTAAAAAGCAAGGGAACATAAGCTGGCATACCGTCTGCTCCATAAGCATTATTGAGGCAATGATAGAACAGCCAAGGGCTCATTTTGAAATGCTGATTATTTCTCTATGCCAGACAGAAGTGGGAATCAAAATGATTTACTCTAAGAACTTTGACTGTATTACTGTGAAATAATTTATACACTGTTAAATGATTTGAATACCCACGAAGTCTGTGAATCCCAAAGCTTGTTCCTTTACATTTCCCTGCATTTCTCCCACCAAAGCCAGATATTATGTGAAGTAATGAGTCTGGAATTCATAAGCAAATAAATTTTTTACTGACTTCAATCATATGAGCTGTTTAAAAGTTTGCAGTCTTCTCAAGATGGTCTTCCCATCTGTATTCACTTCTCATTGCTGTTGTAACAAGATAACCACAATCTCAATGACTTACAAAACTGAAATTTATGTTCTCTGAGTTCTAGAAGACAAAGACCAGAATCAAGGTATCAGCAGAGCCATGTTTCCTGCTGAAATTCTTGGAGAAAATCCATCCCTTGCCTCTTCCAGCTTCTGGTGGCTATTGACACTCCTTGGGGGCCTTGACTTGTGGGTTCTCTCTCTCCACTCTTGCCTCTGTCTCCACGTTCCCTTCTCGTTCCTCTGTGTATCAAATCCTTCTCTACCTCTTTCTTCTAAGGACACTTACAATGAAATTTAGGGCTCTTTAGGATTACCCAGAATTATCTCTTCATCTCAATTATTCTTAGCTTATCTACCTCTTCAGAGACCCCTTTTCCAAACAAGGTAACATGTAGAGGTTCAAGAGATAGAACCTGATGTCTTTGGGGCCACCATCAGCCCATTACACTAAGCATGAGTTAATCAACTGATACTAATTTCTGTTTCACTCATTGCTGCTGTAGGAAAACAACTAAAAAGGAAATTCTCCTCCCCCCCATACTTATCCTCATCCCCACCCCAAGATTAGCCTTATGTTGTTTCTAAGGAAGAGGTCAGCATATTTTTTTCTGCAAAGTTCCAGATAGTAAATATTTAAGGATTTGTCAGCCATATGGTCTCTGTTACAACTACTTAACTCTGCATGAAAACAGCTATAAGCAATATGTAAATGAATGTGTTCCAATAAAACTTTATTTTCAAAAACAGGCAATCAGCCAGATCTGGCCTGTGGACTAAAGTTTCCTAACTCTTGCAAAATCTAGGCTTTTCATAGGGAGAATGAAAATATTTCTGTATTTCTGGGTCTGTACTGAAATGTCCCTCTGTTTCTGGAATTGCCCTGAAAGAGAGAAGGGTGAGTATGTGGAAACTGAGATAGGAGGAAGGCAAATTGAGTCAGGAATGAAGGTGTCAGTGAGGCTTCTTATGTCTAGGGGAAAGAGGTGTGGCACCTCTGGGAGTACATTAGGTTCCTACTGCAGCTGTAGGAAATGAACTTAAACTTATGGTTTAAAATTATAGAGTTACTATCTTACAGTACTGTAATTTAGAAGCCCAACAGAGGTCTAACTGGATTAAAATCGAGATGTCAGCAGGAATACTCTCTCTGGAGGCTCCAGGAAAAGTCCATTTCCTTGCCTTCACCAGCCTCCAGAGGCTGCTCACGCTCCTTGGCTTGCCGTCCTCTTCCTCCATTTTCAAAGCCAATAGTCTCAGGTTGAGTCCTTATCACAACCGATCATTCTAATCTTTTCTGCCTCCCTTTTCCACTTTTAAAGATGCTTATGATGACATTGGGCCCACTCAGATAGTCCAGGGTAATATCTTTAAGTCAGCTGATTAGCAAGCATCAATACTTTTTGCAATCTTAATTCTCCTTTACTATGTAATGTAACATATTAATAAGTTCTAGGAAACAGCTAACATCTTTGGGGGATCATTATTCTGTCTATCACAAGGCATATGCAGAATCTGTATTCTACTCCAAGCAAAGCTCAGGAGGCAGTTGGACTTCTGATCGGGGATGAATGTAGATCCAAAAAGGCTGGAAACACACACTCTGGCCCCTGAGACCAACTACAAATTCCCTATGGCAAAGAGGACCGTGTGAAAACGCATCTCTGGAAACCAACCGGAGCATCTCTGCAGCTCCCGATAGACTTGCCCAGCATTAAAATGAACAAAATGATGGTGATCATCTGGCATTAAAAACCAAAAATCTCTCCCATTTCCACAGAACTATGTGAGCCCTAGCTTCTTAGATGAAAGTAAAGAATAAGTTCTAATAATAATTGATACTGGATGTCCTGCCAGTCAGATGGTTGGAAACTCAAAGCAGGTTAAATTTGGTTAGAAAACTAGAAGAATATGACATTCATATTATCTCTATTATCTCACAAAACCTCCTTATACTCACTACATTATCTTCCAAATTAGAGACGCTCAATCTGACTTCCTAATATTCCCACCCAGCTGCTTAACAGCCTGTAAAGGCTCAGTAATCTGAAACTCAAAGCAGGTTAAATTTGGTTAGAAAACTAGAAGAATATGACATTCATATTATCTCTATTATCTCACAAAACCTCCTTATACTCACTACATTATCTTCCAAATTAGAGACGCTCAATCTGACTTCCTAATATTCCCACCCAGCTGCTTAACAGCCTGTAAAGGCTCAGTAATCCTGATCCTGCCATTAAAGAACTCTCCACTAATATCTGTTACAATGCTACTTCCTCAAATCATTGTGTGTGTGTGTGTGTATGTGCTCAGTCGTTTCAGTCACGTCCCACTCTTTACAACCCCATGGACTGTAGCCTGCCAGGCTCCTCTGTCCATAGAATTCTCCAGGCAAGAATATTGGAGTAGGTAGCCATTCCCTTTTCCAGAGAATCTTCCTGACCCAGGGACTGAAACCCGGTCAGCCTCTTTGCAGGCAGATTCTCCACTGCCTGAGCCACCAGGGAAACCCAGATCCTACCCATATTCAAGGTCATTTGCAAATGGTATCTTTCAACATAAATCCTTCCTTGATCTTCCCACACAAATTATAAAAGATCCCAACTGTGGCACCCCACTCTGGTACTCTTGCTTGGAAAATCCCATGGATGGAAGAGCCTGGTGGGTTGCAGTCCATGGGGTCGCTAGGAGTCGGACACAACTGAGCGACTTCACTTTCACTTTTCACTTTCATGCATTGGAGAAGGAAATGGCAACCCACTCCAGTGTTCTTGCCTGGAGAATCCCAGGGACAGGGCAGCCTGGTGGGCTGCCGTCTATGGGGTCGCACAGAGTCGGACACGACTGAAGCGACTTAGCAGCAGCAGCCAACTGTATTTGCATAAATCTTTAACTGCTAGAGTCTCCTAGCAGCGTCAGTCAGATGTCCTCAGAAAATATTAAGTATTCCAGCAAAAAGATTTAGTACTGGAGCTGGTTATACAGGTATTTGAGGGCTGACAGAGCAACAGAAATCACTGAAGACTACCTGGAGATTACATGTAAGCTACTGCCCATGAAGCTCAGGGAATAAAAAGGAAGAGGCTACATTACTAGAAATGTAAGGTCTCTGAGAGTAGGGACCCTGAAGATCTGAGACTCAGACCTCTAAGGAGGTGGCAATGCCTGGTTGCACTTGGTACTTAATGGAGGAGTGCAATTAACTAGCTTTAGAATACAAAGGAACCGGAGGTTGATTGAAACCAGATGCCATTGTTAAGACAAACTGTTCCTACTCGGATGAAATGTCACTGCTGCAGTGAATTGTCACTGCTAAGGGCCTAGCAGTAGCAATTGCAAGTAGGAATAAGGAAGTCCTTCTCTCCTTTTGTGTTCCCATTATTCTAGTGTTTCTAAGCAGAACCTAATAGGGAAGCCAGCTGGCAACCAAGTCTGGGAAATACAGTTTGCTATGTCTTAGCCTCAGATTAGTAAAACAGATATACAAAGGTGGAATTGAAATCAGACAAGGCAGGCACTCTGGAAGACTGATGAGGAAGATACTTTGCAGTAGCAACTCTTTCAATACCTTTAAATTGTACCGTCTAAAGACTGGTCATGTGGTCAACATGTTGAAGTGAAAGTCACTCAGTCATGTTTGACTCTTTGCGACCCCATGCTCTATACAGTCCATGGAATTCTCCAGGCCAGAATACTGGAGCAGGTAGCCTTTCCCTTCTCCAAGGGATCTTCCCGTAATGTCACTGCTGCAGTGAATTGTCACTGCTAAGGGCCTAGCAGTAGCAATTGCAAGTAGGAATAAGGAAGTCCTTCTCTCCTTTTGTGTTCCCATTATTCTAGTGTTTCTAAGCAGAACCTAATAGGGAAGCCAGCTGGCAATCAAGTCTGGGAAATACAGTTTGCTATGTCTTAGCCTCAGATTAGTAAGACAGATATACAAAGGTGGAATTGAAATCAGACAAGGCAGGCACTCTGGAAGACTAATGAGGAAGATACTTTGCAGTAGCAACTCTTTCAATACCTTTAAATTGTACTGTCTAAAGACTGGTCATGTGGTCATCATGTCGAAGTGAAAGTCACTCAGTCATGTTTGACTCTTTGCGACCCCATGGTCTATACAGTCCATGCAATTCTCCAGGCCAGAATACTGGAGCAGGTAGCCTTTCCCTTCTCCAAGGGATCTTCCCGACCCAGGGATCAAACCCAGGTCTCCCGCATTGCAGGTGGATTCTTCACCAGCTGAGCTACCAGGGAACAGCAATGTTCTGAGCACTAACCCTGACTCTGAGATCGCAACCTGACAGCAGTAGCCTCTCCAATGTCCAAACAATTTGGTGTACTTCTACTGAATCTAGTTTGCTTTACTCTTTTTTTAAAAAACACTAAGTATTTCTACATCAAGGATTTCAAGTCACGTCGTTCTCATTTAGTACAGAATTTTTCTTTTTTAAATGAAATGATCACTTGTGTACCCGTTAGGATGCTTTGTCAGCAAGGAAGAGAAGACTTATCTTTTGAGTCTTCAAATAAGGAAAGAACACTGCATGACAAGAAGACCCAAGGAGGCGTTTCCATGATTATTTCAGGCACTAAATTACATCAGTAAGATCAAGAGTGGCACTCCCTCAATGACTTGGAATGACTGTAAGAGCTCCGGGCATCCCATGTTTAGCAACAGTATTTAAAGTCCATAAGAGAGGGAGAGGACACCTCCTTTCCATATGTTTTGTTTTAAAAAGAGGAACATTACCAGCAACCCCCTGAACAAGACTTTTTCCTCATGTCTCTTTGGCTAAAATGATGTCATGCATCCATCTTTAAACCAGTCCCTTGAAAATGAATGGTATTATTGGGATGAGTTCAGAGTAATCCGGATTCGCCTATTAGGGCATAGAAGACGTCTACTCTTCTTTGAAAACAAAACCACCCAAGACTTGAAGATCCCAGGGTTCTGTCAGTAGGGAACAGGGGTAGCAGAGGGCTGTAGGATTGCTCCGGGCAGCAGTACTGCCTGCTCAGTCTTCTCTGGACTCTGTTGCTGTTGCTTAGTCACTTAGTCGTGTCTGACTCTTTGTGACCCCATGGACTGTAGCCCCCAGGCTCCTCTGTCCATGGAATTTTCCAGGCAAGAATACTGGAGTGGAAGAATTCTTTTCCTTCTCCAGGGGATCTTCCTGACCCAGGGATGGAACTTACACTGCAAGGATTGGAAGCTTGCCTGTTCAGTCTTCTCTCAGCTCTAATGCCCCCTTAATTACAGTTGTTTCACTTCATTCAAATTTTGTTTTGTTTTTTCACTTTCCAAATTTGATCTGATTTTCTAATAGACCATTCAATATATTTTTAAAAGGTTGAAGGGACTTCTCTGGTGGCCCAGTGGTTAAGATTCTACCTTCCAATATTGAGATACAAAGTTCATTCCCTGATTAGGGAACTAAGATTCCACATGACGAGGGGCAACTAAACCCATGTTCTGCAACTAAGACCTGATGCAGTCTAATACATAAGTAAATTTATTAAATAATAAAAGTTAATTAAAAGGCCGATAACATCTATCAAAATAAGTGTTGATCTGCTTTCTCCCTCGCATCCATCAGCTATATAGATCTGCTCTACATCGCTGGGTTACCTCTTCATGTAGCCTGAACACTGCCCTGTCCTTAGTACTTTTCACATGCTACTGCTGCTGCTGCTGCTAAGTCGCTTCAGTCGTGTCCGACTCTGTGCGACCCCATAGACGGCAGCCCACCAGGCTCCCCCATCCCTGGGACTCTCCGGGCAAGAACACTGGAGTGGGTTGCCATTTCCTTCTCCAATGCATGAAAGTGAAAAGTGAAAGGGAAGTCGCTCAGTCGTGTCCGATTCTTAGCGACCCCATGGACTGCAGTCTACCAGGCTCCTCCATCCATGGGATTTTCCAGGCAAGAGTACTAGAGTGGGGTGCCATTGCCTTCTCCACTTTTCACATGAATGCATTCATATTAGAGATTCGGCTACCTCACAGGCTTCACGGATCTGCTTCACTCTTTTACATGGCCCTTGGGGCTTCCTTGCTGGCTCAAATGGTAAAGAATTTACCTGCAAGGCAAGAGACCCGGGTTTGATCCCGGAGTCAGGAAGATCCCCTGAAGAAGGGAATGGCTACACACTCCAGTACTATTGCCTGGAGAATCCCAGGGACAGAGAAGCCTGGCAGGTTGCAGACCATGGGATCCCAAAGACCACGGGGTACCATAGAGTTGGACACGATGGAGCAATTAACACTGTATACTCCTGATGATTTACGACTCCCCTTTCCTCAGGGATCTTGTAAAATCCGAGCTTTCTAGAGAACTTTCTATATCACTGGTGTGTCTCTCTTTTTCCCTCATTGCAATGTTGTATTTTTGCAAAATTTCACTTCTGTGAATCTTCTAGCCTTTCCCAGAGACCTCCCCTTTGCAATCGCTCCATACAAAACTACTAATTTTTTCTCTGAACTTCCTTTTTTACATCTGTTTTTACAAAGTTTGTATGATATGGCTCTCTTCTGTATTATATTTCTGAGCTATCAGATACTTAAAATAGGTCACTTTCTTCCAAAATTCTGGCTATTCCCACAGGATACTTAAGCAAAAGAAAAAGCACCTGAACTGAGTAAAAATCTTGGCTTTTTTTGCTTAGTAGTTGAAGAAATGAATTAATTTACCCCAGTGTGATTCTATGTATGTAAGGTGAGAACACAAACATCTTCTTCATAAATCGTGAGAATTAAAGACGATGTGTCTGTGCGTATATGAATGTGTTTGCGTTTGTGTATGTGTCCGAGTCACTTCATGCTCATTCTTTTCAAACAGCTTGCTTCAGTTGTTCAGTCATGTCCGACTGTTTGTGAACCCATGGACTGAAGAATGCCATGGACTGCAGAATTTCCTGACCATCACCAACTCCCGGAGCTTGCTCAAACTCACGTCCATCGAGTCAGCGATGCCATCCAGTCATCTCTTCCTCTGTCGTCCCCTTCTCCTCCTGCCTTCGATCTTTCCCAGCACCAGGGTCTTTTCTAAACATCTAGAGGTTTGAAATGTCAAAATGTGAATTTCTGCAGAATAACCATAAGGCAGGAGTTACAAACCCCACAGGCGCTTGTGGCGATTGGCCTTCGGGATCTGAACTGTCACTGTGCTTTCTTCAGCCTCTAGCTTTCTTTCTTCAAGCTATCACTGAAGTCCACTCGGGTAGTTCAAAGCATATTTATGTGACAGAGCCCATATCTGCCACATCTCTCTCAGGATCTTGGAAAGGTCAGACTCCCCAGGGGCAGGGCCCCTCTGCAGACACTAAAACATCTTTGAAAACTGCAATTTGAGGTCCCGCTTGGCTTTTTCCCGTGTCATTCCAAAATGAGTATACAAGTTAGGTGGCTGTTTTCCTTTTCAAGGAAGAGAGCGCCCTCTAGTGGTTCAAGTGAGTCTCTACTTTCCAGTGACCAAATGAGTACCTAGGAGAGAGAGCTCATTTAATTTCTAAGAGCGATGAGAGTTGATGAGCTGGGAGGAGAGAGAGGTGAGCTGCAACATTTCTTACAAGACCCAGAGAAGCATGACCTGATGGGATACCTTACTTTGCTATGCTGGCAGCGAGCAAGGAGTTTTATGGACCTTTAGAGACTTGTTAGATCCTTGCCACTGATTTATCTTTCTGATTATGATATGTGATTTATTACCATTTTCTCATTTCTGTTATTTCAGCTCATTTCCCTCCTATCTCTTCACTTTCAGAGGATGCAAATTCCTCTCATATAATGGCCAAGTCCACATATAGCATCCATGCATAACTATGTGGAATTAGTTGAGGACAAAGAGTTGGTTATTATCCTTATGTTTGTATTAAAAGAAATAAGTCAACAGTATCCATATGAATTTCTGGTTTTGTGACTTTACCTCATCAGGAAGAGAGAGGAGGGTCATGGGCCATTTTCTTCTCCTTTCAAATCTAGCAAAGCAGCTAGAAATATTTTTTTTTAATCATTCTTCATAGTCAAAACCAATTAAAAGAGAAACACCGGTAACCTGCCAATCATGCACATTAAAGAAAAACAATGCCCAAGATTTAATTGGATAAATAAAATCTTACTCTATTACAATAGTATTTTACTGAATTATTCCACTACAGACATTTTGCCAAAATAATTCACGTGCTTGTTTTTCAGTCCTTAAAGCATCACTTGGTTAAACCTGAAATGTGCGCTTCTGTCTCCAGCAACTATACCTCCCCTCCAACAGTACCAAGTGGAAGATGTAAGAATGAATGACAGATCCACCATCCTGAGGTGGTTTCTGAAATGACCCTGGCCAGCCAAACAGAAAAATCTCCCCTGTTGATGGGGTCTTTGTGTCTCAGAGATAAAGAAATTGAGCAGTTCTCATGCAAATCATCACTTATCTAGAGCCTACAGTCACCAGTTACAGAGCATTGTTTAGATGCTAAGGCAATAAATCATTTTGGTGAGCTAATGTTTTGAAGCCTACATTGTCTTTCAATGTATGTAATCAACAGCAATGGTGGTTTTTGTTCCACTTCAAACTACTGGTCCCTGGGAAACTGAGAGAACATAATGTTTCAATGTCATAGTATATTATTACGTGCTTCAGAAATTTTCCTCTTTCGTTCATGCTGACTGAGTGAAAAGACAATCACAGATGGAAGAGGCAAAATCAAAACCAAAAAAAGTAATCTGGCTAATTTCACAAACCAGGTCATCTGTAATCACATTAATTTCAGGATGAATGTGTAGCAAAGACCATGACTTGATATTCTTCTCTGTCAATCTTCTATATTTTAGCTACATTATAAATTAATCCTGTAACTAGTTATCATGACTCAATCTTCTTTTGAAGCATTTTTAATATGCGTGATCCTTTCCTATTATTTTAGTTATAAAGTACCAACCTCATAATAAGATTTTTTATTGCTCCCAGAAGACTGATACATGAAATTCCTAGACTAGGTGCTAAGCAGGTTCTCAGGGCCCTCTCCATTCCAGGAGGAAGATCATGACACTGTGATGATGTTACTAGTTTCAGTATCACTTTTTATTTAACAATGTTTAGTGCCTGTATTCAGAGAAGGTGATGGCACCCCACTCCAGTACTGTTGCCTGGAAAATCTCATGGACGGAGGAGCCTGGTGGGCTACAGTCCATGGGGTCGCTAAGAGTCAGACACAACTGAGCGACTTCACTTTCACTTTTCACTTTCATGCATTGGAGAAGGAAATGGCCACCCACTCCAGTGTTCTTGCCTGGAGAATCCCAGGGACGGGGGAGACTGGTGGGCTGCCGTCTATGGGGTCACACAGAGTCAGACACGACTGAAGCGACTTAGCAGCAGCAGCAGCAGCAGTGCCTGTATTGGAGAAGGAAATGGCAAGCCACTGCAGTATTCTTGCCTAAGAAATCCTAGGAGGATTTTACACAGAGGAGCCTGGTGAGCTATAGTTCAAAGGGTCACTAAAGAGTCAGACATGATTGAGCAACTAAACCACCACCAGTGCCTGTAACGGATTCATACTGTGTCAGCTTAGTTAAGATGGAACCACCTTTCCAAGAATTCTCTTCACTGTATAATTTCAAGTTAGTATGGGCCACAAGTGGGCTTCCCAGGTGGCTGTAGTGGCAAAGAACCCGCTTGCCAATGTAGGAGACAGAAGAGATGAGGATTCGATCCCTGGCTTGGGAAGACCCCCTGGAAGAGGGCATGGCAACCCACTCAAGTATTCTTGCCTGGAGAATCCCCACAGACGGAAGAGCCAGGTGGGCCAGAGTCCATGGGGTTTCAAAGAGTTGGACACGACTGAGCGACTTACATGTGGACCACAAGTAATGTTTGCATAATACCTGAGAAGTGGAAGCAGCACCCTTGTTTTTCTTTAATATGTGGAAGATCTGTGCAGTTTCTCTAGCAGGAACAACTGCGACCCACGCATAGTACCACCTGCCATCATGATGGGGGGTTTGGGTGAGTCAGAATTCTGTCCATTACTCCTCCTGTTCCCCATCTCAGCTTCTCCAACCACAGGACAGCTGCATGCTCAGATCTGTGTCAAAGGACTCCAGCTGCCATTACAGATCGCCTGCACCTTGCAACTGGAGATGGACAGACCAACAGGGGTTCTAGCCCATTCTTATGAGTTCCAGTCTCATCCCCAGGGGTTCCAGTTCCCCCTTGCTCGTCATCGTCTACCCCAAGTCCTTCCCTTCCTAACTCATATGTAAAGACAACAGACTTTGGTCAACTCTTTAACTGGCTCCCACAGTTATTGATACATAAAGTCAACTCCCGCAAATAAATTCCTCACTATATATATATATATATATATATATATATATATATCATGAACTGGTGTGCTGCAATCCATGGGGTCACAGAGTCAGACACGACTGAGTCACTGAACTGATATATCATAGGTTTCTTTCTCTGAATCCCAATGAGATAGTGCTCACTGAGAACACACCACTACAGCTGGTGGTAGGGATTTCAAAAATGAATAAACCGATGTGCTGAAGAACACGGATAGTTCGTTAGGGCTGGCATAGAAAAATACCACAGACTAAGCGGCTCCAACAAGAGAAATCAATTTTCTCACAGTTTTAGAGGCTAGAAACTCAAAATCAAGACGTCAGCGTGTTTCTCCCGAGTCTTCTCTCCTTGGCTTGTGGCTGGTTGCCTTCTCGATGTCTCCTTATCTGGTCTTTCCTTGTGTGCATGCGTCTCCGGTATCTCCTTCTCCTCTTATAAGGACCCCATCCTATTAGAGTAGGTCTCCCCTGTGATTTCACTAACCTTAATTACCTCTTTAATGGCCCTGTCTCCAAATACAGTCACATTGGGGTTTAAGGTTTCAATATATGAATTTGGGACTGGCTGTGAATAGAAGAGAGGCGAATAGCAAAGGAGAAAAGGAAAGATATAAGCATCTGAATGCAGAGTTCCAAAGAATAGCAAGAAGAGATAAGAAAGCCTTCTTCAGTGATCAATGCAAAGAAATAGAGGAAAACAGCAGAATGGGAAAGACTAGAGATCTCTTCAAGAAAATTAGAGATACCAAGGGAACATTTCATGCAAGGATGGGCTCGATAAAGGACAGAAATGGTATGGACCTAACAGAAGCAGAAGATATTAAGAAGAGGTGGCAAGAATACACAGAAGAACTGTACAAAAAAGATCTTCACGACCCAGATAATCATGATGATGTGATCACTCATCTAGAGCCAGACATCTTGGAATGTGAAGTCAAGTGGGCCTTAGAAAGCATCACTACGAACAAAGCTAGTGGAGGTGATGGAATTCCAGTTGAGCTGTTTCAAATCCTGAAAGATGATGCTGTGAAAGTGCTGCACTCAATATGCCAGCAAATTTGGAAAACTCAGCAGTGGCCACAGGACTGGAAAAGGTCAGTTTTCATTCCAATTCCAAAGAAAGGCAATGCAAAAGAATGCTCCAATTACCGCACAATTGCACTCATCTCACATGCTAGTAAAGTAATGCTCAAAATCCTCCAAGCCAGGCTTCAGCAATACGTGAACCGTGAACTCCCTGATGTTCAAGCTGGCTTTAGAAAAGGCAGAGGAACCAGAGATCAAATTGCCAACATCCGCTGGATCATGGAAAAAGCAAGAGAGTTCCAGAAAAACATCTACTTCTGCTTTATCGACTATGCCAAAGCCTTTGACTGTGTGGATCACAATAAACTGTGGAAAATTCTGAAAGAGATGGGAATACCAGACCACCTAACCTGCCTCTTGAGAAATCTGTATGCAGGTCAGGAAGCAACAGTTAGGACTGGACATGGAACAACAGACTGGTTCCAAATAGGAAAAGGAGTGCGTCAAGGCTGTATATTGTCACCCTGCTTATTTAACTT
>SJYT01044023.1:16064-77029 GCA_006410635.1 Cephalophus harveyi | reverse complement strand
AAACTCCAGTACTTTGGCCACCTCATGCGAAGAGTTGACTCATTGGAAAAGACTCTGATGCTGGGAGGGATTGGGGGCAGGAGGAGAAGGGGACGACCGAGGATGAGATGGCTGGATGGCATCACGGACTCGATGGACATGAGTCTGAGTGAACTCCGAGAGATGGTGATGGACAGGGAGGCCTGGTGGGCTGCGATTCATGGGGTCACAAAGAGTCGGACACGACTGAGTGACTGAACTGAACTGAACTGAGGGGGGACACAAATCAATGTACAACAAGGATACACAATAAATGGGATATTGTAATTGCTTGTGAAAACATGCTACGTGCAATATAAGAATGCCAAGGGAAGCCATAAGAGGGGTACAAAACACAGTTCTGGAATTATACGTTCAGAGATATGACAATAAAATAATGAATCATCCAAAATGGCACCCTTGTGAGAGTGAAAGAGGGCATTAAAAATAGACATTCATTGATAGGTCTTCATCAGGTGCAATCTAGATCTGTCCCAGGGAAACTAGGGGACACAGACACCTTGTTCAGAGAAGACTCTGTAGAGAAAATAATATGTAAGGTAACACCCAAGGAGGAATAGAAATCAAGCAGACAAAGGTAAGAGGTAGAGAGTACTCCAAGTGATCAAGCAGAAAGAGCATAATGAGCAAAAAAATAATAAATCACCTGGAGGAACAGTGGCAAGTTTGAGAAACTACAAGAGATCCAAGGTGGCTGAAGTTTAATGAGACCGAGTAGCCAGACAAGAAAAACTGGAGCAGGATTCAGAGTATGAGGGGCCCTTTAAGGAGCTTGTATTTGATTGAGAGTGGTCTGAAGATGGTGGAGGAATAGGACAGGAAGACCACTTTCTCCCCCATAAATTTACCAAAAGATCATTTGAATGTTGAGCAACTTCCACCAAACAACTTCTGAATGTTGGCAGAGGATACCAGACAGCCAGAAATGCAGCCCAATCTCTTCAAAAGGAGATAGATAGGACAAAATATAAAAGACAGAAACAGAGACAAAGGTCTTACCGATAGAGACCCGTCCTGGACAGGGAGTCATGAAAAAGAAGTGTCCACACAATAGAAACCCTCTCCAGCATTGCACCTAGCCTGTGTGTTGGTGGGGAGCTTTGGAATCTCAGAGGGCACCATAACCGAAAGGGAAACCGAAAACAAAAAACACAGGATATGTGCCTAACCCCAAATACCAGGAGAAGTGGCCCAGATGCTCGCCTGTGCTGCCACCGAGTGGGGGCTAGGCAGGGAGGCCGGGCCGCACTGTAGGTTCTTGGTGTAAGGACCGGGCTTGAACGCCCTGAGGAAAGTCTGAAGGGTCTAATGTGACATAGCAACCCAAACCATGGCATCACCAGAGAGACAAGAAAAAAGGACCTATTCCGAGAAAAGCCCTAACACCGAACAGTGACCCCTGGCACACTCACAGACTAACTGACACTGAACTGACCCCACACTACCCACAACAACTCCAGAGAAATTCCTAGATATATTTTTACTATTATCACTCTTTAATATTTTTTAAAAAATTACTTCTTTATTATTCCTTTAACTTTCATTTTTATAGGCTACTATTAAAGAAAGAAAAGAAAGTGAAGTCACTCAGTCATGAGTTTGTGACTCCGTGACTCCATGGACTGTAGCTTACCAGGCTCCTCCGTCCATGGGATTTTCCAGGCAAGAACACTGGAGTAGGTAGCCATTTCCTTCTCTCTTGGGTTAGGAGATCTTCCTAACCCAAGGATTGAACCTGGGTCTCTTGCATTGTAGGCAGATGCTTTACCTCTGAGCCACCAGGGAAGTCCAGCCTACTATTAACTTTCTTAAAAAAAAAAAACTTTTTTAAAAACAAATTCCATATATATATATATTTTTTAATTTTTGAGATTGATTTTGTTTTGTACTTTTATATTGTACTTTTTTAGAGTCTAACCTCTATTCTAGGTTTTTAATCTTTGCTTTTTGATATTTATTATCAATTTTGTACCTTTAAGAATCTAACCTTCAGTATTCATTTTCACTTAGGGATATTTGATTACTGGCTTGATTGCTCTCCCCTTTCCACTCTCCCTTTTCTCTTCTGGGTCACTTCTATCTCCCTCCTCCCTCTCCTCTTCTCTATATAACTCTGTGAATCTCTCTGGGTGTTCCTGGCTGTGGAAAGCACTTAGGGATTTGATTACTGGCTTGATTGCTCTCTCCTTTTGTGAATCTTCCTCTGGGTCACCTCTATCTTGCTCCTTGCTCTTCTCTTCTCTATGTAACTCTGTGAATCTTTCTGGGTATTCCTGGCTGTGGAGAGTTGTTTCACTACTAACCTAGCAGTTTTATCTTCTGTGCTGTATAAATGGAGAAGTCTTGCAGCTACTGTAAGAGGAGGACTGAAACCCAAAAGTTGGAGGCTCAACTCCAGAAGTTTAGAACATCAGAATTCCTGACTCCAGGAAATACTAATAGACAAGAGCCTACCCAAAAGTCTCTATACCTACACTGAAACCAGGTTCTACCCTAGAGCCAACAAGTTCCAGTCAAGACACATCATGCTAATTCTCCAGCAAAACAGGAACATAACCCTGAGCATTAAAAGACAGGCTTCCCAAAGCCATACAAAACCCATAGACACCCAAAAACTCACTACTGGACACTTCATTGCACTCCAGAGAGGGGAGATCCAGCTCCACCCATCAGAACACAGACACAAGTTCCCCCAACCAGGAAACCTTGACAAGTCACTGGTCCAACTCCACCCACAGGGAGCAGAATCCACAATTAAGAGGAACAATGATCTTCCAGCCTGCAGAAAGAGCACCCCAAACATAGCAATCTAAACAAAATGAAAAGATAGAGAAATATTTAGCAGGTGAAGGAACATGATAAACACCCAGCAAACCAAACAAAAGAGGAGATAGGAAGTGTACCTGAAAAAAAAAAAAAAATCAGAATAATGATAGTAATGATGATCTAAAATCTTGAAAACAAAATGTAGTCACAGATAAATAAACTAGAGACAAGGATTGAGATAATGCAAGAAATGCTTAACAAGGACCTGAAGAAATAAAGACAAGTCAATCAATAATGATCAATGCAATAACTGAGATTAAAAACACTCTGAAGGGAACCAACAGTAGAATAACTGCGACAGAAGAGAAGATAAGTGAGGCGGAAGATAGAATGGTGGAAATAAATGAAGTAGAGAGGGAAAAAGAATAAAAAGAAATGAGGGCAACATCAGGTACTGCTGGAACAATGTTAAATGCCCGAACATTCTAATCATAGGTGTCCCAGAAGGAGAAGGCAAAAAGAAAGGGTATGAGAAAATACTTGAGGAGATAATAGTCAAAAACTTCCCTAAAATGGGGAAGGAAATAGCCACCCAAGTCCAAGAAAACCAGAGAGTCCCAACCAGGATAAACCCAAGGTCAAACACCCCAAGACATATATTAATCAAACTAATAAACTAGTTTTCACAGAACTAGAACAAAGAGTTTCACGATTTGTATGGAAACACAAAAAACTTTGAATAGTCAAAGCAATCTTGAAAAAGAAGAATGGAACTGGAGGAATCAACCTGCCTGACTTCAGGCTCTACTACAAAGCTACAGTCATCAAGACAGTATGGTACCAGCACAAAGACAGAAATATAGATAAATGGAACAAAATAGAAAGCCCAGAGATAAATTCACACACCTATGGACAGCTTATATCTGACAAAGGAGGCAAAAATATACAGTGGAGAAAAGACAATCTCTTTAACAAGTAGTGCTGGGAAAACCGCTCAACCATGTGTAAAAGAATGAAACTAGAACACTTTCTAGCACCATACACAAAAATAAACTCAAATGAATTAAAGATCTAAATGTAAGACCAGAAATGATAAAACTCTTAGAGGAAAACATTGGTAGAACACGCTCTGACAAAAATCACAGCAAGATCCTCTATGACCCACCTCCCAGAGTAAAGGAAATAAAAACAAAAATAAACAACTGGAACCCAATTGAACTTAAAAGCTTTTTCACAATGAAGGAAACTATAAACAAGGTGAAAAGGCAGCCTTCAGAATTGGAAAAAAAAAATAGCAAAGGAAACAACCAACAAAGAATTAATCTCTAAAATATATAAACAGCTCAATACCAGAAAAATGAACAACCCAATCAAAAAGTGGGCCAGAGAACTAACCAGACATTTCTACAAAGAAGACATACAGATGACTAATGAACACACGAAAAGATGTACAACATCTCTCATTATAGGAGAAACACAAGTCAAAACCACAATGAAGTATCATCTCACATTGATCAGAATGGCCACCATCAAAAACATTGCAAACAATAAATGCTGGAGAAGGTGTGGGGAAAAGGGAACTGTCTTACACTGTTGGTGGGAATGCAAACTGGTACAGCCACTATGGAGAACAGTGTGGAGATTTCTCTAAAAATTGGAAATAAAACTGCCATATGACCCAGCAATCCCACTGTTGGGCGTACACAACAAGGAAACTAAAATTGAAAGAGACACATGTACCCCAGTGTTCACTGCAGCACTGTTTACAATATCTAGGACATGGAAGCAACCTAGATGTCCATCAGCAGACAAATGGATAAGGAATTTGTGGTACATATACACAATGGAATATTACTCAGCTATAAAAAGGAACATATTCAAGTTAGTTCTAATGAGATGGATGAAGCTGGAGCTTATTATACAGTGTGAAATATCAGAAACACCAATAAAGTATATTAATGCATATATATGGAATTTAGAAAGATGGTAATGACAATCTTATATGCAAGGTGGCAAAAGAGACACAGATGTAAAGAATAGACTTTTGGACTATGTGGGAGAAGGCAAGGGTGGGATGATTTGAGAGAATAATATTGAAACATGTATATGACCACATGTAAGATAGATGGCCAGTGCAGGTTTGATGCATGAAGCAGGGCACTCAAAGCCGGTGCTTTGGGACAACCCAGAGGGATGGGGTGGGGAGGGAAGTGAGAGGGGGTTTCAGGATGGGGGGAACACATGTGCATCTGTAGCTGATTCATGTTGATGTATGGCAAAAACCATCACAATATTGTAATTATCCTCCAATTAAAATTAATTAATTTTAAAAATAATAATATAAATAAAGGAGTTTGTTCTTGGTTCTGATGGGAGCTACAGGCCATTACAAGCTTCCATCATGGAAATGACATAATTTAATTTACTTTTTAGAAAGCTCTATCAGAAATTAGACCAAGACAAGGTGACTATAATACATTGTTATTATATAATTATAACAATGTATTATATAATTGAAATCTGCTAAGAGTTGTACAGTTGCTCATTCATGTCCAACTCCTTGTGGCCCCATGGACTGCAGCATGCCAGGCTCCTCTGTCCTCCATTATCCCCTAGAGTTTGTTCGAATTCAGGCCCACTGAGCCACGTAATGCTATCTAACCACCTCATTCTATGCCACCCCCTTCTCTCTTTGCTTTATTCTAAGAGAGTGAAGGGGCTTCCCAGCTGGTGCTAGCTGTAAAGAACATACCTGCCAATGCAGGAGACATGAGAGATGCTGGTTCAATCCCTGAGTCTGGAAGATCCCTGGGTATGGCAGTGGGTATGGTCTGGAGTGGGTATGGCAACCTGGTCTGGAGTGGGCATGGCAACCCACTCCAGGATTCTTGCCTGGAGAATTCTGTGCACAGAGGAGCCTGGCAGGCTACAGTCCACAGGGTCACAAAGAGTCAGACCTGACTCAGGTGGCTGAACAACCACAACAAGAGAGTGAAGCAAACGTTCTCACCTCCACCCTGCAAAAATACCAACATGTGAGATGACGGATGTGTTAATTAACTAGATGAGGACAATCCTTTCATAATGTTTAGGTACTGATTAAATCTCCATGAGGCACACTTTAAATATCTTAGAACTTTGTCAGCTATACCTCAATCAAACTGAAATTTTAATAGGAAAAAAAAAAGGGAGACAGAGAAATTAGATCAAGACAACAGACTCCTGCATTTTCTGACTCATTTTTCTGATACTTTTTCCCTCCTGGGACAAGAAGATATTGTTTTAAAGACCAAATCAGTAACAGCTTCAGGAAGAATAAGAAATTCCATCTTCAAAACATAAACAAGGAAGGTTTACGAAAACCATAAATCAAACAGAATTAGATAGATGAAGACACCACCACCCAGTATATGAAACTTAGTCCATCTGGAGGGACTAAGAAGCCAAGTTGAGAAGGCTCTCACTCACGAAGGAGGAGACAATTGCAGTGTCAATAATTATAATAACTAAATGGATTAAAACATGTCAAATAAGTTTGTCTATATGTCTACAATGATATTGCAACAAAGCTAATTGGTTGGCACTTTAGAGAGCCAGAAAATTATTTTGACTATTATTAAATAAAAAGAAAGAATAAAGCATTTTCCTTGCCTTTCCCATATGAAATGTACCAAGAGGTAACCATTACTAGATGAGAAAAAATTTCTTTTTAAAGAAATAAACCAACTAATAAATGAGGAAGGGATTATTTAATTGGTACCTCACCACTTGAATTAACAGAGTTAGGTATTGATCAGAAATAGCTGCCAAAACCACAGAGAAAAACAAAAAACCTGTAAGTGCCTCTTGGTAGAAGAACATAACATGCCCCGTGAATTAATTTGAAAAGTTAAAGTTGAATCTAACCAAACCTCTAATAAAATCTGCAGAAATTACTAATATATAAGATGTTTAGAACAACACAGGTTACAATCTGCAAAATCAACCTACATTAAAAAAAAAAAAGATAATAAGATGGAAGCATATTCAGGGACATACCTACTGGTATCAATGTCTACATTTTATTTATATCCTGATTCAGAGGAATACACTGTAAACCAAAGTCGTGTTATTAATACCACAATTGCAAATCTAAATATTGACCAAATATGTGTTGACTAAATATTTTTGAATTTGAGAATAGATGAGGTGACATTTCTAGAAACCGGCTTCATCTGTAAATCCAAAGCTCTTGATAGACATTTGGCCTGGAAATATAAATGTGGAAATTAGAAACATCTATGGAATTTTGCTGGACACATGTACGTTAGCAAGTTATTAGGCTATCTATAGAGTAGAATTTCTCATTTTTAGCACGGTGGAGATTTGAGGTCAGAGAATTCTTTGCTGTAGAATGCTATGCTCTGTGTTCCAGGATATTTAGCTGGCCTCTATGCAACTGCTGTTGTTGTTTAGTCACTAAGTCATGTCTGACTCTTATGTGGCTAAAAGGACTATAGCCTGCCAGGCTCCTCTGTCCTTGGGATTTCCCAGGCAAGAATTCTAGAGTGGGTTGCCATTTCCTTCTCCAGGGGATCTTCCCAATCCAGGGATTGAACTCTCCATTGTAAGGAGGATTCTTTGCCACTGAACCACCAGGGAACCCCTCTGTGCAACTAACTAGAAGCCAGTAATTTTCCTGCCACCCAGTGGCCACAACCAAAAATGTCTCCAGACATGGCCCCAAATCACCTCCCATTGAGAATCAGTGATGCAGAGTGAAAAGAGAAGGAAGGATGAAGCCTTAAGGAATCTAAATACCTGAGATTAAGTTACATCTCCACCATTGCTAACTGCCACCCTCTCTGCAGGCTTTCCTCTTCTTATCTATAAAATGGAGATGACATCATCAAATCCACTAAGTAGCTGTGGCAAATATTTAACGTGGAGAACACTCCATAACAAGAACACATATAACACTCCTCCCTTCATGCTTGCCCATTGCTATTGGCTTTCTTTTCTTTCCTTTCTCCCTCAAAGTTGTTAGTTCAGTTTAGCTCTACAAAATTCCAGAACACAACTTCTCTTTCTCCTATGGCCAACATACCTGAAGTTTGACTTTATAGCTACTGTGAAGCGCCCGAGGAAGCCTCAGAAACTTACTGTAAGCATCCACCTTCACCCTCTCCCCAACCCTCCACGTTAAAATTTTTTGCAGTAAGAGAAACAAGAAAATAACCTCAAACTACCAAGGTGAGTTATTGTTCTCTTTGGAGTCTAAGATCAGAGTCTGCACATGCCTCTCAGAGAGTTCTCTCAATTTGACTAAGAGACAGTAGAGACTCATTAAAGCTCTTTAGATCAAAAACTAAAAAAGGACTCTGGTGGTTGAGTGGTTAAGACTCAGCGCTCCCAGTGCAAGGGGGTTGGTGTGATCTAGGGTCAGGGAACTAGATTTTTTATTCTGCAATTAATAGCTTGCATGCTGCAACCAAAAAAGAAAAAAAATTCCTGCATAAAAAATCCTGCATGCTGCTTCTATGAAGATCAAAGATCTCACATGCCACAACCAAGACCCAGAGCAACCAAATAGCTAAATGAATTTTTTTTGATATATATTTTCAGTGATTGAAAAAGATTTCAACAGGGGCAAGTCACTCTGTCATAAATGAGGTTCCATATCTTTCTTGCGCTTTGAGAAAATGGTCTGAAGTTCACACTTTACCTCTGTTTATGCAACATGATTTCCTTTTAGTGCTTATTAACTCTATCTATTAATAACTTTACTGAGATATAATTCAAATGCCTTACAATTTACCCATTTAAAGAATGCAATGCAATGATTTTCAGTATATTCACAAATATATGCAACTACCACCCCAGCAATTTTAGAACATCTTTTGTCACCACAAAGAGAAATCCTATACCATTTAGCTACCATCTCCCTATCCCCAATTTCCTCAACCCTAAATGAGTATCTTATATTTCAGTAATCCATTTCTGTCTATATGTATTTGTCTCTTCTGGATATTTCACATATCTGGAATCATGTAGTCTATAGTCTTTTATATATGGCTTTCAGTTATGAAATTTTGAAAAATATATTTTTAAGATTCATCCATATTGCAGCTAAGGTCAGAATTTCATTCATCTTTTTTTAAGTTGGAGTAACATTGTATTGTATAAACATAACACATTTTATTTTTCCATTCATTAGCTCATAACCATTGAGTTTGTTCCACCTTTTGGCCCTGATGTATAATTATGCTATAAATATTCATGTACAAGTTTTTTGGTCTTGAGTATATACCTAAGAGTGGAATTGCTGAGTCATACAAGGAACAGCCAAACTGATTGACACAGTAGTTAACTCTTACCCCAAAAATAATTTTAGAATATAGGATAACAATTTACATTCCAAAACAGAATATCCTGACTCAAATCTCCAAAATACCTAGGTCAGATCTCCAAAAAATAAGAGATGGTAGACATGTAATATAGACATGCAGTCATTTTGAACTATTCTGCATTTAAGAAAAATATAAAAGCATTTACATTTTAAATATAAATGCATTTATTCTACATTATGGGTTTTTTTGTTAAAGAATTTGTAGTATAACTTAGTAACCACAACATTATCTAAAAGCTTGTTTCTACAGATAAATGTATTCTGAGTTAAAATTAGTGTTCTAGGAAAACATTTTCTTGTTTTCGCATAGTACCTGGGGCCACCTGACCAGGATAGTTTATCTTCCCTATCTCATCTAGCAGCTTCCAAGGACTTTTAACATGTAATGAAGGACTCTTTGGGAAGTAAGGAGATCAAACCAGTCAATCCTAAAGGAAATCAATCCCAAATATTCATTGGAAGGACTGATGTTGAAGCTGAAACTCCAATGCTTTGGCCACCTGGTATGAAGAACTGACTCATTTGGCAAGACTCTGATGTGGGAAAGATTGAAGGCAGGAGGAGAAGGGACAACAGAGGATGAGATGGCTGGATGGCATCACCAACTCAATGGACATGAGTTTGAGTGAACTCCAGGAGTTGGTGATGGACAGGGAAGCCTAGGGGGCTGCAGTCGATGGGGTCCCAATGAGTCAGACACAGTGGAACGACTGAACTGAAGAGAACTGAACCGAAGGACTTCCCACGTGGCACTAGTGATAAATAACCCACCTACCAGTGCAGGAGACATAAGAGACAAGGGTTCAATCCCTCAGTCAGGAAGCCCCCTGGAGAAGGGCATGGCAACCCATCCAGTGTTCTTGCCCAGAGAATTTCCATGGAGAGATGAGCCTGGCAGGCTATAGTCCACAGGGTCACAAAGAGTCAGACACAACTGAAGAGAATGAGCAAGCATGCAAGGCTATAAATACTATAACAGCATTCTCAGATGATTCCCCCATATTCCTATCCCCTGGTTTATAAGCCTTGTATAATTTCCTCTTGGAGGGCCATTCAAATCTGTGATTAGGATGAATTATCAATCTTGTGATTCGTTTCCATTGAATGGTAAAGGTGAAGGGATTTTGAAGATATAATTAAAGTCCCTAATCAATTGGCTTTGAGTTAATTGAAAAGGAAATTATCATTGGAAGGGGCCTATGGGCTGTCTACATTTCACCTCTCACTAGAATTCAAGAAGTCATTGTACAAAAGGCAGATGTGAATTATTATGGCTTCATCATTCTTTTTCTTTTGATATTACTATGTTTTGCTTTATATTTTCTCTGAAGATAAGAAAACAAAATGTTTCTTATTAAAAAAATAAAGGGAAATTAGCATTGGTGGACTGGACCTAATCAAGTGAAACTTTAAGGCTGGCTTTGAAGAAGCAAGCTGTCATGTTACGGAAGCCTATGGAAGGAGCCATTGGGGTATGGAAGGCAGCTCCTAGCTGCTGAGAGTAACCCTGACCAACAGCTTGGGACAGAATGTGGATCTCAGTTATACAGATGCAGGAATGGCTTCTACCAGCAACCTGAGGGAGCTTGGAAGTGGATTTCCACTGTTGAGCCCCCAGATGAGGATGCAGCCAGGCAAGACCTTGATTTCAGTCCTGAGAGACACTGAACAAGAAACTAAAATGAAACATGCCAGATTGATGATCCACTGGAACTACAAGATAATCAGTCAATATCATGCTAAGTTGCTCAATCTATGGCAATTTGTTTCATAGAAATAGAGAACTAACATAGGGCCAAAGGCCACAGTGTGTGAACACTGTGTCTTAGGATGACCCAGTGGCTTCGAAACACTGGGCAGGTCCTCACACATATTCTTGCTGTTGTTCTATATGCCTTTTGTGTAGTTATCCTTGACTTTTGCTTAATATCTAAATTGCTCTTTTTCCACCTATTTTATATGCTCACCTTCTATAATTAAATTTAATAAATGTTTTTTGTTCTCATCTTAATGCAATGATCTACACAAAGGATTTGCATTTAATGTCTTTTGTGCTCATAAGTGGAGTTCTAAATCTCTAAACCCTGCAAATGCTTTTCTGCTTTGAATCCCAAGTTGCACTTATAAACAGAATAAGACTGAGAAGAAATTAGAGGCTGGCTACAGAGAGATTTAAAGTTCCTAGGGGAGTGGTAAACCTAACAGAAAACCTGCAGTTTGTGTGTATAATCACACAGACCATTGAGATGTGGGTGTTATTGTTTAGTTAGCCCAGAATTATAAAGAAGCCTTAAGCAAGTTTATTTTGGTGATTTCAGAGCACAGAGTGGTATATATCTGTATCATGGGGTTGAAGTTTGAATACAAATACACCACAAAATAGACTCAGAACCTTCTATTGCATTGCCTACCATGCTATTACCAAAGTCTCCCATTTCTTTCAAAGACAGATGGACAACAAATGTCCTTCTGTTCTTGATACAGAGCTCAAACTGGATGAGATGTATCAGGATTTCACATCTAATCCCTCTTCTTAAGGAACTCTGGCTGTTAGTTTTGGCTGGCAAGAGAAGGGAAACCAGATGATTAAATGCCAGAGGGCTGAGTTCCTAAGTTAAAAAAGTTTTAAAATAAGTTCTATTTTCTTATATTTGCATACATCATTCTAAGCAATCGATATCAATGGATCTGAATTATGAGTTAATCTAAATGGCCAACCCTTCTTTCTCCAAATAAAGCCAGAGTGTCAACTAAATTGTTAGTAATAGGTGTATCTGTGCTTGTCACCCTAGAGAATAAAGCCAGTATTGAAATTTCTAAGTAACACTATTAAAAATGTATTCATGAAGTAGAGCATTTTTAATTTCTAAATTCTTATAAAATGCCACCCGCCCCTTGGCCTGGAACATCCTGCTCATGAAAGTACTTGCAAAGCCTCCAGCTGTTTCTCTCCATTTCCCCCCTAACTATTATCTCAAAAAGGCACAGTGGGATTTGCCCAAATAATCACCAACACATGATGAAATTAGTTCTCCAGATCTAAGAACTCGGGCAAAGAATTTGTAGGGGATTACTCTCTCCTTTTCACACAGTGCCCTCTTCAGATGTAGCTACAACCATCCTACAGTTGAGCAATAATTTCTTGTTGCTACATTTCAGGGGGTCTCCCGTTACCTTAACAACTGTCATGAAACCCTAAAAGAAAATTAAATTTACATTTGTTCTCATAACAAAAAGACTAAAATGTACTTTGTTAGAATTATTTTGAGGTGGGACTTGAGAATCTCCATGCATAAAACAGGTGTTTCCAGCTAGTCTGTAGACAAGAGTTTAAAATCACAGAAATTAGGAGATGTATCAACATGTTTCATTGATTTGATAGAGTAGTAATTGTGATACAATGCTTGAAAATAAGCTATTTGAACAGAAAATTAAAAAGATAGACTTCTTGTCTGAATCTTTGCATTTAGCTTCTCATTCTCCCAGATTCCCAAAGGAAAGTCCAAAGGAATTCAAAAATGGTGGAAAATCTGGATCAGCCCTGAAAATCAGGGAAGGAAACCAAACTATTGGGAAGGAAGGTTGAGCAATTTCTGCAGAATATATTGCTGTATTGGGACTCTATTGGAAGAACTGATGGCCAACTCACCATTCATAAGTTGACCCGAAGTACAGAGCAGCAGAGCCTGGAGTGAAAAACGGGCATCATGAGAGTGGGAGAAGTTTTGTGGAGGAGGCTGCAAATCTAGAGCTAACAAGGGCGAGATTACTCTGCATACTTTGCTCCCAGTTACACTTGAACTATCGAGCAGGCCAAGTTGGATGGGGGCAGTGCCACAGCTGGCTTCTAAAGAAAAAAGCCTTCCCAGTTAGAGAATAGGGACATTATCCCAGCAAACAAAGAGGGAATAGATTATCTTTGGCACAGGGGCAAAATTCCTGATGTGGTTGCCCTTGGCTGTAATTCATACCTACTCTTCAGTGGTAATGGCCTTATAATTTGGCAGCATAAAACTACAGTAGAGGTAATCCTGCCTTCTTTTTTTCCTCCTTCTTTCCTTCCTTCTTTTCTACTTTTTCCCCTCTCTTTCTCCCTTCCCTCTCTTCTCTCCTCCTTGTTCCTCCCTTTCTTCTTGGTTTAGATCAAAACAATCAAGAAATCACATAAATCTCCAAATAAGGTTGTTGTTGCTCAGTCGCCAAGCCATTCCAATTCTTTGCAAGCCTATGGACTGCAGCATACCAGGCTTTCCAGTTCCTCACCATCTCCTGGAGTTTGCCCAAGTTCATATCCATTGAGTTAGTGAAGCCATCCAACCATCTCATCCTATGTCTCCAAATATGGACACACTTCCAATTCCCATTGCCAATTACTTATCCAATCACCCTCTCATTTTCCATTCTACCCATACATCCTTATTTGTTAGGGTAAGCAATGAGAAAATTATAAAAGTTCAGTAGTTCAAAAAAGCAATTAAGCTGAACAGACAGGAAAAAAAATATCATCTTTAAAAAAGCCAGGAAAAACTAGAAAATCTCTAATATGTAATTCCTAAAAGACTCAAAAGAACATTTTGCCTATTAAGTATAAAATCATGAAGTCATAGAAATAGGTATAATCTGAGAGTTGCTTTAGGATGAAAAATATGATCATTAAATTTCCTAGTGCAATGGAGTTCATAAGCAGAAGATGAGATTCTGTAGAATTAGAATCAATGGATTAGAAAAATAGACTAGAGAAATTCTTCCAGAGCTTCTAGAGAAAATAGAAAATATTGTCAGAAAAATTAAAAAATTTGTAAGACAACTCCAGTAAATCTAAAATAATTTTTATAAGAAGTCTAGAAGAAAAGACTCAGCAGATGGATCAGCAAAAATTTTAAAAAAAGAAAAAGAAAAATGAGTGAAGGTTGTCAAAAGGAACAAACTTCCAGTTATAAAATAAGTGAGTTCTGGGGACTTCCCTGGTAGTCCAGGAGTTAAGAATCCTCCCGCCAATGCAGGGGAGGGACACAGTTCAGTCCCTGGTCCAGGAAGATCTGAGATGCCACAGAACAACTGAGCCCACAAGCCTCAACTACCGAGCCAGCATCCTAGAGCTCATGTTTTGCAGCAAGAGAAGCCACCACAATGAGAAGCCCGCACACCACAACTAGACTAGAGAAACTAGAGGAAGCCCACGTGCAGCAACAAAGAACCAGTGCAGCCAGACAAAATTAAATTAATTAATAAAGAAAGAAAGTAAAAAAAAAAAAAAGTCCCAGGGATGTAATGTACCATTTGGTGACTATAGTTAATAATACTTTATTGTATATTTGAAAGTTGCCGACAGATCTTAAAAGTTCTCATGAAAAAAATTGAAAGTGTGTGTGATGATGGATGCTAATCAGACTTACTGTGATGATCATTTTGCAATATATGTGCATATCAAATCATTAAGTTGTAGACTTGAAACCAATATAATGTTATTGGTCAAAATATAAAATAAGATGAAAGACATTAGAAAATAAAATTAATCTGTGATGAAGAAAACCATGTAATTCCAAAAGTAAAGGATATATTTACTTTAAAAAGATTTAAACCTGATATATTCTGGTGAAATATTTAAATTTCAAGACTAGATGAAAAACATTTACAAGCATCAACATGGTGTCAGGGGCAGGGTGGATATAAGTGATTTACAAAAGGAAAATGTAAACTAGTTGGCCTCAAGGTTTTCTGCAATACTAAATAACAGAGGTTCATGGAGCAATGTCTTCAGAGTTCAAATCATTCTGTGATCCAAGAATTCCATATCCAGTCAAGCTGATACACATACGAGAGAAAAGCAGATACAAAGCGTGCTACCTATGTGTGCTCATGCTCAGGCATGTCTGATTCTTTGCAATCCCATTGACTGAAGCCACCAGCCTCCTCTGTCCATAGGATTTCCCAGGCAAGAATACTGGAGCAGGTTGCCTTTTCCTTCTCCAGGGTTATCTTCCTGACTCAGGAATCAAACCCACGTCTCTTGCATCTCCTGTATTGCAGGCGTATCCTTTAGCACTAAGCCACTGGGGAAGACCAATATAGACCGCCAGAAAAAAATATAAAAAGAAAGTGATAGTTCATGGTGACAAAATCAAGACTGGAAACCTAAAAACGGAGAAGACACTACGTAATAATAAGTAGTTTTCAGAGTGGTTACTATGTGCCAAATATTTTATATTTATCAATCCACTTAATCCTTTAAAGGTAAAATCCATAATGGATTTGTGAAAGGTGTGAACTTTTATGTGCAATATACCAAACTTTTATGTGCACTACAAAAAAAAAAAATCTAATGAAACAAAGTAAAACTGATAATATATAATCAGGGTAAGAAACATTTCAAGTTTTCTCAGTCTTTCATCATTCAAGAAGCAAGTTTAGTATATAAAACAACTGATATATTTAATATGTTTATTAAAATAAAAATATAAAATAATACAATAATACAGAAATATGTGCCAAGGAAATGGTTAAGGATATGACTTAAAGCGTTCTACAACCTGAGTACCAAATGTATTTCCCTCACTTACCTAGCTGGATTTTGGGCAATATACTTAACATTTCTCAGTCTCAAATTTCTCATTAGAAAGTAAAGGATATAACTGTGTGATGATTAAATAAATTTATATATATGAAGTACTTAATATGTAATAAGTATACAATAAGCATTCAACCAATTAACTGTTGTAAAAACAACTAATGATGATATATACAGAATTTTGAAACTTACCTACACAAAATATTTTTCTTCTTGAGGATATTTATGAAAAAAATAAAATAAAATATGCCACAAAAGACTCAATAAATTATTAAAGGTAGAAATTGTATGAAACACATGGATATGCACAAAATTTTACTAGTAAACAAGAAAAAAAAAATTCAGACTATAAGAAACTGTAAAACAACATCCTAATTAACTCCTGAGTTAAAAGAAGAAACTGAAGTGTATTTTTAAATTCTCTAGAATATAACCCATGTTATATTCTGTGTGGGGGGTTATATAATGTGATTCATACATCTGTCAAATAACATTGAACTCTAACACAAGCTCTTCTTATTCACCTTTATGTAAAATATCAATTGGAGCTTCCCTCATAGCTAAATAGGTGAAGAATCTGCCTGCAATGCAGGAGATCCAAGTTTGATTCATGGGTCAGGAAGATCCCCTGGAAAAGGAAACAGCAACCCACTCCAGTATTCTTGCCTGGAGAAGCCCATGGACAGAGAAGCCTGGTGGGCTACAGTCCTTGGGATCATAAGAGTCGGTCACGACTTAGTGACTAAACCACCACCAAAACATCAATGGGCTTCCCAGATGGCACTTGTGGTAAAGAACCCAACTGCCAGTGCAGGAGACATAAAAGACCTGGTTCAGGAAGATCTCCTGGAGAATGAAATGGCAACCCACTCCAGTATTCTTTCCCGGAGAATCCTATGGACTGAAGAGCCTGGCTGGCTACAGTCCATAGGGTTGCAAAGTGTCAGGCATGACTGAAGTCACTTAGCATGCATGAATACAAAATATCAATACACCTCAATAAAAATAAATATGACACAGTAAAGAGAAAAAGGCCAATAAAGTTCTGACATCTTTCCTGATTCCCATCTGGAAATTGATCTTTCTCCAATAATGTGCCATATGTAAGCTCACCCCTGTCCTTGTCTTCCATATTAGTTTAATAGCTGTCTTCAGGAAGGAACTGGGTCTTGATTCCATTTTTTTTTTTTTTAATGCACTGTCTTTCTAGCATAGTATTTTTTACATTGGAATTTGATAAATATTTTTAGACATTCTCAGTGAATAGAAGGATGTTAACAACAGAACTTACTAATAGTGGCTCAAACATTTGTCATCTTGCACCATTCACAGCAAATATATTCTTATCAGTCCTGGGATACAGGCATACTCAAGACACGTATCATTCCAGGAATCTTCAGGTTTTTCTGGAAATTGTGCTTTTGGATTGGAGAAAGTCACTGTTGTTCACACACACACACACACACACACACACATTCAATAACTTGTTTTCTACCTTGCAGTCTGCCAAATCCATGAAATATCCTCTATTACAACATGAATTCTCTTATCTCCTAGACTGATGGTGGAGAGCAGCGCATCTTAACCAAACGGGCAGGAGTGAGCGGATAGAATGAAGTTAAAGTGGTAGTTGCTCAGTCAACTCTTTGCGACTCTTTGGTCTGGCCATGGGATTCTCCAGGCAAGAACAGTGGAGTGAGTCACCATTCCCTCCTCCAGGGGATTTTCCCAACCCAGCCCAGGGATCGAACCCAGGTCTCCTGCATTGCAGGTGGATTCTTTATCATCTGAGCCACCAGGGAAACCCAAGAATACTGGAGTGGGTAGTCTACCCCTTCTCCAGGAGAACTTCCCAACCCAGAAGTCGAACCAGGGTCTCCTGCATTGCAGGCAGATTCTTTACCAGTTGAGCTACACTTAACCTCAATTTAATTCTCAGGCTCAGCCAAAAAAAAAAAAAGGAAAAAACCCAAGAGTGTGAGAGTGTAGAGGTAACAGCTGACCGTTCCTCCAGAGCTACTATTCCTGTCCCTCCTCTGTCTAGATACCAGCATGCACCTCTGTTGGTACTACAATCAATGCCCCACTATTAGAGTACACACTGTTCAAAACTATTGGTCTAGGCATAGAGAATGGACTTGTGGACACAGTGGGGAAAGGAGAGGGTGGGAAGAATTTAGAGAGTAGCATTGACATATATACCGTATGCAAAACAGGTAGCTAGTGAGAAGCTGCCGTATAGCACAGGGAACTCAGCTCCATGCCCTGTGATGACCTAGAGGGGTGGGATGGGGGTGGGAGGGAGGCTCAGAAGGGAGGGGATACATGTATACAAATGGCTGATTCACATTATTGTACAGCAGAAACCAACACAGCATTGTAAAGCAATTATCCTCCAACCAAAAATAAATTTTAAAAATAATTTTTTTTAAAAAAGAAGAGAAATGTATGGATCTGATAGGGTCCATAAATGCTACTATACAGTGAACTTTTATACTGACACTTTTAAATTAGTTCTTATTCAAATTTGGATATTTGTAATTTTATAATTTTATTTGAAAATAATAAATTTTAAATAATTTTATTTAAAATTTTATTTTATTTGAAAAATTTATAATTTTATAAATTTATTTGAAAACATTCAGCTCTCAAACAAATATACAATCAACAGTTTCTAATAAAGGATGTAACTGAAGACAAATAACCACTTTATTTGTCCAACCACTAATGTTAAAACTAGCTTCATGTTGAGGCTCAACAGAAAACAACAAAATTCTGTAAAGCAATTATCCTTCAATTAAAAAAACAAATTAATTTTAAAAATAGCTTCAGAATAGAAATTTAAAAGTGAAAGTAATAGGAACTAGTGTCAATTTTGAGAGGAATTCTATGGTAAAAACAGAAATAAGCCTCAAATTTTTCATCATTTGGATGCTTATACTCACCATCTATGGGGTTCCCTGATGGCTCAGAGGTTAAAGCATCTGCCTGGAATGCAGGAGACTGGGTTTGATCCCTGCGTTGGGAAGATCCCCTGGAGAAGGCAATGGCACCCCACTCCAGTACTCTTGCCTGGAGAATCCCATGGAAGGAGGAGCCTGGTAGGCTACAGTCCATGGGGTCACAGAGTCGGACACGACTGAGCGACTTCACTTTCACTTTCACTCACTGACTATGCCCTAATACATACTAAAGTTTTGTCCCACATTATTGTTTTAAAGGATCTTACTATATTCCTCTTAATATTTCCTTGTGTTATCAAATCTCTGATATAATGAAATTAAACTCAAGACATTTCCATAAACTATTATTTCTATCAAATTTTGATGTTTTTATTTCCTATCACTTCCTTCCCTTGTGCTTTGTAGCTTTGCAGACTATTAATGAATTTTAATTAACCTTTCTTGCTTTTTCCTGTTTTCATTCACTAAATTAGAAACAGTTCTGAAAAGCATTGAAGAAGTTATGGTGGCCCTAATGGTAAAGAACCTGCCTGCCAGTGCAGAAGACATAATCAGGAGTTTGATTCCTGGACTGGGAAAATCCCCTGCAGGAAGGCATGGCCACAGACTCCAGTATTCTTGCCTGGAGAATTCCACGGACAGAGACTGGCAGGCTATAATTCATAGGGTCGCACAGAGTCAGACACGACTGGAGAGACTTAGCACACACTTACGGATGAAGCTATTAGCATATGACTCCTATCTTTATTGCTACTGGTACCAAAAGGCAGAAAATTCTTTTGACTCTCTTTGTTGCTTCAACACCCATGTCCCAACCTGGCAGCCTAATTTTGCAATGTGTTCAGGATCCATTGCTCACTCTTCTCTAATCCTGTAGGAGGGCTGCTCGGTGCTTCATTGCTGTTTGCAGGGACTTCTATAACCTACCCATGGATGCACTTGGTACAAGTCTCCTCCCTAGTCCAACCCAAACCTCAGCCTGAATGACCTTTCTAGAAGGCTGATTGATCACCCATTCATCTGCCTATAGACAAAAGTTAGAACTCTTGAGAATCGTCTTCAAAGTTTGATTCCAGCCTGACTTTCCAACCTTACTTGAGTTTACTACTGTCAGTCTGCGACACCAAACCCCACCCATCTCAGAATATACGGGACTTTAGAAAAAGTGCTTCTGATGAAACTTCTTAAACATCAGAAGCATTTGCAAACCATTGTTTTGATACTACTGCAAATTTTACAATGATCCTACATTTTTCAACCATTTGTTTTTCACTCCCACATTTCTGACCTTCACAAGTAATAGCAAATTTTTCAACTACAATTTCTTTTTAAACACCAAGGAATATTAAATCTCCTTCATGCAAACAAATGATCATCTTCGTAACTTGTATTGCCCACACCCCATCCTTGTGTTTTTGAGGAGAAACATGTACGTATGTATGTACGTGAAGTCGCTCAGTCGTGTCCGACTCTTTGCAACCCCATGGACTGTAGCCTACCAGGCTCCTTAGTCTGTGGAATTTTCCAGGCAAGAGTACTGAAGTGGGTTGCCATTTCCTTCTCCAGGGGGCATCTTCCCAACCCAGGAATCAAACCCGGGTCTCCCACACTGCAGGCAGACACTTTACCGTCTGATCATTTCAGTTTTTTAAAAATGTCCCAGACTGTTAAATAGAGTTACTCTTCAAAATGACCTATATTCTTTCATACGTTTCTCTTTTTTCTTAACTCATGATGTTATCTCTGATTGAAAATTCCTTGATGGTCTTCTCCACCTAACTATTAATACATTCTATAGGTTATTCAAGGTGACAAATACTAGAATACTCCATCTCAAAATATGCCTCTTTGGAATATGGATTATTTTGAACTAAAGTAACAGAACAAGCACACACAGAGAAAACTCTTTGCCTGCCTCTAACTTCCAAAAAAAAAAAAAATTATAAATTCCCTTTTGTAAAGGGAAATCTATGTTTATAAAGGAAATTTGTAGAGAAGTCTTTATGCCTGAAAGAGATCTGCTCCCAGGAGACAACCCACCACTTGAGAGACTTTTCTCTACCTAACAAGAGAGCCCTTATATACTAGACATCTCCTCCCCTCACCTCCTCATAACCTGCCTCTTTCACCAGAAGCCCTATTTTGCCATCGTTTAACCTAAGATGATATTGGGTTGGCCAAAAAGTGTGTTTGGGTTTTTCTGTAACATCGTACGGATGTTTTATGTTTGGCCAATATAAAAGGCTCAACTATATGACTGCCTCTCAGAGCCACATTTGTTTTTGTGAACTCTCACACACCTATAGGTATTTAAAACTATTTTTTCTTATTGATCTGTATTTAGCAGGTAATGTTTTTGGTCCTCAGACTTGAACCTAGGAAGATGGAAGAAGAGGAGTTTTTCTGCCATGTAAAGGCCCACCCCAAACATGGCTTCCTCCTCAAAATGCTTTTCTCTGGATGTTCCTAGCACATCACCTTATATATGTGCAGGAAGTTGAGTTTACTTAATCTATTCATTATTGCTTAGTTGCTAAGTCGTGTCCCACTATTTTGGGACCCCCATGGACTACAGCTGGCCAGGCTCCTCTGTTGGGAATTCTCCAGGCAAGAATGCCAGAATTAATTGCATTTTCCTTTCCAGGGGATCTTTCTGACCCAGGAATCGAACCTGCATCTCCTGCATTGGCAGGCAGATTCTTTACCACTGAGCCACCAGGAAATCTGTCCATAATTATCACTAATAGAGGCTCAAGACTGACGATATAACAAGACTCTAGAAATAAAAATTTTAAGGTTAAACAGTCCACTTTTATTTCCAATTTTTAAAATACTCATGTTTTCATCCACTCTTTCTTTTGCATTTCCTACTGCCCTTAATAACTGCTCCCTTGAAACATTCTAACATACTTCTTGTCTCTGACCATACGCAGGAGCAGGTAAAATGCTTTTGTAACTTTTCAGGCCCTGGATAATAATCCTTAAGTATTGCTGAACAGTGAAGGAAGGAAAGAAGTGTAATGGAGCAGGACCCTACAGGACCTTCCCGGGACAGACCCCTCCCCACATCCTCTGCTTTAGCTCCTCTCTCAAGTATCTATTGATAGACAATAATACCTGATGCACATTTCCTGAGTTGTTTTGCAGATACTATAACCCCCACCAAATGGAAGAAATTAACTGCTTGATGACCCCAGACTTACTAGCACCTAAAGACGGGTAACATTAACCCCCATGACACCACCCTGTCACCTTACCATCAACCAATCAGAGAAGTGTGCACGAGCTGATCACACAGCTTGGGTCGTCCCTCCCTCACCTGATTTTTTAAAACGTTTTCCAGAAACCCTTCAGGGAGTTTGGGATTTTTTGAGCACTATCTGGACTCCTTATATATAGGGAACTAAAGTTGCAACAACTCAGAGTCTGTAGCTTGACTTGACTCTGTGCGGGTGAGCTGACCCAAGTTTGGTTCGGCAACAAAGAAAGAAAGGAGGAAGGAAGGAAGGAAGGGAAGGAGGAAGGAAGCAGCTGTGAAAGAAAAAAGAAGAAATCAGTAGGGAAGGAGAGTTTTCACCCTCCCAGGGTCCCTGGCTGGGTCTGAAAATTAAACTGACAAAGACAGATAAACAGGAGAAAAGTATGTCAACTAGAAAAGTATACACAACCTAAAAGTTGAGAGTTAGTTTTTATTCGTTGGGAATGTTAGAACTCAAGCCCGGGAGACAGCATCTCAGGTGACCCCCAGAGAGCTGACTCCAAGGAGGTGAGGGAGGAACCAGGCTCTGAACAAGCTTGCAACAAAGGGCAGGTAATCTGAATACGAAGAGATTACTGCTAATTAAGAGAAAACTAAATCTCTCACATGAAGAGATTTAGTGATCTTCTGTGTATGGGAAGATGCAGGCTTCCCGGCTTGCTGAAATTATTTCTTCCCTGTGCATCTAGCTATCTGGGGCCAATCCCGCTTTCTTTATTGTTCACATAGTAACTCCTTGCTTACTGTCAGAGATGGCAATTGAGGCAGATGGCCCCCTCTCACATCCTCCAGCTCCTCAGTGCTAACTGGGAAGGAGTAACTGATGGCTTCCAAATAGCTGGCTTTGTTTCACCTGGTCCCAGATATTTGCATTTGGAAAAGGCTTGTTTACTGGTAGAATGTAGAGCAGAAAGTATTTCACTTCACAAGTATATAAATCTAATCTAAGTTTTACAACACATGAGATCCTTCATACCAAAAAGAAGACTCAGAGAAACAAACCTAAGTATCTCATTCTAGGTTTAGGAAGAGAATCTGCCTATAATTCAGGAAACCCAAGTTCAATCCCTGGTTTAGGAAGATGCCCTGGAGAAGAGAATGGCACCCCACTCCAGGATTCTTGCCTGGAGAATCCCATGGACAGAGGTATCTTCTGTGTATGGGAAGATGCAGGCTTCCCGGCTTGCTGAAATTATTTCTTCCCTGTGCATCTAGCTATCTGGGGCCAATCCCGCTTTCTTTATTGTTCACATAGTAACTCCTTGCTTACTGTCAGAGATGGCAATTGAGGCAGATGGCCCCCTCTCACATCCTCCAGCTCCTCAGTGCTAACTGGGAAGGAGTAACTGATGGCTTCCAAATAGCTGGCTTTGTTTCACCTGGTCCCAGATATTTGCATTTGGAAAAGGCTTGTTTACTGGTAGAATGTAGAGCAGAAAGTATTTCACTTCACAAGTATATAAATCTAATCTAAGTTTTACAACACATGAGATCCTTCATACCAAAAAGAAGACTCAGAGAAACAAACCTAAGTATCTCATTCTAGGTTTAGGAAGAGAATCTGCCTATAATTCAGGAAACCCAAGTTCAATCCCTGGTTTAGGAAGATGCCCTGGAGAAGAGAATGGCACCCCACTCCAGGATTCTTGCCTGGAGAATCCCATGGACAGAGGAGCCTGGTGGGCTACAGTCCATGGGGTCACAAAGAGTCGGACACAACTGAGCAGCTAACACATATCCAAGAATGAGGAAGAGCAGACAGCAGTAGAGGGATATGACGGGTTAGGGGAGGTCACATAACCTTCCTCCTTCTCTTGCTTTCTCAAACTCCTCCAGCTTAAAATATTCACTATTCTTAGGCGCCATATTTTGGGGTAGTATGTCCTGAACCCCATCAAAATCATATTATTCAAGCTTCTAAATAGTCTATCGACCCAAACTCTAGTTAGTAGAAACGAATGATCTATGATGGAAAAATCTACATTAGCAATCTTCCACCAAAAAAAAGAAAAAAGAAAAAAGGAATTCTCCTTTCTCTTCCAATAAGTTTCTGTTGGTTACACTGTCGCAAGCATTTGTATATGGAATGAATTACTCTTTAAAAACAGGAAACTTGCTTCTCTGCAAATACTAGTTTGCCGATTCTCTTTTTCTTTCATTTTCTTACCTAAAACATCAATTCTGTAAATTGCTGTAGCAGCTTAATAAACAAACATTAAGTTGTGAGCTCCCTGAGGACACTTACATCTTATACAGTGATATTTCTCAAGACGCTCCTGAATACTGGGAAGTCAGGAAGGCCTACATTAAAATGAGAATATATTGTTATTGGGATTCCCCAGTGGCTGAGTGGGTAAAGAATCCACCTGCTCTTCAGGAGACATCCTGTTAGGACCAGTAGAGTCCTTGTTCTCTCGATGTCCATCCACAAGGCAAAACACTGTGGGAAGAACACCAGTCAGAGAGGTCTCAAAAATGCTCATTTAATATATTTTAATGGTACAACATCTATTTCTGCTTTATTGACTATGCCAAAGCCTTTGACTGTGTGGATCACAAGAAACTGTGGAAAATTCTGAAAAAGATGGGAATACCAAAACACCTGACCTGCCTCCTGAGAAATCTGTATGCAGGTCAGGAAGCAATAGTTAGAACTGGACATGGAACAACAGACTGGTTCCAAATAGGAAAAGGGGTATGTCAAGGCTGTATATTGTCACCCTGCTTAATTTAACTTATAAGCAGAGTGCATCATGAGAAACGCTGGGCTGGATGAAGCACAATCTGGAATCAAGATTGCCAGGAGAAATATCAATAACCTCAGATATGCAGATGACACGACCCTTATGGCAGAAAGTGAAGAGGAGCTGAAAAGCTTCTTGATGAAAGTGAAAGAGGAGAATGAAAAAGTTGGCTTAAAGCTCAACATTCAGAAAACGAAGATCATGGCATCTGGTCCCATCACTTCATGGGAAATAGATGGGGAAACAGTGGAAACAGTGTCAGACTTTATTTTTTGGGGCTCCAAAATCACTGCAGATGGTGACTGCAGCCATGAAATAAGAAGACATTTATTCCTTGGAAGGAAAGTTATGACCAACCTAAAATCCCATGGATGGAGGAGCCTGGTAGGCTGAAGTCCATGGGGTCGCTAAGAGTCAGACATGACTGAGCGACTTTGCTTTCACTTTTCACTTTCATGCATTGGAGAAGGAAATGGCAACCCACTCCAGTGTTCTTGCCTGGAGAATCCCAGGGACTGGGGAGCCTGGTGGGCTGCCATCTATGGGGTTGCACAGAGTCGGACACGACTGAAGTGACTTAGCAGCAGCAGAAGACAGCATATTAAAAAGCAGAGACATTACTTTGCCAACAAAGGTCCGTCTAGTCAAGGCTATAGCTTTTGCAGTGGTCATGTATGGATGTGAGATTTGGACTGTGAGATGCTTTTGAACTGTGGTGTTGGAGAAGACTCTTGAGAGTCCCTTGGACATCAAGGAGATCCAACCAGTCCATTCCAAAGAAGATCAGTCCTGGGTGTTCTTTGGAAGGGCTGATGTTAAAGCTGAAACTCCAATACTTTGGCCACCTTTGACGAAGAGTTGGCTCATTGGAAAAGACCCTGATGCTGGGAGGGATTGGGGGCAGGAGGAGAGGGGGATGACAGAGGATGAGATGGCTGGATGGCATCACCCACTCAATGGACGTGAGTTTGAGTGAACTCCAGGAGTTGGTGATGGACAGGGAGGCCTGGCATGCTGCGATTCATGGGGTCACAAAGAGTCGGACACGACTGAGCGACTGAACTGAACTGAACTGAATGGTACATGACAGGACAAAAGCCTAGGAAAGCACCTTCTTGTCTGAATGCTGTTTGCCTCAGATCAATAATATGCAGAAAATACAATCGCAGAACAAATGAGAATCATCTTGTCTCCAACCATAACACAAAAGGAAAAAAAGATGTAATGAGATAACGTTTGTCAGTTACAATGCACTGCTTTCAGAAGGCTTCTTTGTTACCTCTGTAGTGATTCCTATTAAATTCTAGTCACTGCTGCAATTGAGATGTGCCAAGGTTAGATTGAATGTTTAGGAAACACAGACTTAGTGGCCTTATGACTCGTTAACTTATTAAAAGTCATGTTGTTTCCTGGAAAATTAAATGAGAACATTGACATGCTCCTCGTACTTGTAAAGTTCTATGGTTCACTTGTCAAATTGTAGAAAATACCAGACTTAGCGCCTCCCTCTCCTCTTGTTTATCCCATAACTGGCTTTAATCTCAGGTTTAAATTCAAATGGTGCATTGCCTTAGAAGGCTGGTAAATTAGCTTTAATGTTTTTTAAACAGCAAATACAAGTGAATATTTCTGCTGGATGCTTTACGGGTTCTACAAAAATTGAGCCCTTAAAAAACTCCTCTGAGCTTTATGCTTTTGTTTCTGTTTATACTTGAGGAAACTAAAGAGTTAAGCGATCAGGTGATGGCCCCTGCCCCACCACCCAATCAAACAAGTCCATAGTTGAATACTGGAAGCCCCGTCGTAATTCATGATCTTTCCTTTGTGTCAGACCTTCCTCTATGTTGATCCAATCCATGGTAGTTTCAAATGGCATCCTCTTTATCAAACAGGGTCAAGTTAGGTATTCTCCACCCACCCACCACCCCATCCTTAACAAAAACTCAATAGTATGAGAGCAATTTGCCTTATTTCTTCCATCTCCCAGATGAACTAACCTCAAAACAGGTCCAACCAAGAATAGCTTCTAATAGAAAACTCTGTGCCAGCTGAGTAATTATAGGATCTGCATTCCCTTTACCCCTTACTGTAACTGGCCATGATAAGGTACTAAACTTATTTTAGCCTCACACTCATCATCTTTAAAAGAGAAGGTTAACCATCCATTTCCAAAGGATATTTTAGTCTGATTTATAATGGAACTAAAAGTATATTTTATGTTGCCTTTAAATTAGCATTTAATCAGTAAATTGCAAAGTAGGGACATTGCCCACAAACTTAAAAAAAGATAGTATGGTTTCCCAACCACACTCTAAAGTCACTTGGATTATGTTTCGCTCCCCTGAAATCTCTTTTTTAAAGAATGCAATAATTAAAAAAAAAAACTAATTGGCTTGTTTTTGTTATTATTTGGCATTTAAAATGTGCTGCTCCTATGTTGAAGCTCTGGTAAACAAAGCCTACCTAAAGACAGTGGATTCTTTAAGATGTTTCCAATTCTGCAGCACTGTAGCAACCAAACAGTAATAAATTGGGATGACAGACTCAGTACTGCTGCCCACAGTGCATCTCGTGGTGAGACCGGTAGAAGCCCTGGCCTCTTTGGCCAGTGGGAGTGAGCAATCCAAACACCTTTCCACCACCCTAGGAAGAAAAGGTGAGATTGAAAGGATAACCAATTCAGTTGTGTTTGTCTTTCCATGCAATTTTCCCCCTAGATCAGGCTTTAAATCCATGATTCCTTCAGCTTGGTTTTCAAGATGAGCAGCTGCTAAAACAGCCTTTTAAAGGTATCTTAGGTTGTTGACACCTTGTCTCCTAAATGCATAAGAAATAGAAGGACCAGGAATCCCTCCAGATCTCTAAAACTGTCCAGTCAAAGTGACCTTTGAATTGGGATCCATAAAGTGGGCTTTCATTGGATGGTCTGTTGGTTTTTACCATCAGCAATTCTTTAGTCTGCTATATAAAGAAAGGCATTCTGGTTAGTTAAAGGTAAATAAATAAATGGACTGGAATCTAATTTTTCTTGAGACCATGCCAAGACGGGAGAAATGTTGGATTAGGAATTACATGAGTTGTGCTACCAAGAACCTGTGCAGCCAGGAATAACTCATGACCTTTCTCAAGAACTCAGTCTCTTCGCTGATTAAAAAAAAAATTGATTTGACAATATGATGGATAAATTTTTCCAACATTTTGAAATATACTGCTTTCTTTGAAAACAAAGAGAAATATGGTCAATGAGTAGGTAGCTGATGCTGTTGTTGGGATTAAATATCCCAGGATTTATCTTTCCTTGGGCATAGATCTTCTGTAAATGGGAAGAGTATTCTATAATATTTTCCCCTCAGTGAACACACAGCCTAGAATCCATGGGAAGTTTATATATTGAAGGATAGGCAAACAGAACATTCTTAGTATTCTTTACCATGACTCATATAACCTATTAGACAACATTGATCAACTAGTCTTGACACAATTTGTTTGTCTTTCTACTTCCTTTAGCCCATAATTTAATTCTCTCAACCACCAGGAAAAAATCCTCAGACATCATTTTGAAAGAGTTCATTTCTTATAATCTTATTAAACAGAGATCACGCAGTGACTGCATTTCCATTTAGTGGATTAATCTTCTATGTCTTTTCTGATTCCTTACATTGCCTTGCTTCATCAGCCCAGTACTCTCCAACACCTTACCCACGAAATAGAAGTTTAAAGAAAGATGCTGAATACTGAAGATAATTTATAGGTCTGGATAAAAGTTTTTAAATTATGGAAATCTTAATTTTGGAATTCAGGAAATTTTTAATGGAAACATTAAGATTTGCACAAAGAAACATATAGGAGTTTACCAGATCCGTATTTTCTATAGATGTCTGAGAGAGTTCATGCCCTAGAAAAATAATAAAATCAAATTTTAACGTGCAGTTTCTTAGCAGGTTTTTATAAAGGCCTAAAAAAAGATAAATAGCAACCTTGAATACATACAATTTGTCAAACACTTTACATGTACTAGCTTGTTTTATCTTGTGTTTAGCCCTAAAAGGGTTGCATTTTGAGTCCCGACTTACAAATGAACTGAGACTAAGTGAGGTAAAATAATGAATGCACGGTCTCAAAGCAAGTCGACAGTAGGATTAGTGTTTCAACTCTGTCTCAAGGGCTCTGAAAATGATGCGCTCTTTTCACTGTATATCACTGCTTCTCTTGCAAAAGTCTGTTAAGGGAGTCCCCCATTTTTTGTCTTCCTTCCTTTCTTTCTTCCTCCTTAAACTCAAGGTGAAGCCTTTTTATTTAACTCTTTCTAACCTGCCAAGATTCTGAACCTAATAATAAACATTATTTACTTATTTTAAAGTATAGTTGATTTACTGCTACTGACAATAAATATTACTTCATTATTACAGTTAGTATTTATTGAGAACTGTGTGGCCTAAGCCCTTGGTAAACATCCTCTAAATACATGATAGGGTAGGTACCTACCTACCTAGTGTTTACACTTTTGCCTAGTCTTTACACTTGAAACCAAAACTTCAAGATTTTCAACTTGCCTAAGATAAAATCCTTGGCTGTTTCTAAAGAAAAAAATTTAATGTCATATCTGATTATGAAATTTGTGTTCTTGGCCACTATGAAGAAATCTAGGACTGAGAAAGAAAATATATAGTAAAATATCTTTTATTTTAAATAGGCAAAGTATAATTGTATTCGATTTATATTTTTAAAATATTTTGGTTGTTTTTCTTTATTCTAAAAAGAAAGAAAATATATAGTAAAATATCTTTTATTTTAAATTGGAGAAGTATAATTATATTTGATTTATATTTTAAAAATATTTTGGTTGTTTATCTTTATTCTAAAAAGTCCTTTTAACTTTTTGCTCTTCAGAAATCACATATTTGACACCTAGAAATAACAAAAACAAAATAGCCAAACCAAATACCATTGGCATTATGATACAGCACTGCCATCCAGTGGCCATGGAGGGAAACACATCACAAATGCTTCTTGGCACCAAATGACTCTTCGTGTAATATTTGAATATGGAAGGAAATACTGAGATTGAAAGAATTTTCAGGTAATAAAGTTTGACTTTATTATTTATCCTGAGCCTGAGTCACCTCAAAGTGAATGAACTAACTCTGCCTGTGTCATGATGCAAATGTTAGTGTTAGAGACCTTATAATTTAGAAACATGAATAAAAAAAAATGCAGACACGTGCAATTAGGAATTTCTCTTTAAATATTTAAACTTTTTAGTTTAGCACAATTTTTATTAGCACATATTTCAAAACATATGTTGAAATTGCCCCCTGTGAATGCAGTGCTGGACTACACTGAGCAAAATCAAGTAGCTTTCAGTTCTTGGACTGAGGATGCTATTATTAAACATAGCCTCTTGAATTCCTTTATTGCATGTAGCTTAATGTGCACACTTCAAATAAGGTTTTATTATTTGCTTGCTTTGTTTGTTTTAATGTTTGTTCAAACTTTTTTCTTTGTTTATTGGTTTATTTAAACCAGTGGTTCCAAAGAAAGGCAAAAGCCAGAGTTCTTGGGTTCAAAAATGTTTGAATCATGGATTGGAAGCTTTGATTACTCATTTAGAAAGTATTAAGATTGGTTGAGCTTCTGCATTTGCAGTAAATATGGCACAGTCTTGTCTTGAAAGTAATTACTGTTCACTTCAGAAAACAGAAACACAAATAGATACAAAGCAATATTAATCCTGTAAGGAACAGGCACAGGACCCAGTGTCCTCGTTCACAGGGATATCTCAAGAAGAAGCCAACAAGTGCTTCACACACAGTAAAGATCCAGTTGTCGCTGGATGAATGAATGGAGCAGTATAATTGAGGTAAGCATGAGGTGTAACAACATCCACTCACAATGTAAGAGGTTTCATTAGGTTGTCAGTAGCAAGAAACTGGGCTAAATTGTGGTTAGGTGCAAGCAGTCAAAAGCCATACTAAGCAAAGTGGGTTCAGAAACAGAGAGACAAATACTGCATGTTATGACTTATATGTGGAATCTGAACTACAACACAAATAAACATACCTACAAAACGGAAACAGACTTGTCGTTGCCAAGGGGGAGGTGGAGTGGGGAAAGGAAAGACCGGAAGTTTGGGATTAGCAGATGCAAACTGGTATATGTAAAAAGGATAAAAAACAAAGTCCTACTGTATAGCACAGGGAACTATATTTAGTATCTGTGATAAACCACAATGGAAAAGAGTATGAAAAGGAATATGTATTTTAGGTGTGAAAATAATATATATAACTAAATCACTTTGCTGTACAGCAGAAATTAACACAACATTGTAAATCAACTATGCTTTAAAAAATTTTAAAATAAAATTTTAGGAATTTAAAATAAATTTAAAATAAAATTGTAGGAATGAGAAGACAGGGGGGTATACAAACTTTAAAAAAAATGAAAGACAAAGTAAGATGTAATAATGTGTTTAGGCAAAGATCAGTAAGTGAAAAGGTCTGGAGGTGACTGCAGAATTATTTAATTAAAGTGGTTTGAAAAGTAAAGAAGCAAGTGATTTGAAAGTCACATCACGGACAGTGTCACAAGTTTAGACCAGGTTTTCTGATTCCCTGGGGCTTCCCATGTTGCTCAGTGGTAAAGAATCTGCCTGTCAATGCGGGAGACACAGGTTTGATCCCTGGGTTGGGAAGATCCCCTGGAGTAGGAAATGACAACCCACTCCAGTATTCTTGCCTGGAAAATCCCATGGATAGAGGACCCTGGCGGGCTACAGTCCATGGGTCACGAAGAATCAGACACAACTGCCTGCACACATGAAATGAAACCTGGTTCCCTCTCTAATCTACTTCAACTTATTAGTGCAACCGTGAATATACTTCTACAAGGAGAAAAAATAATTCACTGAAAGGGAGCAAAGGAGCTGATGAAAAAGACATATTGAAGGAATAATCTGCAGCACTCAGCTAATGGTTGGACACAGACTCTGAGGATGGTCAGTTTAGGAGGGATAAAGAATAAGAGCAAAAGTGAACCATTAGCTGAACCTTGAAAGCATTTTTTCTGTTAACTATACACCCATTCATTAAACTGCTGCTATTAATAAGAACTATGCAGGATATAACAGCCCTGGAAGACAATGTAGCTAAATGGTTGAGAAACAGCCTCTGCGGCCTAATACATTGTAGGCAGTGTTTACACAGAACGCATTTACTAAGAGCCAACAGCACATTGTCACTATAGGGGAGCCAAAGGAAATGGAAGAAATTATTCCCTTTATCAAGTAACTCATACTCGATTTGAGACTTTTTAAAAAACCTTGCAGAAATGGGCTATAAAAAAAAAAAATTAGCAGGGCAGCAATAGCACAGTGGGGAGACATCACGGTCCACATGCACTGGTCTGAATCTAAAGAAGCCCATGAAGGGGACTTCCCTGGCAGTCGGGGGTTAAGATTCCATCCTCCAAGGCAGGGGACGCAGGTTTGGTACCTGGTCCGGGAACTAAGATCCCACATGCTGGGTGGCAACTAAGCCTGTGAACTGCATCTAGAGAAGCCTGTGCACCACAGAGAAGACCCACCACAGCCAAAAATAATGATCATAAATGAATTTTTAAAAATAAGAAGCCCATGATCTCATCTGTGGATCAAGGCTATTTCAGGCTCCATGCTGGGCTCTGTGGTACACTGCTGTCATGCATTTGTATAGGTGTTGTGAACATTTTTGGCTAGTGGAAGTAAAGTATCTCGAGTGAGATAGGCCTTATTTAAATTCTCACAAAATAGCCAGTGGAAGGGCTGCTGTCCCTTGACCTTTCTGTGTTTTATGATCCTCGCTTTAAAAGTGAGCGAGTTGGTCTTTCAAGGGGCCCCTGTCAGTCCTCTCCCGATTCACAGTATTCATGTAGTGCATGCTTTTCTTGCCTGTTGAGAAGCAGATCAGCGTGCTTTTTGCAGCCCCTTCATCAGGTCATGTGTTGGGTTTTGAAACTGTTCCCTCGGTCAGATGTGGCCACTAGCCATCCACACTGACCTCTCTGCTAGCCAGTCTCCACCTTGAGCCCTGGTAACTGATTAAACTGAGCGCTTCCGAGGCTGCTTTCCCTGATTCATAATTTATGATTAGCATCTCAAATCCTAGTTTGTGACTTGGATCTTACTTTGTATGTCCATCCTATGACATGAACAGTCTGCTCTCCCAAGGAAAATATACTATGAAGACACTACCTTCTTTGAAAATTGATGTTAGAGGAGAATTAAAGGGGCTGAAATTGGGTCCTGAAGAAACTACTGGCCTAAACTACTTCAGAGAACAGCTTGTTCACAGATGGCATTGGGGTCTCTTTTTGACTGAAGGTAGGGAATTTTTAGAAAGAAAGTAATACAGATACTAAGTATAGGCCAAAGAATTAAAATTTACTTAACATGTAGTTTTGACCCACAGGAGATATTTTTAGTACTGTCAGACCTCAAAGAGATTATGGGTTCAGTTCTAGACCACAGCAATGAAATGAATATGGCAAGAAAGTGTGTCACATACATTTTGGGGCTGTAAGTGCATGTCAAAGTTGTGTTTGGGCTACCCAGGTGGCAATAGTGGTAAAGAACCTGTCTTTCAATGAGGGAGACATAAGAGAAGCAGGTTCAATCCTTGGGTCGGGAAGATCTCCTGGAGGAGGGCATGGCAACCCACTCCAGTACTCTTGCCTGGGAAATCCCATGGACAGAGGAAACTGGTGGGCTACAGTCCATAGGGTCACAAAGAAGTGGACATGACTGAAGCAGCTGAACACGCATGCAACAGTTGTGTTCACGCTCTACTGTTGTGTGTTAAGTGCACAACAGCGTTATGGCTAGAAAGCAATGTGCTGTTGTTATTCAGTGGTCCAGTTGTGTCTGACTCTTTGCAACCCCGTGAACTGCAGCACACCAGGCCTCCTTGTCCCTCACAAAGAGACAATACACGTACCTTAATCGGAAAATGTTTTACTATAAAATAATGCTAATCATCCTCCAAGATTTCGACGTCATACATAATATTTTTGCTGGTCGAGGGTGCTGTCTAAATGTTGATGGTGCTGACTGATCAGGGCGGTGGTTACTGAAGGTTGGGGTGACCTGTGGCAATTTTTAAAAATAAGACAATGAGGTTTGCCTCATTGATTGGCTCTCCCTTTCAGGAACGATTTCTCAGGAGCATGCAATGTTGCTTGATAGTGTCTTACCCATAGTAGAACTTCTTTCAACATTGGAGTCAGTCTTCTTAAATGCAACCTTTATCAACTAAGTTTATGTAATATCCTAAATGCTTTGTTGTCATTTTGACAATTAGTAAAGTTCACCTTCTTATCTGAATATAGTCCATGGATCCCCCAAAACAATTACAATAATAACCACAAAGATCAATGACCATGAATCATCATGATAAATATCATAATGATGAAAAAGTTTGAATTATAGCTAAAATTACCAAATTGTGACACAGAGACACAGAGAGAAAAGTGCTGTTAAAAAAAAAAAACAATGGTGCTGATAGATTTGCTCGATGCAGGGTTGCCACAAACCTCCAATTTGTTTAAAAAAAATGCAATTATCTGTGAAACACAATAAAGCAAAGTACAGTAAACCAAAGTATGCTTGTAATAACTAAGGGATTTTGTGATGACCACACACCCTATTCAAGATGGTGTATGCAAGATGCACTAAAATTTAAGAATGCTATACAAGAAACAACAGTTGAAGATTTTTACTCTGAAGAAGTTTTACAATATGATGGTCAGTAACAACTCAAAAATAGGAGAGCTCTATACCATCAGCAGTAAGCCAGACCTGATGACTTTACATAGGCAAGAATTCAAAACAATTCCAAAAGCAAATTTGATGGTATGACTAACAGAAAGAAGAGGGGATCTTTTAGAAATTATGATAATTAACCCAGTTTTAGACTTTAGAAAGTTCCAGGTGTGAGACAGGTAATGTCCTGTCCTGGAATCTGAGTTCAGAAAAGTGTCAAATATGGCAGGAGGTAAAAGAGTCAATGTTCAAGAATATATCCATATTCTGGTGCGGAACTTTAGAGAGAAGTCCATTGTTGGTGACCATGGATAGTAAGTCTTCTTCGTAGTGGAGCATTCTAGAGACTAATTTAGGACTAAATAATGAAAGGGCTTCCCTGGTGGCTCAGAGGTTAAAGCGTCTGCCTCCAATGCGGGAGACCTGGTTCGATCCCTGGGTCGGGAAGATTCCCTGGAGAAGGAAATGGCAACCCACTCCAGTATTCTTGCCTAGAGAATCCCATGGACGGAGGAGCCTGGTAGGCTACGGTCCACAGGGTTGCAAAGAGTTGGACACGACTGAGTGACTTCACCTTAATTATAAGAAAGTTCATAGGGGAGGACTTGAAAGGTAAAACAGGGATTAGTTTGGACGTGTCAATGAAAATAATGCTGCCTGCCATTTCAATAAGCAAAGGACGTTGCGGCCATCAAGCCGTCACCTTACAGCTGCCTGACTGTGAGCCCTGAGGAAACTCAGGTTGGAAACAGCATGCCTGCCATCCAGCCAGAAGCCTCTACAGTCTCCCCCACAATGCATTCTGAGGAGACTCGATGAGAAAGCTCAGGACACAGGCCTCAGAGAGATGAGGTGCATGCAGGAGGAAAGATTTCAATGAACCCAGACTCTTACATCTTCCCATATGTAGAAAAGTACTAAATTCGTTCACTTGTGATGTCTGGTTTTCTTTAATAGTGATGTTTTGATGTTCTGACTGCCTAGTCTTTGTTGCAAAATCTCGTGTGTATCTTGATTCCTCCCATAGCACTTGGGAGCTGTCTCTCAGAGCTATCTGAGATACTGCATCTCAGACTTAGGTCATCAGTTTTGTCTGCCAAATAAAATATAACTCTCAACATTTAGGTTGTTTTTTTTTTTTTTTTTTTTTTTGATTTACAGAAAGTAGATCACTATCATCCTCATTATACACTTAAAGAGCACCCACTGTGTGCTAGACAATGTAGCGAATGCTGTGAAGAGAAAAAAAATCAACTACGACCTACTCTCAAGTGCTAACATCTGGTTTTATTGCCTAGGTGTCTTCTTCAACACAAACTATATCAACTTTAGCTAACATTTATTAAGGGATCATTCTGAGTCAGAGTTCTACATGTTTAACATAGACTATCTCATTTAATTTTTATAGCAATCATATGTTACCATAATATATGGTAAGTCCTTGTTATCATTTTGCAGATAAAGGAAACAGAAAGGAGTTGTAAGAAATAGTTGACATAACAGGTATAACTATTACCCTTTGAATCATGTGCTTACGCAATCGGACCTTAGCTGGCACCTGAACTTTGAACTTTGGAAGGGTTCCCTCCATTCCTGAAATAGGTAAGAGTGGCCCATTGCTTATAGAAACAATAGTTTATGATAAGCACTCCCAGATAGACTCTTTCTGGGAGTCTAGAATTTGGTAGATGCTAGGCAGAGGATGCCTACAATATCAGCTCCCAATAAAAGCCCTGAGCAATGAGTCTCAAATGAACTCAGTTGACAACACTTCACATGTGTCATTGCAACTCTTGCTGCCAGAATTAAGCTCATCCTGTGTGACTCTCCTGGGAGTGGACTTTGGAAGCTTGTACCTTGCTCCCTCCATATTTTCCCCCAGATGCCTTTTCTCTTCACAGATTGTGCTCTGCTTCCTTTCACTGCAATAAACCATAACCATGAGTACAATTATGGGCTTAATACTATAAACCCTTCAGGAGAAAAAAAAACATCACAGTAGTTCATCATCCTTCAAGTTGTGGGTGCTAAGAAGGTCTTGTTTGGTGCTAAGAGAGAAAGAGAAAGTGTAAGGGATTAGTTGAAGGTATATAACCCACCTTCTCACTAAAACAGAACACTTCTCCCCTCAGTTTTTTGCTGCCAAAAATGTTTTGCTTTCAATATCACCTTTCAAGAGGAGAATGAGAAACTGGTTTTTCTAGGGTGTTGGTTTTATAAAGGAAAGTTGGCTCCATATAAAGGAAAAACATCATCTATGTGGTGCTTCTCAAATCTTCTCAAATCTCAAATACCCTAGAGGGTATAAGCCATTGCTGGGTGCTACCCCAGCATTTCTGATTCAGTAAGTCTTAGATGGCGCCAAGAATTTGCAGAGCTAACAAGAATTTCCTGATAGTGGTTGTTGATAGAACCACAGATTTACTAATTCACTAGCCTCTCCAAGCACACAGGGGCAAAGACAGAGTATCCTGCTTTGGGAGAAGAAATGTTTGCAGGATGCTTCTTGGCACACAGACACAGAACAATTGATTCCATATGCAGTTTAAATAAGAATTTATTGTTTTTTTTTAATCAGACCTTTAACTCTTAACTAAAGAAACTTCCAGAATTACTTCCAGATTGCAACATTTGTATGTGGGGACAACTTCTAGGGACAAGAAGAAGATCTCAAGAAAATCCTATGATTCTTTGTTGTTGTTTAGTCCCTATGCAATGTCTGATGATTTGTGACCTCTGTGTAGTGTAATTTATGTAAATTACTATAAATTTTGTCTATTAAATTTTGCATGTGTGGGCTGTTTAATCATTTGCACTTCAAGCATCAATAGAACTTATTCTCCAATCTATGATTCATTCTCAATTTCAGTATGAAAAAGAATTATTCAGAATTTGAGAGAAATTTAGCAAAGCCAATTTAAAGTGGGACATTTAAAATTGGAATATTTTCCCCAGTTTTAGTTCTGAAGTCTTAAAATATATAATTAAAAGTACACTGTGTTGTGCCTATTTCCCTAACAGTAAAATTAGAGGCCGTGAAAACTGGCTTGACTACCTTAAAGAAACTGCTAAGGCCCACTTGCCAGTGTCTGTGAACCAACCTGGATCCTACAGAGACTGAATTTATTTCTTATTTTAAAAAAAAGTTTTTAATGACAAAATTTTGCTATATTCTGTAAGTTGAAATGACTCCAATTCTTCTAATAGTAAGAATTATCCAACTGGATTCCTGTCTCTGATTTGAGGTCTTCTCCTCAGACCCCTTACGCGTTGATGTGATGTTGGACTTCCCTGGTGGCTCAGATGGTAAGAAATCTGCCTGCAAAGAAGGAGACTCAGGTTCAGTCCCTGGATTGGAAAGATCCCCTGTAGGAGGAAATGGCAACCCACCCCAATATTCTTGTCTGGAGAATTCCATGGAAAGAGGAGACAGGCAGGCTATAGTCCATGGGGTTGCAAAGAGTCAGACATGAGTGAGTGACTCACACGTACCTCAGACCCCTTAAGAATTGATGTGATGCAGTTTACCACTTAATGCAGGCTGAGTAAATGACTTCAGACATAGCTTTTTGCTTCTTTTTATTCCCTAAGTGCAGGAGTTGCTTTGATTATATTGCTCAGTTCAGGGCATCTTTAATCTTTGCAAAACCCCTCTTGCTTCTTATTTTTTTCTCCTTCTCATTACTACTCTCATTTCCACCATGGTAATTAGTAAGGCCATCCATGCCTTTTTTTCCTATCTTTTTTTTTCTCCTTTGGAAATCTGATTTGTAAACATTTATCAGCACATCAATGGCTCAGATTTTACATGTCATTACTTGTATCTTGAGAAGATCTCTGTACCTCACTAGGTCTCAGATCTTCCTCTGAAGAATGAGAAATGCGATGATTAATTTTATGTATTAACTTGACAGGTCCACAGGGGCCCTAATATTTGGTCAAATATTACGTGTTTTGCTAGAGATGTTTTAAATGAGATTAACACTTAAATTGGCAGACTGAGTAAAGCAGAATGCTCTTCCTAATGTAGGTGGGCCTCTTATAGTCAGTTAAAGGTCTGAATAAAACAAAATGCTTAACTTTCCCCAAGTAATAGAGAATTATCCTGCATATGAAACTTCAAACTGACTCATCAGCTCTTCCTGTCTGATAGTCTTCAAACTGGACATGACCTCTGCAGATTTTGGATTGTATAATCATATGAGCCAATTCCATATAATATATCTATTTATATTGGTTTTGTTTCTCTGGAGAACCCTGATGAATACAAGGTGTCTGAGCTTAGGTAGTCCAAAATTGTTGAAGGATATGATTCTCAATAATTCTGATCAGACAAAGATGTCCTGATTTTCTTTTCAAAGTCCCTTCCAGTCTTGGGGTTCTAGTTTATATTGATATTCAAGTTTGCAGTCTCAAAGTACAGCGTACATCTAATAAAACTTCAGTGAGTAGGAATACAAGATGGTTCTGGAAAGTCGTATATGCAATTTTAAAAAAAAGACAAAATGTCAGCAATTATTTTAAAAATAAATAAGAAAAAATTAACCATCCTGAGAAGGTTACTATGTTTAACCTAGCTTCTACACCTAGGGAAATACTGGGAAAATATTGGAAAAATTCAATCAAATGAATACTTCAGGTAACGAAACCAGGTTCAGCAAGTATAAACTGATATGGCTATAGTCAAAGTCAAGTCTCTGCCCCCAGTTTCATAGAAGTGACTTTAGAAGAGGAGAATTCATAGCAGTTTAATGTCACTGTGTTTTGGGATACGTTATAGACTCCTAAGAGTTCCTTGGACAGCAAGGAGATCAAACCAGTCAATCCTAAAGGAAACAAACCCTGAAATCTCACTGGAAGGACTAATGCTGAAGTTGAAGCTCCAATACACAGGCCACCTGATGCAAACAGCTGAATCATTGGAAAAGACCCTGATTCTGGGAAAGATTGAAGGAAGAGTGAGAAGAGGGTGACAGAGGATGAGATGGTTGGAGGGCATCACCAATCTGATGGACATGAACTTGGGCAAACTCTGTGAGATGGTGAGAGACTGGAAGGGCTGGTGTGCTGCAATCCATGGGGTTGCAAAGAGTTGAACCCAACCTGGTGCCTAGATAACAATAGACTGGCAGTGCCCTCTTCCAAATGTATCTGTTGAAATCCTAATACCCAATGTAATGGTGCTAGGAGGTGAGGTGTTGGGAAGTAATTAGGCCATCAGGGTCATCAGGGTGGAGCTCTCTTGAATGGGGTAAGTGCTCTTACAAAAAAAAATCCCAGAGATCTCTCCAGTTCTCTTTCCACCATGTGAGAACACAGCAAAAGAATAGTCTGCAGGAGAAAAGGGGACTTCACCAGAACCTGACTATGCTGGCATCCTAACCTCAGACTTCCAGCCCCTAGAACTGGAGAAACAAATCTCCGTTGCTCATAAGCCACCTATGCCACCTGTGCCATTCTATGGCATTTGGCTACAGTAGCCCAAATGGACTATGATAGGATGACTGGGGAAATGTGTCAACCAGTCAAGAATATGTGTACCTGCAGGTACTCAGTGTCTAAGAAGTAAGAAGTTGCCTAGGAGAAAGTAACTACTGTTTTCATTTCATATAGCTTTTGGTGACAAACACTTTATGTTTAGTATCAAATCTCTTTTAGAAATATCATTCTTTATAGAGGAAGAGACTGGGACTCGTAGATAAACTCACCCGAGGCCACAAAGACAACAGTGAAGCCAGGACAGAAACAAGAAGCATCTGGCTCCAAACTCAATCTTCCTCCTTTTCCACGTCATTCTGAAATGTGAATATAGGACTTCCTTCAAGAAGATTGAGCTGGCTAAAGAGAGAAACAATAGTTCAGCTCTTTAAAAGCAGAAGGCATTGGACTACTGGCCAATCATAGTTGGATTCAAAACTTTTACGCAGTTAAGGAGATTAGCAAATATTTATTAATGTAAATTCCAAGTAGACATGAAGATTAAACATGTGTTATCCTAGATGGGATCCTGTAACTGAAAGAGGACATTTAATAAGATGTAAGAAAATCTGAATAGAGACCTCAGGTTAATAATAATGTGTTAATTCATTAATCTTTAACATGTGTACCATACTAAGATGCTATTAATAGGGAAAATTGGGTGTGAAGTATATGAGAACACTCGACATTGTCCTTGTAATTTTTTTTCTGTAAATCTAAAACTATTCTAAAATATGAAATTGAAAATAAATTTATTAAAGCAATTTTGACTAGAATTCCTCTCTCCCTTTGATAGATAGTATCTTTAAACCTCATTCATTTTCCTTCCCTACCTATCCACTGTTTTAAAATCTAAGAGGAATGGTTAAAAAAAAAAGATGCTTGGAAAAAGATTCTACAAGGAAGAAAAGCAGAAGAAACAAACTCTAAAGTTTACTTAGTTCAATTACAATGGAGAAAAAAATTTCTTAGTCTATTGTTCTCCCATGGCTTGTTCTGGAATTGATTCTGAATCATGCTCTGTTATGAAAAACATAACAAAAGATCAAAGACAATAGTTTTGTAAAGTACATATTTAGTATTTCCCAGCTTTTGGTCATGCTCTATATTCATTATCCATCATCACAATAATACCTCTTAACAAAACCTCAGTGGTATATGATCATTTCCTCCACCACCACACTCCTGATCTTTGGGTCAGCTGGATGGTTTTATTGATTTGAGCCAGTTGTGGCTGATCTTGGCTGGCTCACTTAAGCATTTGTAGCTGACTAGAAAGGGCAGGAGGAGAGGGGTCGACAGAAGATGAGATGGCTGGATGGCATCACTGACTCGATCGACGTGAGTTTGAGTGAACTCCTGGAGATGGTGTGCTGGGGTCCAGCCCCACTGGATCCAGGGTAATTCAAAGGTGAGACGGAGTAGGCGACCTAGGAAAAAACTTAATTACAGATATATAGAGAGATTAGAAACAGATAGTGTAGTAGGAAATATTAGTGGAGAAAAAGAGGCTGAATAACTTGGTTTGCGTGGAATACCAATCACCACCTACATAGGCCACAGGCGTCTTTCCGTTCTCCCGAAGAAGAGGAGGCACTGAGGCCTCCCCGGTCCGATCTTAGAAGCCCCAGCAAAGTTAGTAGGCTTGGTGCGTACCCTTGTACCAGATGGGAATTCAGCCAGGAAAACGGGGAGCAAGAAAGAAACGACACGGGGAAATCAGTCTTTCCAGAAACTGATCCGATTTCTTTATTTTTCAGGTTTGTTTATATACCTTTTGTTATACATAGGGATGAATACAGAGTCACACGGGGGTCAGCAGACCTGACCCTTGTCACAATCAGGTGCTTCATATAAAATTATACAAAGGTCTTATGGGTTTACATTATCTTCTGACCATGAGGCCTGCTGACATTTTATGGCCCTTTCTGATACCGGTCAGTTAACCAGAAAACTTATTTTTTCCAGGGATGATTTTTTTCTTAAATCAGGTGCCACCCTCCAAATAAAGTTGCATTCCTATAGAGTGAGGGTGTAGTGAGTTACAACTAGGAAAGGAATTTACTTAACCTAAGGTTAACATGATTAATCTTAAAGGTTAATACTTATTTCTCCTATATGCTAGTTATATTCATTATAAGGGCAGGGAAAATGGAGATTTAGCAGCAAACATCAGCCCAACAAATGAAATGTTGGGCTTTCACCAATGTTCCCTTTAAGATCTATTTAGTCTTAAGATAGTGATAAAGTTACATTTTTACCCAGCAAGGACACAGTGATTTATAACAAAGTACAGTGATCTATAACAAAAGAGAAAATTCATTAACTCAAAAAGTCTAGTATTGCTAACATCAAAAACTACTATATTTCCTTTTCTATATTCCAAATACATTGATTAATATATTCCCAGGTCCCTAAGGATATGGAGGCCTGGTGGCAATCATTGACTCAACAATGAGAAAAGCCCTATGCTAATACTCCAAACTCTCTGTGCTGTTTATGGTTGAGAGGTTGTCACACACGCTAGTCTGTCAGCAGAGAGGTTTGACCTGAGACACCCTTGTCACACCCAGGGCAGGGAATTAGCAGTAATTATTGGCACAAATGAAAAAACCCTTCACCAATATAATTCCTAATCAACCCACTAATACTATACTAATAATCTTCTAACTTCTCAAAAGAGTCTGTATTTAGAAAGTTTTAAAGCATCTCGTGCCTCTCACAGTTGGGAGGCTGTAAACAATCACATGTGGCCAGACGAACCTGAGCAGGCAGGCCAGAGAAACTTCAGAGGAGTTTGTAAGTTGAAACACTCTTGTAATGCCCAGGAATTTTTATTAACTGGAGCTGCAAGTTAACTCCTTCTCCGAGAGAAATGGTTATGGGGGAGAGCCCCCCGTAAAGTCAGAGGTGTAGCTGAGAGCATAAAACAGACTCTGATTTTAGGGTTAGATGCTCGGGAACAGGGCGTTTCCTGAGGCTTGATCATGCCATTGCGTATGCCAAGCCTCCTTCCTCGTGACCTTTGCCATGGGCAGAGTTCCTCACGCTGGCTCCCAGCAATGGTGATGGACAGGGAGGCCTGGTGTGCTGTGATTCATGGGGTCGCAAAGAGTCGGACACGACTGAGCGACTGAACTGAACTGAACTGAACTGAGAAGATATCTGAGAGCTGGTTGACCAGGGAGGTTCATAGCTGGAGAGACCTAGCTCTGCTTCATTTGCTCCGTCACCATCTAGCACACTAGCCTCTGCTTGTTCCAACTGCTCAGCAAGATTTCAAGGGAGCAATAATATACAAAGTGTCTGAAGCCCAGGCCTGAAACTAGCCTTTTGTCATCCCTGCCACACATGTTCTACTGGCCAAAACAACTTGAAAGGCCAGTCCAGAGTCAAAAGGTGGGAAAAGGACACCTTGGGAGGAGCTGCCAAGTCACACTGCAAACAGAAGAAAATTAATCTTGCAATCAGCCTACCATGTTTACCTACCATCTTTAGGAATTTTGCAGATTCCCTTTATCTGCTCATTAACATGCTTGTTACTTAAGATGTCCACATTACCACAACCATATTTGTAAAATCATGGGTTTAAAGTTTTATTCATATATGCATTAAAATTTTTAACTAATAAAATCTGAAAAAAATATCACATGCCAGTTAAAATTCTCTCAGTGAAACACGCTGAATTAAGTAATGATCAGAAGCTTCTATGGGATCCAAAGAGAGAAAGTCTCTAACTTGCAATGAGATAGTCAAAGCAATCTCTCTAACAAGTGTTAGACTCCCTATTATATCTGAAGTACTCAAATATATTCAGAGGAAGATACTAAGGGTTTAAATCCCATCTCAGGAGAATTTGCAATCCAGGGTGGCAAACAAGATTATCTTGTCCAGCAAACGTGCTAACCCTCAGTGAATAGAAACAATGTGTGTATCAGACAGAGAATAAGTAAAATAGTATTTCAAATTAGGACGTGATCATGGAGAGGTAGAGGAAGAAGGCATAGATGGAATTGATTTTGAGCTGAACCTTCTCATATGGGTAGAATAGCTAACTTTAAGGTAAGGAGGCTTTTTAAATTGAAAGAAAGCCTTAGCCAGAGGCTCAAAGGAAATCACTAAACAAGCACAATTAGGCCTCAGCAAAATTAGATAAATAAGGTTAAAACCAACATTTTTCACATTATAGTAAATAAATTATATTGTGTAACACCTGGCTTTGGATTTCAATATGGTGGTCATTGTGCACATCTGAATTTAAGAGAGATGGGGAGGAGTATTAAAGAGTTGAGAAACAGGATGCATTCTACTTATGGTAGCTAGGGCTGCAAATTTTGGACCAACATTGCTATTAAAGGAGAAAATCTGGACATAATATAAAAACCACTAGCTAGATTACACTGGAAAGCTCATAAGACAGTGAAGAATTGTCAGATCAACATCCAAGAGAAGGTAAAAGCCAAGAAAGTTGACTCCACATTTGGGGACAGATTTTCCTCTGGAGATATTAGCTGCTGAGAGCCTGATCAGCACTTTCGAGAGCCTCTCAAGGATAAAGTCATCAAGGTGGAGTCCAGGCACATGTTTTAGTTTGGGATCCTAATAGTTACATTCTGATGTCAAGTTCAGGTAAATCTGCCCATCCACAGACTGCAGTTCATCTTCAGAGCAGCTAAATCTCTGAAATAAATTTGCGTCCCAGGCCACTAGCATTTTAGAAAGTTTATTTTGTATACATATATCCCCTCTCTCTTGAGCCTCCTTCTCACACCAAATCCCACTTGACCGCTATTCCACCCCTGTAAGTCATCACAGGACACCGAGTTGAACTCCCCATGCTATATCACAGTTTCTCATTAATTATCTATTTTTCACTATTTAGTGTATATATGTCAATACTATTCTTTCAATGTGTCCCACTCTCCTTCTCCCACTGTGTAGACAATAGGTGATTCATACTACTGTACAGCAGAAGCTAACACAACATTATAAAGAAACTATACTTCAATTTAGTTTTAAAAGAAATTTTGGGTTTTTAAGTTTATTTCATTTTCCTTTCAGCTGAGTGCTCCTTCGACTGGACACAGACAGTATGTCAAAGAGAAAGGACATTCATGAACTACTGAGAAAATATAAAATGGTGTGTGATGCCAAAAGGAATTTTAGTTATCACGCTAAAGAATGCAGAGAAAAATATTGCATCTTTAATCATTAGCAAAACAAAAGCAAGCAAAAATAAAACCTTTTCACTGGAACCCAGCTATGGGTTATTCATTGGCTTTCTTTTGCTATCTTCCCACTTGGCAATCTGTTGAAATGACTTTTCTATTTCATTGTATGTGGAGATTGATTGTAAGATGTAGAACAAAAATAATTCTGAGTGGCACACGAATTATAAAGTCATATCAGAGAGAAGCAGACCCAATTTCTGAAGATACAACACAGTCTTGTGCATTAGTTTTGGTGGGGTTTGATTTTTATGATGCTCTTAGAAATTCTTGACATATAGTTTCCAGATATAACTAAGAGTAGGCTCTGCTAAGCAACAGAAGTGAATTGTAACACATGACAATATGTAGGCTTATAATCTGCTACTCTACTTAAAATATCCTAGTATGTCTTCCTATTTAATTCATTTTTCTGATTCTCAATATGTCAGAACGAAATGTTCTCATTCTTTCATTTTTGAAGGCACAATTCTTATTTGTATAATTTTAATTAGCATTTGTCCACTCTGTTTTGGAGAAGGAAATGGCAACCCACTCCAGTATCCTTGCCTGGAAAATCTCATGGACGGAGGAGTCCGGTAGGTTACAGTCCATGAGGTCGCAAAGAGTCGGACCCGACTGAGCGACTTCACTTCACTTCACTTCACTTCACTCTGTTTTTTACACTGTTTTTATATGTGGGATGCTGTGTTAAATGTGTAAGCAAAGCATGAGCACCAGATGCTGACTTGCAGAAAAGAATGGGCCTAATGTATCCAAGTATGTTTCCTGGTAAAATTTACCATGGCTGAACATTCTGGTACAACATACTAGACAGGAATCTGTATCCAAGATATACAAAGTCACTTCAAATATTTAGTAAAATCAATGGCAAACAATGGCCCTGAAAGAAAAGACTGTAAGCAATTATTGCTAGATTAGATACATACTGTTATTTCTCTCCCAACCTTCTATGATGGTTAATTTCAAATGTCAGCTTGGCTAGACTACAGTGCCCAGTTGCTTGGTCCAACAATAGTCTGGATGTTGCTGTGGAGGTAGCTTTTAAATGAATTAACATTTGAATCAGTGGACTTTGAGTAGTCTATCTTCCAGAATATGGGTGAACCTCCCCCAATTTGTTGAAGACCTTAAAAACAAAGACGGAGGGTTTTTTTTCAAAATAGAATGAATTCTGTCTCTGAGAAGCAATATAGAAATTCTACCTGAATTTCCAGTCTTTAGACACAATATTGCAACATCAGCTTTTAGCTGAATTTCTAGCTTTCCAGTCTTATCCAATGGATTTCAGACTTGCCAGGTCCTGCAACCATAGGAGTCAATTCCTAAAAATAGATCTTTCCCTCTGTATACACCCCACTGATTCTGTTTCTCTGGAGAACTCTGATTAATACACCTTTCAAGTTACAGAATGAAGGTACATGCAGTAAACTGCCCCCACTCATTTGAAATACTTTGTACAAATTTATCAGATGTATCTAGCACCCATTCTTAGAGTATATGTTAATATTATGTCTTTGTATTTTTTAAACCAAGTGAATAACAGCCAGAGATGCTTGCTCCTTGGAAGAAAAGCTATGACAAACCTAGACAGCATATTAAAAAGCAGAGACATCACTTTGCCTAAAAAGGTCCATATAGTCAAAGCTATGGTTTTTCCAGTAGTCTTGTATGATGTGAGAGTTGGACCATAAAGAAGGCTAAGCACTGAAGAACTGATACTTTCAAATTGTGGTGCTCGTGAAGACTCTTAAGAGTCCCTGGGACACCAAGGAAATCAAACCACTCAATCCTAAAGGAAATCAACCCTGAATATTCATTGGAGGGACTGATGCTGAAGCTGAAGCTCCAATACTTTGGCCACCTGATATGAAGAGCTGACTCATGGGAAAAGACCCTGATGCTGGGAAAGATTGAGGGCAAGAGGACAAGGGGGTGACAGAGGATGAAATGGTTGGGTGGCATCACTGAATGAATGTACATAAGTTTGAGCAAACTCCAGAAGAGAATGAAGGACAGGTAAACCTGGTGTGCTGCAGTCCATGGAGTTGCACAGGGTTGAACACTGAGTGACCGAACAGCAACAACCACAATCCATTTATCATGTATTCGTTTTTTAGACTGTCCAAGAGAATATGTTCTTTTGACTTTCCTATGTTTCCTTTCTCAGTCTTATCCTACTGTTGCTTCCATACTACTTCTTAACATTAAAGTTTATTTTTGCCACCTGGAGTAAAATTAAAAATGTTAATTCCGTATCTTATGGCCCTTTGCAGATTACTTTTTTAAACCTCTGATTATCTGTTCTTTTTTTCTTTCTTGAAAACAACTACTGCCATTATTTTTTTCTGTTTTGAAAAACATTAAATTGTTACAATCTATGGAAAGAAATGTTTCTATTCTCTAAAACAGTTCCCAGAGAATTATTATCAAGGACAGTTTATCAAAAGTATTAGTGTTAGGACCATTTCAAGGGCAACTTTTAGTAGTGAAAGGAAACAAAATTAATTTATTGGAAAAGAAAAGTGAGTTAGGAATGGAGCAATCTAGAAGAGACGTGTATATGAGTATATGAAGACAGGTTTACATTTTCACTCTCAGCTCTCTCCTCCTGCTGTAGCCAGGTGGAAGAAAAGTCCTGGATTTCAGAGAAGAGGATGGAAGAATTTTAAAGGTACACATAAGGCTGTTCTTTAAGCTTTTTTCATAACTTAGTGAGACTAAATATATCACTGATAGTTGTGATGGAAAATAAAACCAAGTGTAGGCAGCTAAGGGGAGGATAGGAAGGGACTGAAAAGAGAACAGTTAACAAAGTGTCCAAAATTACAAGATCCATTAAACTAGTAATTTTTCAAATGTGCTTCCTTATAATAGTCACTTGGAGATAATGATTAACTCTACTAGTTTCTTCAAAACAATCATAAGTTTTAACAAAGTTATGTAAGAATCCATGTTTACAGGATGACAAGAGAGAATTTCATCTTAGCAACTGGTTCCAATGATCTAAAAATGTTTCTTGTCTGAGCACCCTAATTTCTGTTTTTATACATGTCCTCCAGATTTTTTCCAACATAAATCAACAAGTCTTTGATTCCTTGTCATGTACATGACTGCAACCTAACTTGCAAGGTTTTATCTGTAGTTTATCTCCTTCATTATACTGACACCTAACTCTAGTAGCAGGTCTGAATGAGGTTGGGACGGGGTGAGACACGAGGATAATGAACTTCCTCTTCAAGGAAATCACTAAGGTGACATGGTAACAGAAAAATCTTTAAACAACTGAGAAAGAACCGTCAGACAGGCAAAGGGAATCTGAGAGCAGAGGATGCTTACTGGAAGGCGGGGAAAAAAACAACTAAATATCTATTTCTCGTTCCCAAATTTAGATACTTGAATTTGTCATTCCCTTTCTTCAATCGTTTAATTCTATCAGAAGGATCCATGCCACCATGAACCCTGAAGTTGTTACACTGTGGTGGCCACCATGCTGTCTCCCAGAGCTTGTTCCCAAATGAACACAGGATGTTGGAATTAGCAGTTTCACGACTCTTTTACCATAGATTACTAAACTCTTGAGAGTCCCTTGGACTGCAAAGAGATCCAACCAGTCCATTCTGAAGGAGATCAGCCCTGGGATTTCTTTGGAAGGAATGATGCTGAAGCTGAAACTCCAATACTTTGGCCACCTCATGCAAAGAGTTGACTCATTGGAAAAGACACTGATGCTGGGAGGGATTGGGAGCAAGAGGAGAAGGGGATGACAGAGGATGAGATGGCTGGATGGCATNGGAATGATGCTAAAGCTGAAACTCCAGTACTTTGGCCACCTCATGCGAAGAGTTGACTCATTGGAAAAGACTGATGCTGGGAGGGATTGGAGGCAGGAGGAAAAGGGGAGGACAGAGGATGAGATGGCTGGATGGCATCACTGACTCGATGGACGTGAGTTTGAGTGAACTCCGGGAGTTGGTGATGGACAGGGAGGCCTGGCGTGCTGTGATTCATGGGGTCGCAAAGAGTCGGACACGACTGAGCAACTGAACTGAACTGAACTGAACTGAACTGAATCTTTCTTCCAGTGTCTTTCCTCCTTACAGTAAGCGCATCATTCCTTCCCCAGTGGTGACTTACCTCTCTTCGGGTTACACGCTTTCCAGGGATCCAACGCTGCTGCCAGGAAAGTGGTGTTCCACTTTGCGTCTTCTTTCTTCTGTCATTGTTCCTTGTTGTTGAACATATTAAAAGGAACATCTACCAGTTGAGAAGTGTTCATTCCAAAAGAACCATCTGAATTTTGTGATTTTCTTCTTATACCTGGGATAGTTTGTTCAATGAAGGTCATATTTACTGTCCTGATATTCTAGGGGGCCTCAGGTTTGTCTTCCTATAGCACCTATGAGCTTGATAAATTCTTTGACTTTGTGTGCATGTGTGTGTGTGTTTGTGTGTATGCTCAGTTGTGTCTGACTTTTGGCTACCCCATGGACTGTAACCCACTGGAATCCTCTGGTCATGAGATTTCCCAGGGAAGAATACTGGAGTGGGTTGCCTTCCCTCCTCCAGAGGATCTTCCCAACCCAGGGATTGAATCTGCATCTCCTGTGTCTCCTGCATTGCAGGCGGATTCTTTACTGATTGAGCCATAACTCTGATGGAGCCTCATTAAGTTTTTGTTGTATCTCCTGAATTTTGTTTAAGCTCTTTTGCCTAGGACCTGCTAAGATACTCTTTCTATAATGCTCTAGGTGTGTTATGCCTCCATTATTAGGATCTCAGTTAGGCTCAGCAATTCTGTTGTGTTGTACTCAGTCAGGTCTGATTCTTTGGGACCCCATGTATGTGTAGCCCACCAGGCTCCTTTATTCATAGAATTTTCCAGGCAAGGCCTGAAGTGGGTTTCCACTTCCTCCTTCAGGGGGCACTTCTGACCCAGAGGTTGAACCCGAGTCTCCAACAGTGGCAGGTGTACTCAACCAGTGAGCCATCTGGAAAACCCCTAGGCTCAGCAATAGAAACTGCCAGATTTGCTTCTGAAGATGGATCTTCAGAAGCACACTAGATGGAGCTGGTGTGCTTCCTCTGTGAAAAGTGAAAGTGAAGTCGCTCAGTCGTATCCAACTCTTTGTTACCCCAGGACTGTAGCCTGCCAGGCTCCTCAGTCCATGGAATTTTCCAGTTCTAATGAAAAGTGAATTTGTTTGAATCAGTTCTAATGAGGTGGATGAAACTGGAGCCTATTATACAGAGTGAAGTAAGTCAGAAAGAAAAACACCAATACAGTATATTTATGCATATATATGGAATTTAGAAAGATGGTAATGATGACCCTATATGTGAGACAGCAAAAGAGACACAGATGTAAAGAACAGTCTTTTGGACTCTGTGGGAGAAGGCAAGTGTGGGATGATTTGAGAGAATAGCACTGAAACATGTATATTACCATATGTGAAACAGGTTGTCAGTCCAGGTTCGATGCATGAGACAGGGTGCTCAGGGCTGGTGCACTGGGATGACCCTGAGGGATGGGATGGAGAAGGAGGTGGGAGGGGGGTTCAGGATGGGGAACACAGTTACACCCATGGCTGATTCATGTCAATGTATAGCAAAAACCACCACAATATTGTAAAGTAATTAGCCTCCAATTAAAAAAAAAAAAAGTACTGGATTGAGTTGTCGTTTCCTTCATCAGGGGATCTTTCCTACCCAGGGATTGAACCCAGGTCTCCCACATTGCAGGCAGACGCTTCACTGTCTGAGCCACCAGGGAAGCCTTCCTCTGTAGCTTTGTCAAAAGCCATCCTTCATTTATCCACTCTCCATTTATCCTCCATTTAATTGATGCTTTTGACTGTGGTGTTGGAGAAGACTCTTGAGAGTCCCTTGACTGCAAGGACATCCAACCAGTCCATCCTAAAGGAGATCAGCCCTGGGTGTTCATTGAAAGGACTGATACTGAAGCTTAACTCCAATACTTTGGCCACTTGCTGTGAAGAACTGACTCTTTGGAAAAGACCCTGATGCTGGGAAAGATTGAAGGCGGGAGAGGGGGATGACAGAGGAGGAGATGATGGACTTGAGTTTCAGCAAGCTTCAGGAGTTGGTGATGGACAGGGAAGCCTGGTGTGCTGCAGTGCATGGGGTTGCAAAGAGCTGGACACCACTGAGCGACTGAACTATTTAACTATTTGTCCCCGGTAAGCATCCTACCCCTGGAGAAGGGAATAACAATGCAGTCCAGTATTTTTGCCAGGAGAATTCCAAGGACAGAGTAGTCTGGCGGGTTACAATCCATAGGGTCGTAGGGTTGCAAAGAGTCAGATAAGACTGAGAGACTAATACACACAAGCTTTCTATTCAAGAAAGTATGAATGTCCACCCATTGGGAGGTTGAGTGGCAAAGACAGAAATAAAAAGTTCAGCCATGCAGGGTCTGCTCAGTAAGCAAGATTATGGTCTCTCCAGTTCAGCACATCTTAAGAGAATGGATTGTGCATCCATAGAAACCCAGCTGGTTGGCCATTTGGAGTAATGCTTCCCATGGAATAGCAGCACAAGGGAAACTGCCCAGCTCCAAGCTCATTCTCTTTTCCACACGATAGGCCAATAAATCAGGAGCCAGGTGTTCGGGCATGGAACAAGGACTTCGTTCATAATGCCGGGAGTCTGAGAAGATGTGAGCCAGTGTCCTAGAAAAGCATCTTACCAGGGCCTGGAAGCTAGTTTCTTTTAGAGAACAAAGAAAGGGGAGGTGAGGATAAAAAGACCATGAGTTGTTGCAAAGATGTGGTTTCGGCCAGACTGTGGGAGGGGATGTGTTAATTTTTTCTTTCCTGTAGCTATTCACAGGTGAGCTGGTTCAGGATGTTTCCTGGGAGCTTAACAAAGGTGTTTTAGTTTAACATTCAGGCATGGGGAACAGGGTTGGAAATAGGCCATTATGAATATTTTCGGCAGTAGGTGACATTCCTTTAGTGACTACCTTGTAAAAACAGTAGAAAGCAAAGGTTAAATGAAACAAGGTTTCCCCAGGGGTCCAGTGGTTAAGACTCCATCTACCAATGCAGGGGACAGTTCGATCCCTGGCCAGGGGAAGATGACACACGCCTCAGGGCAACTAATCCCTGTACCACAGCTACTGCAACCCATGTGCCAAGAGTCCGTGCTCTGCAACAAGAGAAGCCACGGCAATGAGATGCCTGTGCACTGCGAGGAAGAGTAGCCCCTGCTTGCTGCAACTAGAGAAAGCCTGTGTGCAGCAACAAAAAATGAGTGCAGCCAAAAGTAAATCAATATTTTTTTTAAAAAAGCAAAGAAACAAATGTAATTTGAAGTCAGATTCATTCTTCCTTTCTTCCCTATAATAAGTCCTGGTATAAAGTAGGGCACATGAGATAAAGCCAGGCTCCTGGTGAAAAGTAGGGTCAGAATATTTTAGCCAGAATAGGAGAGAGAAAGCCAGATCGCTGGCCGAAAAGTCCAAAAACCTGAGATCAGGCCAGTTAGGGGAAGTGCCCTGAAGCAGGGTCAGGTGAGGTAAAGCAAGGTCTGCAGATATAAAGCTGGAAATTGGTATAGACAAAGGTAAAGCTGGGCCAAGTAAAGTAAAGACGGGGAATGATGCAAATGAAGCCTCAACAGTGCCACAAAGCATTGAAGAGTGACGTGAACCCTGGGAAAGGTCAGGTGCCATAAGCGCAGCAAGATGACTTAAAGCAGGTCTACGTGAGGTAAATGCCAGGAAACAGGTGAAAAGCCTTGGGACAGTCACAGTTCCAGGTGTGTTCCATAAAGCCCGGCAAGCAGCTGTTCAGCCTGAGGGTGTGAACCAAAGATGGGAACGTGAAGTAAAGCTGGGGGCACCTGAAATAAAGCCAGAAACCTGAGGTAAAGGCTGGGTGCGTGATGCAAAGTCGGTCACCTGACCTAAAGCCGGGAGATAAACGTCCAGCCAGACTGTTCAGTCAGAAGGTAAACATCGTTGATTTCATTCTAGGATCTGGCTCCATTCTCTTGGATGCTGTGCCTTGTGGAAACTTGTTAAAGCCTCTAGGATCTGTGCATCATCTGCATAATCATGATACAGTGCTGGTGGCGATGCCAGCAAGGTCACTGATGAAACACACTTCATGAGTTCTACATTGGAAAGATATATCCTTCATTGTTTCCTTCCACTTGCAGCCCCACAACCCTCTATCCCCCCCTTCACCCCAGTCTCCTGGTTCTGTTGAAATAGCAAGACTCCTCTCTTCCCACAGAAGGTGCTCTGTCCCATTTCATGCCTTTCTTCTCCTAGATGATCAAAAGCTTTGGGAGGACATTTACTATCTTCTAATTAGCTGCGTTGTTGATTGTGACAACAGCCATGAGGCCAGAGCCCCAAGCAAATATTTCCTCACGTGGGCTTTGGGACCCATGCCGATCTCCTTGTCCTGCACAGCTCTCTCTAGTTGGGGCCCATCATGGGTCTGGTCACACGGAACCTCCCATGTAGAGTCTAATGCCCTCTGTGTTGTCCCCAGGACCCTGAGCTGCCGAACTAGGAGTTCTAGGGGATTCTTTACCTGTCTGAGCATCCTCTGAGCTTCTAGAACTGGCCTCTATGAATTACAGTGTGTCCTTTTACAGAGGCATCTGAACTCGTTCTGGCTCTAATAGTGTGCCATGTGCTTCCCCAAAGTTATAGCCAGTTATCTGAATCTTTGTACTTGGGCTCTGGTGGTGGCTCAGACGGTAAAGAATCTGCTTGCAGGAGACCCGGGTTCAATCCCTGGGTGGGGAAGATCCCCTAGAGGCTACCCTCCAGGAAATGGCTACCCACTCCAGTTTTCTTGCCACGTTCCTGAATGGTGCTGCTTTTTGAGCAAAACCAGGCTTCCTAGGAGACTGCAGGGAGGATAAAACTGCATCACGAGCAGCCCCAAAGCTGAGCCTGTGGCCCCAGGACTGTGGCTTGCTTTCCCTCCGTGTTCCCTGCTGATTCTCCGTGGTCCTTGTTCTCCGCGTTCTCTGCTTCCCGCCTCTGCTCCCTGACCCTGTGCTCCTTCCTCCTCCTTAATGCCTGTTCCTGTTCCCACTCTGCTTTCTGATCCCACTGCCCTTCTCTGTGTGATCTGTTGTCTGTTTTTTCTTCCCTTTTCTCTTCTGCCTCACTCTCATCCTGTCTCCATCTCTCTGTTCTGTGACCACCTAGAACCAAGACTCTCTTTCCTCTTCTCAAATATTTGATTCACTTTGTTTCTCTGGGGTAGCCTCCTGTAATGGAGAGCAGAGACTTTGTTGTCTTTTGAACTTCAGAGATAGATTTCCAAAACAGACACGGGTTGCTGCTTCCCTGAATTCCTGTCCCGTGAAGAAGCCCCATTTGTCAAAAACATTAAGTTTGCTTATCCATGACCAGCTCCTGCTGCCCTCTCCACCTGGTCACTGCCAATGAAACTTCAAAGCAAGAGCGTCCTGCCTGTCACTCCACATCACCTGACTAGTGAGTTGTCCTCATCTCTAGGCTCATGAGGGCTTCCGTGGTGGCTCAGATGATAAAGACTCTGCCTTCAGTGCAGCAGATCTGGGTTCGATGCCTGGGTCAGGAAGATCCCCTGGGGAAGGGAATGGCAACCCACTCCAGTATTCTTGCCTAGAGAATCCCATGAGCTGAGGAGCCTAGCAGACTACAGTCCATGGAGTCTCCAAGTCTTACACGGCTGAGCAACTAAAACACACACACATATACACTCTCACACTCACTCTTATAACTCCCCAAGCCCATCAACACTCCCAAACACCTTAGGACTCCCAGGCTTACCAGTCATCCCAGACAGATTCTTGCTAATCCCATCACTCCTCAAAGCCCTCAAAGCTCATCAAGCACATGAATTCCTGTCTGCATTTGGGCACTACTTTTGTTACAGTTCATGGAGTTGTATGCTTACAATGTTCACAAATCAGTATGATAGAGTAAATAAGTACCCCGATTGTCATCTCCCCTCCCCCTCTTCATTCCACTTACTTTACTGTTTGAATTTTTCCTCACTCACAATCAGACTCCTGTTCCTGTTTTTTCCTCAGTCTCAAGTACAGTTTGTGTCTCTACCTATATAAAACCTCACCAGATGCAGAATGCACTGGGGTAAGACTTACGTTTTGTGAACCTCTCTTAAAGACTGTAGAACCCGGGAATCGTCTACGAGAGGGAGACGGGGGAACGTCTGGCCTGTTTGGAGTGAGTGTTATGTTTGACTGTTAAATCCCACAAGGTCTTAGCCACATACCAGAGACGGTCTTGGCATGTGAGTGTGTGAATAGTAGGGCTGTGCCTCCTAGATGCCTTTGGCAGCCTGACCCTTTTTCTCTGATGGGCCTGTAAGCTTGGTTCCCCGTCCAAGTCAGGGGCAGGGCTACGGCTCATGGAGTAACGGACAATCTGTAGAGAAGGGCATGACGCATGGGGAGAATGCCCTGTGTTGCCCATTTCCTCCTCCTGTCTAGAATCTGGCTTTCCTCTGAATGGCCCAATTTCCCTCTTCCTGGTTTCCTGTTCTCAGAGCGCCTCTGTGGGGATCACACTGCTCAAAACAGGAAGCGCTCACATTGGGAGTTCAAGAGTAATACTGGCAGACTAGAGGAGCTAGGCTGCCAAGCCCTATCTCCTCCAAAACACCCTGGGGACTTTGAGAGGCCCAGGGGTGTGCCTGATCAAATGGATTTAATTCTGAAGAGAGTGATCATGCTGTGTACAGAGAAGGGCTTTGGGAATGGTAATGACCTGGGGTCACGGCCCGGGAGGAGAGCCCTGGAGGAGAACAGGGCCACCAGTGCCTGACCTGCTTGTGTTCTCCAGCCAAATGCTTGCTTGTTCCTGAGCCTTCCTAGGCCTGGGAAGAAGCTAATGGTCTGGTTACGACCAGTGTGTATCCAGAATTTATGAAGACGTGGTAACTGCTTTCTGACCCCTAATTGCCCTCTCAGTAAGTCCTTGATTCCACCTGCACGTCTCCGTGCTGGACCTGTGCTCTCCTCTGACTCCTGCACGTAGGGTCTTCAGGGTCAGGGGGACCTGAGACCTTTTAGGAAGCCAGCAAGCCCTAGTGCAGGCCAGATGAGCTAGTCAGGGCCTCAGAGGCTTAGACAAGAGGAAACCTGCTTCTCTCCCCATCCGATGACGAGGCGTGGACTGGCCTTGCTAATGGCTCAGGTATGGCCAACCCTGTAGTTTGGCATAGGAGTCATGAGCATTAAGCCTTGACTTGTGCTTGACCGTCTGATGAGGGCCTGACAGCTCTTGGTCATTCTTAGGATGAAAATGAGGCCATTAATGTTGCAGATAATTGGCCCAGTGGAGGACCTGAGAGTTTCATAACTGACCTTAGATCTTTGTGTGACCTTCCACAAGATCTAGCCAGGGTCTTGCCAAGACCTAATGTGTGGCTGCATCAGTAGCTGAGTCCCTTCCATGAAACTGAATGGTTCATGAATTCAACATTTAAACAAATGAATTTATCCCACCTCCATGCCCCCACCAAAATACAAGGGCTTTAAAAAACAGCTCTGAGTGAATGGGTTTGGGTGAATTCCTGGAGCAGAACAAATTCTCTTGAAATAGTAAGACTCTGGGCTCCCACAAATTCCCTGTATTAATCACCTGTTCCTGCTTTAACAATTTACCACAACTTTCATAGCTTAAAATAATACAGAGTTATCTTATTACAGTTCTGTAGGTTAGAAATTCAGCATGGATTTCATTCATCAGGCTACAAATCAAGATATCATTTGGTGTTCTTTTCTGGAGGTTTTGGAGGAGAATCTGTTTTCTTTTTTTTTCCCTATCTTCTGTGATCTTCCTATAATCCTTGCGTCATGATCCCCTGCCTTCAGCTCCACAGCTGGCAGTGTTTCATCTCCCTAACTACTACTTTGTAGCCACATTGACTTTTCTGACTGAGAACCAAGAAAGGTTCTCTACTCTTCAAGATCTACACAATTAAATTGAGCCTGCCGAGATAATCCAGAAGAACCTCCCCAACTCAGTCTCATTAAGTTTAATCACACCAACAAAGCCAGCCCCTTTTGCTATGTAAGGTAACATATTCACAGATTCCAGGGGTTAGGACATGGACATTTTTGTGGGGAGCATTATCCTGCCCACCTGCTATTGATTGAATTATAACACACACCCAAATCTGTTTGTCGAAGCCTTAACCCCCAGCATGATGGTATTTGGAGATGGGGGCCTTTGGGAGGTAATTAGGTTTAGATAGCTGTAAGGATGGGTCTTCCTGATAGAATTAGTGGCCTCATAAGAGGATAGAGAGCTTACTCTCTCTCCACCATGTGAAAATACAGAAAGAAAGGCAGTGGTCTGCAAGCCAGGAAGTGAGTCCTCACCAGAAACCAAATCTGTCATCACCTTGATTTTGGACTTCCCAGGCTGCATCACTGTGAGAAATAAATGCCTGCTGTTTAAGCCACCCAGTCTGTGCTGTTTCATTATAGCACCTTGAGCCATCTAAAACATTCTATACTCTTCAAGCCCATGCCTCAGTCCTGTTTTTTGGTTTTTTTTTTTTATAATTACAGACGATCAAGACAAGTGAAAGACTATTTGAGTTCATTTGTGTGACTTTTAAGGAGGCTAACTGTTTACATCCAAAAGTGAACATTGCAGGAGAAACTGAACTTCTCAGGAGGCACTTGCCCTAGTTCCTCATCTAGGGTAAGTTGACCGTTGTCCAGACTCCTACCACTAACCCTTGGAATTCCTCAATATTGTTCCTCACCCATCTTCCCAGGACCAAAGGTCCCCCTCCCTGCACATTATTCTTAATGAACTTCCCAGGACTGATCAGCCACATCCCTTCTAAACCTGCCCCAAGGCGCCCTGAGCCTCTGGAACAGACTACCTGGAAACCACAGTATGTTCTTTTCTGTGGGTATCTGCACACACCAAGGTGGCTCCAGGATATGACTTCTGTTCCCACAACCTTTCTGAATCATAAGGAATTAAGACTGACTATATGCAGCAGGAATTTCTGGGAAAGAGTTCTAGCTGGGAGCAGCAACAAGTCACACTATGGGTCATCAAGAGAGATTATGAGTTGCTAGTTTACTGATTTACTTATTTTTAATTTATTTATTTTAAATTGCAAGATAATTGCTTTCCAACATTGTGTTGGTTTCTGTCATACATCAGCATAAATCAGCCACAGATATACATATGTCCACTCCTGCGCTATGCTATTTTAGACTGTGTCATGGACGTGTTGAATATTACGTGACATGGTTTTATTTATTTTACTGTGCTGAATTTGCTTTATTTTTTCCTTGCAATTGTATTGAGATATAATTGATGCATAGCACAGTATAAAGGCTTCCCAGGTGGTGCTAGTGGTAAAGAATCTGCCTGCCAGTGCAGGAGATGCCTGAGATGAGGGTTTAATCCCTGGGTCAGGAAGATCCCCTGGAGGAGGAAATGGCAATCCACTCCAGTATTTTTGCCTGGAGAATCCCATGGACAGAGGAGCCTGGTGGGATACAGTCCATAGCATTGCAAATAGTCAGACATGACTGAAGTGACTTAGCACACATGCACAGTATAAGTTTAAGAGGTATAGCATAATGATTTGACTTACGTGCATCATGAAGTGATTACCACAATAACTTTAGCAAACATCCATCATTTCATATAGACAAAATTAAAGAAAAAGAATTTCCCTTGTGATGAGAATTCTTAAGGTTGACTCTTGCAACAACCTTAATATATAACATATATAAACACTGTATTTAATAGTGGTAATCATATTTGCTCATATTGTACATCATATCTCAGGTGTTTGTCTTATAACTGGAAGTTTGTGCTTTTGACAGCCTTCTTCCAATTTCCTCTTCCCCCAATGCCTATCTCTGGTAACCATAAATCTGGTCTCTCTTTCTATGAATTTGTTTTTTCTGTTTGGACATGGTTCCTTTGAAAATCTTCCATTGTAGTAAGTGACCAACCTGTTTTAGTTTGGAGCACACATTCTGGCCTACTTTTAGGCCCTGTGGCTCAGCTGTGAATTTAGCTTTCAAAGGCTTTGCAGTGTGATTCTTGTCTGCCTCACTTGTGTGCTCCCAGCGAACAATTTGAAACCTGTTTGGTTTCTGTATTGTAATTCACTTCTCAAAACTTCTTCTGTGTTGATTCTGGCTATTTTCATACATACATTTCCTAAGGACATCAAATGCAGATTTACTGAATCCCTTTCTCCTGCACCATCATTTCCATAAAGCTCCCCATACTCTCTAGCTGAGATGGGAGAAATGCCATTTTGTTATTGTGGGGAAGCAGTGAGGATGTAGGAATGGAATTTCAAGCTCTGGGCAACAAGATGACAGCAATCATACATATGTTGAAGGAGAAACAGACCTTAGAGAATTAGTCCAGTGAAGTCACTAAACAGACAAAAATCCATCAACTACAACCACCCACAAGGCAGCAACAGAATCTAAAGTCAGTACAGTAGACTATCTAAAATGCCATGTTTTCAAGAATTCATGCAAAGAAATAGGAAAGTAAGCCATGTGTGTGTGCATGGTGTGTGTGCACATGTGCATGCACTCAGTCACATCAGACTCTCATACATAGAAAAAAAATCGGTCAGTAGAAGTGTTCTGTGAGGGGGCTAACATGTTGAACTTAGTAGAAAAGGACATCAAAACAGATATTATAAGTTCAGTTCAGTCGCTCAGTCATGTCCGACTCTTTGCAACCCCATGAATCACAGCACACCAGGCCTCCCTGTTCATCACCATCTCCCGGAGTTCACTCAGACTCACGTCCTTCGAGTCCGTGATGCCATCCAGCCATCTCATCCTTGGTCGTCCCCTTCTCCTCCTGCCCCCAATCCCTCCTAGCATCAGAGTCTTTTCCAATGAGTCAACTCTTCTCTTGAGGTGGCCAGAGTACTGGAGTTTCAGCTTTAGCATCATGCCTTCCAAAGAAATCCCAGGGTTGATCTCCTTCAGAATGGACTGGTTGGATCTCCTTGCAGTCCAAGGGACTCTCAAGAGTCTTCTCCAACACCACAGTTCTAAAGCATCAATTCTTCGGCGATCAGCCTTCTTCACAGTCCACCTCTCACATCCATACATGACCACAGGAAAAACCATAGCCTTGACTGCTGCTGCTGCTGCTGCTGCTGCTAAGTCGCTTCAGTCGTGTCCGACTCTATGCGACCCCATAGATGGCAGCCCACCAGGGTCCCCCATCCCTGGGATTCTCTAGGCAAGAACACTGGAGTGGGTTGCTGTTTCCTTCTCCAATGCATGAAAGTGAAAAAGTCAAAGTGAGGTCGCTCAGTCGTATCCGACTTCGCAACCCTATGGACTGAAGCCCACCAAAAGCCTTGACTAGACAGACCTTAGTCGGCAAAGTAATGTCTCTGCTTTTGAATATACTATCTAGGTTGGTCATAACTTTCCTTCCAAGGAGTAAGCGTCTTCTAATTTCATGGCTGCAGTCACCATCTGCAGTGATTTTGGAGCCCCCAAAAATATAGTCTGACACTGTTTCCACTGTTTCCCCATCTATTTCCCATGAAGTGATGGGACCAGATGCCATGATCTTCGTTTTCTGAATGTTGAGCTTTAAGCCAACTTTTTCGCTCTCCTCTTTCACTTTCATCAAGAGGCTTTTTAGCTCCTCTTCACTTTCTGCCATAAGGGTGGTGTCATCTGCATATCTGAGGTTATTGATATTTCT
>SJYT01044023.1:0-12494 GCA_006410635.1 Cephalophus harveyi | reverse complement strand
TCCATGTCCAGTTCTAACTGTTGCTTCCTGACCTGCATATAAGTTTCTCAAGAGGCAGGTCAGGTGCTCTGGTATTCCCATCTTGGGCAAATTATTCCATAGCCTCAGATATGCAGATGATACCATCCATATGGCAGAAAGTGAAGAAGAACTAAAGAACCTCTTGATGAAAGTGAAAGAGGAGAGTGAAAAAGTTGGCTGAAAGCTCAACATTCAGAAAACGAAGGTCATGGCATCTGGTCCCATCACTCCAAGGGAAATAGATGGGGAAACAGTGGAAACAGTGACAGACTTTATTTTTTTTGGCTCCAAAATCACTGCAGATGGTGACTGCAGCCATGAAATTAAAAGATGCTTACTCCTTGGAAGAAAAGTTATGCCCAACCTAGATAGCATATTGAAAGCAGAGACATTACTTTGCCAATAAAGGTCTGTCTAGTCAAGGCTATGGTTTTTCCTGTGGTCATGTATGGATGTGAGAGTTGGACTATAAAGAAAGCTGAGTGCAGAAGAATTGTTGCTTTTGAACTGTGGTGTTGGAGAAGACTCTTGAGAGTCCCTTGGACTGCAAGGACATCCAACCAGTCCATCCTAAAGGAACTCAGTCCTGAGCATTCATTGGAAGGACTGATGTTAAAGCTGAAACTATAATACTTTGGCCACCTGATGCAAAGAGCTGACTCATTTGAAAAGACCCTGATGCTGGGAAAGATTGAAGGTGGGAGGAGAAGGGGACGACAGAGGATGAGATGGTTGGATGGCATCACTGAGTCAATGGACATGAGTTTGAGTAAACTGTAGGAGTTGGTGATAGACAAGGAGGCTTGGCGTGTTGCAGTCCATGGGGTCACAAAGAGTCAGACGTGACTGAGTGACTGAACTGAACTGAGCCCCTGAGTGTTCTTTGAGATCAACTCCTATAACCTCTCAGTATATCTGTAACTTTTATGTGTTCATTTAAAAATTGTGCATTCTTTTCAGCCATGGTCACTAGGGGTGGAGAAAATGGGGGAGAGTTGGATTAAAGAGAACAAACTTCAGTTATAAGTTCTAACGATAGAGTGTGCAGCATGTTGACTGTATTGTATACTTGAAACTTTCTGGGAGTACATATTAAGTGTTCTCACAGCACCAGAATCATTGTTTAAAGAAAATGCAGCTATGTGAGGTAATAGATGTATTAATTTAGTTTGACTTGGTTACCATTTCACAATGTATACATATATCAAACCATCATGTCAAACACCTTAAATATATATCATTTTTTATCCATTATGCCTCTATAAAGCTGGAAGGAACTACATCCTTAATTTGTGGCACAGGACAATGCCCTGGGATCATTTTGCATGTTCCCTGCTTCAGTCCTGGAATCAGCCATTTCTCCCTGGTGCTACGCTTTGTGTCATATTTTACCAAATATTTTTCCTAACCCAGAGTCTTCCAAGGCCTCCCTACTAAGTCAATACCAGTGAAAAGGTCATAATGTATCCCAGTTAGGGGCACATTGAGCCTGCTAGGAAAATAGAGACAACATCTCAATACAATGGCAGGTGCCTAGATGTCATGTGCTATCAAAAGCTGGGGGGTGGACACAGAACTAGAATCTCAGGTTGCTGGCCAGGTGGTGTTGAAGATTCCACTTGGATGGGAGCACCAAGGATCCAGGATTTAAGACCAGGGCAGGAGCTGTTATAGGTGGTGTCAGCCTGTCTTTAGGATGGCTCCTAGAAATGCTGTCTGGCATTAAGCAATCTACTGAATGTTTTGAAGGTAGTATTTTTGCCTCAGGCGTCTGAGGGTTGTTAATAGGCCTTGCAGTGGTTTTGAGGAATGCCCGTTACTTTTCTGCTCTGCTTTGCTGTGCTGGCTTCCAAGTTAGATGAAACAGAAATGAGGAACTTGCATTAGTTTTACAGATAGCCCCCAGACAGATCTGAAGAAATACATGATGATTTGCAAAACCACCTGGACTGTCCTGCTGCCTGCAGATTACCCAGCCCTCTCTTAGTATGATGGAGTGGATAAGTGCCACATCCCAGGCCAAGGACCGTCTTGAGTTCATCTTCTCCCGCCTGTCAGTTCTTCCCATCTGACATGTTTCTGCGGTGGTCTGGCTTGGTGCGCAAGGGTTTTGTGAAACTGCTCAGTCTCAGCACTCCTGGGACCGAGCGGGTGTTGTCAGAGATGTGTAGCATCATAGTCCTGTGCCTAGAAGACAGCCTCCTTGCTCCCTGGCCCGTCTCCTCACACTTGCTGTGGTGGTTAGGACGCTGGTTGAAAGTAAGAGAACTCTGGTGAGCCCTTTAGAAAGAGAGGGGAGAAATCGGAGCGTACCTCATGGCACATCAGCTGGAGAGCCGCTGAACTTCAAGAGGGATGGAATCAGAAACCGGAAAGATCCTGAGATCTCCTTTTCTTCCCTCTGCCTATTTCTCTCTCCAAACGTCTTTATACCTTTCTCCACACCTCTCTCTATATTTCTGTTACTTACTTCTGAGCCCCCAGCTTTACTTGTTTCTGAATGAAAACCCAAACCACAGCAAGCTCTCGAATTCCTATGTTTTGTGTTCAGCCACATAGGAACAGTTGCCTTGGTGGCCCCAGTTCAAGGTTCCCCATCTGATGTCTGACAAGTTCACTTCTGAGACTTGTCTGTTACCGATCAGCTGTAGGTAGGGCCGGGTCACGTACACGCATTGCTTTTGGAAGCCTGTTCCCACCGAGAGAGACAGAGAGGAGCTCCAGATTGAGGGGTCAGATCCACAAGGCTCCAACAGATGGAGAGGCGTCTCTGCATAGCTGTGCATGGGGAGACCTTGTTCAGAATGTTATCAGGGTCACGGATGGCGCGGGAGGCCCCCTCTGGGGTCTTCTGTTAGCTCTGGCGGATGGCCATCCCGTGGTCATGGGTTTCTCTGCTCAGACAACACTGTCGCTTCAGAGAGCTGTCCGGGCTCTGATTTCCATCCCCTGTCTTCTGAAGGTGGTGCTCCCCTTTTCTCTTCTCCTCCCTCACCCATGTGGCCCCTCTGGTCCCTGAATCACCCGGCCCCACCCTCCCCTGGACAGAGGAGCCAAGGCTTGGGCCAAGCCAGTCCAATCAGAGCATCTCAGGCCAGACCTTAGTGATTGATCAGTGAAGGGCACGTGACCCTGGGGGGCAGTCTCCTTGGAACTTTCTATGCCAGCAGATAGCAAAGACTGCCTTCTGTCAGTGGGGTGGCTGAGCTGACAGAGGGGATCCCTTTTTTTTTTTTTTTTCACTCTAACGTTAGTCATTCCTAAAGCATAAATGCAGAACCATAGGTGGAAACAGGAATAGTTACATCCACATAGAAGTGTTGTGCTGACAGGAGCAGGAGTTAGCCGTGCCCCCAGATCACTTAAGTCAGTAGATCTGATCCCTATCCTTTGTGTGCCTTACTCCCTGACAAGCAGTGGTGAGATGAACCAAGTGTTACACAGATTCCTAAAATCTCCTTCGCCCTGATGTCCCCAACCTTTTTGGCACCAGGGACCGGTTCCATGGAAGACAGTTTCCACAGACCGGGAAGAGGATGGATGGCTCAGGATGATTTAAGCGCATTACATTTATTGTGCACTTGGTTATTGTTGTCTAGTTGCTAAGTCATGTCTGACTCTTTGCAACCTCATGGCCTGTAGCCCGCCAGGCTCCTCTGTCCTCGGGTTTTCAAGAATACTGGAATGGGTTGTCATTTTCTTCTCCAGGGGCTCTTCCCAACCCAGGGAGTGAAAGCTCGCATCTCGTGCATTGGCAGGCAGCTTCTTCATTGCTGAGCCACCAGGGAAGCCCCCTGTGCACTTTATTTCTAATCTCATGCTGCTAATGATCTGACAGGAGGTACCAGTTGTGGCCCAAAGGTTAGAGACTCCTGCCTTAGCTTGCAAAAATAAACTGAGCTCAGAATGTGTGAAGGAAATTTGCAACATACTTATAAGAAAATCTGGAAATTGCTAAGAATATTTTTCAACATGTATATGCATCGTGAAGGTTTAGACCTCTTCGTCTCCTGTCATTAACAGTGTGAATTGCAGTCTCATAGGGAAGAACCTCATTTGGTCACATTCTCATCAAACATCCTGAAACACCAGAAAGCAAGACCCCCTACACTCTAGTCAAATTTTGAGATTAATTTTTTTGCATTAAATTAGTGGATACTAGATGAGAAACTTCAACAACAAAATGAGGGCAAATCTGTAACTGTCAGCATTTATTTATTTATTTATTATGTTAAAGTTAGAGATTATAGATATAGTCATATAAATGTAATATAACAGGGGTTTCCCTGGTGGCTCAGTGGTAAAGAATCTGCCTGCCAATGCAGGAGATGTGGATTCGAGCCCTAGGTCAGGAAGATCCCCTGGAGAAGGAAATGGCCACCCACTCCACTATCCTGGCCTGGAAAACCCATGAGCTGAGGAACCTGGTGGGCTATGGTCCATGGGGTCACCAAAGAGTCAGACACAACTTAAGAGATTAAACAAGAACAACAACTACAGTGTTATAACAGGTTTACAAAGAATTGTAATTTAAATATAATGTATTCATTGCATATTTAAGCAAATTTCACTTTGAAAAGAGAAAAAGTATATTTATAAAGTATACTCAGAGTTATTTTATCATTGCATTATGTCAGGGGATGTGTGATATCAGTAAAAATTACCACTGCTGAAATTAGTCTTGATTGCTTGGTTAAGATGGTTTCTTCTCTATTTCTCTGTTATAAAATCACTATTTTCTTCTTTCTACATTCTATTCTTTGAGATATGGCAAGTCCACCTCATACTTACGGAGAAGTAAATGAATTTCCACTTCTTAGAAGGCAGGTGTCTCAACATGTTATTTGGAATTCTTCCAAATGGAATATTTTCCCCCTCTTCCAACTTATTTAGCTTATTCAATATTTTATTAATATTGGTATGGGCTGATGGATGTTTGTTTTGCTCTTTGAGGTATAATTCAATATTATATATTTAGTTTTCTAGAAAAATGTGTCCCATATTTTAATTGTTCCAGTTGTTCTGTAGTTTTCTAGGAAAATTTTTCCAGCCTTGGACATTGGGAGTCCTTTCATATTGATTTGTGTGTCCTTTTAACATAGATGAGTTCATCTTCTGTTTTACCTGCCCCAGCTCTGTATTCAACCCTTTTTCTAAAGGGCTCTGGTTTCTTTTTAATGGATTATGGTGTTTGGAAAGCACAATCTGGGCACTAAATGTGCTCATTGTTTTCAGGGTGTCAGTGCTTCTAGGTCTGCTCAGGAAACAGAGCCAAGAAACAAATGAATAAATAAGTATTCAATAAATTTCTATTTAATAAGTAGATTATATGTATAGCTAACTTTGTATATAAGCATAACTATAATTATTGCTGACTCTGTGTATCTGAGTATATAGTGAAATAGACATGAATTGTCACTGCACTGATATCTCTGACTATTACGTCACCACAAAATACAATGTACCATTTCTAACCCCTTGCTTATGCAGGCGAGGTCAGGTGAGTTCATTGGCGGCACTGAGAGGCCCTGGAAGATAGCATGGTGACAAGCGGCTGATCCTTAACCTAATTGTGACCTTCTCCTGAGGCCAAAGGCAGGGTGTGTGGTTACAGCCTAAAAAGATCGCATGTTGTTTGTTAGGGGTATGTTTTGGCTCTGTGCTTGCCTGGACTTGGGCATTCTCAGAGGAAGGGGAAAGACCAGGGCGTGGCCTCAGTCTGCAGAGAGGCCAGCATGGGATAAGGGTGTAGGGACAAGTCCTATGTCCAAGAAAATGTATGGCCAACTTTGAAGGAAAATGGGGAATAACGACTGTGGGGATTAATCTCTGCAATTTGTGACATCCTACAGAATTCTTTCTTATCCTGGGACCCTCCTAACCAGGGCCAAGAAAGTAGGCATAAGAATGCTGGCATTCTCTTTGGGAATATTGGTTTCCCTTTAGGAAATGGGGATGATTTGTGTGTGTGTGTGTGTGTGTGTGTGTGTGCACGCGTGCACGCGCACTAAGTTGCTTCAGTCATGTCCAGCTTTCTGCAACCCTATGGACCATAGCCCGCCAGGCTCCTCTGTCTGTGGGATTCTCCAGGCAAGAATACTGGAGTGAGTTGCTGTTTCCTATTCCAGGGGATCTTTCTGACCCAGGGATCGAACCCAAGTTTCTTACCTTTCCTGCACTGGCAGGTGGGTTCTTTACTGCTAGCACCACCTGGGAAGCCCATGGGATGATTTCAGTACATTGTTAATTTGCATTAAATAACAGGATAACCATGATTAATACTGTATACCCTGGTGAATCCTGTTTGCTTTTAATATGTACAAAATTGGGATAATTATGAAATGGCAACCCACTCTAATATTCTTGGCTGGAAAATCGCATGGACAGAGGAGCCTGGTGGGCTACCAGCATGGGGTCGCAAGAGTTGGACATGACTTAGCAACTGAACCACCACCACCATGATGCATTGATATTATTTTTTTTTTACTTTTATACTAGCAGTATAATTGAAATTAATACTATAATTAGGAATGAAAAGATACTTATAAATTTGGGGAGAAAAAAATATATTTCTATGAGTATTGTGAGGCATAAAAGAGATTGATCCTCCAAGTTCTTGGAGCAATGTTAGTAACAAAAACTATTAACCATGGAGTATACAGTACAAATCCAGATTTATTGAGCATTTGCTCCGTTTCAGGTGTAACCTCAACTGAATTCTGTGCATTAAGTATGTAACCTTGTCAGTAATCCTATAAAAGAAGTTCTGTGATTATCTGCATCTCATAGTTGAGGAGTCTAAAGCAATATAAGTCTCTAGAATTATTTATCTGCATTCTGTCACTATTGCATCATTAAAGACAGGAAAACTGCAGGAAGGTCTTTTCCTAAACCCTTCCACGTCCCCCATGCTCCTGCCTCCCACCTTTCCTGGTGGTCTCTGCACCTCCCTGCGCCTCATCACCGTGCTGGGGCAGGCCTGCTCTTGTGCACTGTTACACCACTGGATTGTTACTTAGAAGTTGTGGGGAGGGGTCTGTTAAGAATGCAGGGTGCTTTGCTCTGGTGTTTCAACATTGGGTTCTCAGGGGTGAGAATTCACCCAGGTCAGGTGGTTGAGGGACAGATCCTGGGTGTGGGCGCATTGGGACTGCACATTTTGTGATTTTGAGACATGGCTGGAGGTACACGAGTGGGATCTTGAGTTCCTAGACATGAGGGCTGCATGCATCTCTTTCCACTCAGCTACTACTGCTTTATTCTAGAATTCGACCCTGTGAGAACACATGGCCAGGGAAGCCCTACCAACTTGGGCCCATGCATATCTCCCTTAGAAAATGGAAGGTTCTCCACCCTCCTCTGTCTGAGAGAACATGCAAGGTGTCTGGAGTCTGACAGGTCCTCGTTCAATACGAAAACCCATTCCCCCACCACACACGTATTCCCAGAGTGCCATACCATCCTTTCTCTTTCCTCTGAAAATGGTCAGATCTCCTGAGGGGAAATCCAAATTTGTCCTGGCAAGTGATGAGGAAAAATACCATGGTTACATTCCTGAGAGGACTTTCCAGCAAAAATACTTCCTTTAGGAGGAGCTCACACACTCTGAGCCTTTTGCCTTCTCTGACTGCCCCCGGCATGGAATCCTCGACTTTGGCCAACAGACCAGAAATGCAGCCGTGGTGTCTCTGTAGTGGCTTGGAACACTGTGCTCCCCCCTGGGACTGCCTATCCATGGTGGTTTGCTTTCCTGCCCAGGGCTTCCAGGGGCCCTCAGGGTTAGATTCACTTAAACCCCAGGGTGGACACACCATGCTCACCTTCCAAGTTTGGCTTCTGTCTTCATGAGCAGTTTTGAGTAACAATAGATCAGAATCAAATAGAGTGTAACTCAAATGCCTCCTTGATGTCTGCAGGACAGGTCATTCTACCATGAATGACCCACCTGTTGTTCCTTCAACCCAGGACCTGGCACTCACTCTCTGTGTGCCTTGCTGCCTCCCCCTCCTTCTTCCTTTTCTCCTCTCCTCTCTGTACCCTTGGGCTTTCCTCAACCCCTTGTTTTCCTGTTTTTGTCCTTTATTTCTATTCCATGAGCTCCTGACCTTCCCCTTTCTCGGTCACTGCCGCCCGCTTTACTTGCTACTGCTGCTCACCCGCTGTCTTGTTTATTCCTTGCCTCTGCTCTCAGGATTCTGCCAGTCCTTCATCTTCTGCTCCATCTTGCTTCTACTGTCTTCCTGGAACAGCACAGAGAATTAAGATGTGGTAGAGACTTCCCTGGTTGTCCAGTGGCTAAGCCTCCACCCTCCCAATGCAGGGTGCCCGGGGTCAGTCCCTGGTCAGGGAACTAGATCCTACATGCCACAGCTAAGAGTTTGTGTGCTGCAACCAAGACCTGGTGCAGCCAAATAAATAAAAATAAATATTTTTTAAAAGATAAAATGGTAAACTTTGCTCTGCTTTCTCCACTCTCTGGAGAGATTTCCATAAGGATGGTGGTCACTGCTTACTCATACTCACACGGTCGTACAGGCAGGGTTTCTGCTGCCCTGTGTTCAGGGAGTCCAATGTATGAAACGCAGCACCCGTCTCAACTCTGTGAACAGTCAGTTCTTAAACAACTTGAATAAGACCCTCATAGATGCCATGCCAACCTCCTCAAATCTAGTAACACTGAAGTGTGTATTTTCTTTCTTGATCTGGATTCTTGTAATAGGAATACTTGGAGTTGTCGAATTTGATAGAACTGTGGCCTTAGGAAATGCACACACACACACATTCCTCCATGGAGTCTGTTTTTAATTGAAGTAGACTTGATTTACAATATTGTGTTAGTTTCAGTTGTACAGTAAAGTGATTCAGTTACATATATATGTATTTTCAGATTATTTTCCAGTGTAGGTTAGTACAGGATATTGAATATAGACCCTGGAATTATAAAGCAAATCCTTGATACTTATATATTTTATGCATAATAGTGTGTACCTGTTAGTCCCATACTCCTAATTTATCTCTCCCTCTATTCCTTTTCCCCTTTGGTACTATACATTTGTTTTCTATGTCTGTGATTCCACATATAACTGATATCATGATATTTGTCTTTGACTTACGTGGGAGAGGGGAGTGGCGAGTAGCGGTTGCGTGGCACTGGAGCGGTGGGTAGCCGAGAGGAGATACCCCACATTCAAGGTAAGGCACAGCGTTTTGCTGGAGCAGCCGTGAAGAGATATCCCACGTCCATGTTAAGAGAAACCCCAGTAAGACGGTAGGCACTAAGAGAGGGCATCAGAGGGCAGACAGACTGAAACCACAGTCACAGAAAACTACCAATCTAATTACATGGACCACAGCCTTGTGTAATGCAATGAACTAAGCTATGCTGCGTAGGGCCACCCAAGACAGATGGGTCATAGTGGAGAGTTCTGACAAAATGTGGTCCACTGGAAAAGGTAATGGCAAACCACTTCAGTATTCTTTCCTGGAGAACCCCATAAACAGTATGAAAAGGAAAAAATATAGGACACTGAAAGATGAGTGCCCCAGGTTGATAGGTGCCCAATATGCTACTGGAGATCAGTGGAGAAAAAATTCCAGGAAGAATGAAGATGTGGAGCCAAAGCAAAAACAACACCCAGTTGTGGATGTGACTGGTGATGGAAGTAAAGTCTGATGCTATAAAGAGCAATATTGCATAGGAACCTGAAACGTTAGGTCCATGAATCAAGGCAAATTGGAAGTGGTCAAACAGGAGATGGCAAGAGTGAACATCGACATTTTAGGAATCAGTGAACTAAAATGGACTGGAATGGGTGAATTTAACTCAGATGACCATTGTATCTGCTACTGTGGGCAAGAATCCCTTAAAAGAAATGGAGAAGCCCTCATAGTCAACAAAAGAGTCCAAAATGCAGTACTTGGATGTAGTCCAAAAATGACACTATGATCTCTGTTCGTTTCCAAGGCAAACCATTCAATATTACAGTAATCCAAGTCTATGCCCCGACCAGTAATGCTGAAGAAGCTGAAGTTGAATGGTTCTATGAAAATCTTCAAGACCTTTTAGAACTAACACCCAAAAAAGATGTCCTTTTCATCATAGGGGGCTGGAATGCAAAAGTAGGAAGTCAAGAAACACCTGGAGTAACAGGCAAATTTGGCCTTGGAGTACAGAATGAAGCAGGGCAAAGGCTAATAGAGTTTTGCCAAGAAAATGCACTGGTCATAGCAAACACCCTCTTCCAACAACACAAGAGAAGACTCTACACATGGACATCACCAGATGGTCAACACCAATATCAGACTGATTATATTCTTTGCAGCCAAAGATGGAGATGCTCTATACAGTCAGCAGAAACAAGACCGGGAGCTGACTGTGGCTCAGATAATGAACTCCTTATTGCCAAATTCAGACTTAAATTGAAGGAAGTAGGGAAAACGCCTAGGCCATTCAGGCATGACCTAAATTAAATCCCTAAGATTATACAGTGGAAGGAACAAATAGATTTAAGGGACTAGATCTGATAGAGTGCCTGATGAACTATGGACGGAGGTTTGTGACATTGTACAGGAGACAGGGATCAAGACCATCCCCAAGAAATAGAAATGTAAAAAGCCAAAATGGCTGTCTGAGGAGGCCTTACAAATAGCTGTGAAAAGAAGATAAGCTGAAAGCAAAGGAGGAAAGGAAAGATATACCCATTTGAATGCAGAGTTCTAAGGAATAGCAAGGAGAGATAAGAAAGCCTTCCTCAGTGATGAATGCAAAGAAATAGAGGAAAACAACAGAATGGGAAAGACTAGAGATCTCTTCAAGAAAGTTAGAGATAGCAAGGGAATATTTTATGCAAAGATGGGCTCAATAAAGGACAGACATGGTATGAACCTATCAAAAGCAGAAGATATTAAGAAGAGGTGTCAAGAATACACAGAAGAACTCTACAAAAAAGACCCAGATAATCACAATGGTGTGCTCACTCACCTAGAGCCAGAGATCCTGGAATGTGAAGTCAAGTGGGCCGTAAGAAGCATCACTACCCAAAGCTAGTAGAGGTAATGGAATTCCAGTTGAGCTATTTCAAATCCTAAAAGATGATGCTGTGAAAGTGCTGTACTCAATATGCCAGCAAATTTGGAAAATTCAGCAGTGGCCNGCTGGACTGGAAGAAACACAAGCTGGAATCAAGATTGCTGGGAGAAATATCAATAACCTCAGATATGCAGATGACACCATCCTTATGGCAGAAAGTGAAGAAGAATTAAACAGCCTCTTGATGAAAGTGAAAGAGGAGAGTGAAAAAGTTGGCTTAAAGTTCAACATTCAGAAAACTAAGATTATGGCATCTGGTCCCATCACTTCATGGCAAATAGATGGGGAAACAGTGGAAACAGTGGCTGACTTTATTTTTTTGGGCTCCAAAATCACTGCTGATGGTGACTGCAGTCATGAAATTAAAAGACTCTTACTCCTTGGAAGGAAAATTATGACCAAGCTAAACAGCATATTAAAAAGCAGAGAATTTGCTTTGCCAACAAAGGTCTGTCTAGTTAAGGCTATTGTGTTTCCAGTAGTCACGTATGGATGTGAGAGTTGGAGTATAAAGAAAGCTGATTGGCAAAGAATTGATGCTTTTGAACTGTGGTGTTGAAGAAGACTCTTGAGAGTCCCTTGGACAGCAAGGAGTTCCAACCAGTCCATCCTAAAGGAAATCAGTCCTGAGTGTTCATTGGAAGGACTGATGTTGAAGCTGAAACTCCAATACTTTGGCCACCTAATGCAAAGAACTGACTCATTTGAAAAGACCCTGATGCTGGGAAAGATAGAGGGCAGGAGGAGAAGGTGATGACAGAGGATGAGATGGTTGGTTGGCATCACCGACTCAATGCACATGAGTTTGGGTAAACTCTGGGAGTTGGTGATGGACAGGGAGGCCTGGCGTGCTGAAGTTCATGGGGTCACAAAGAATCAGACAAGACTGAGTGACTGAACTGAACTAAACTACTTCACTTAGTGTGATAATCTCTAGGTCTGTCCATATTGCTGCAAATGACAATATTTCACTTTTTATGGCTGAGTAATAATCCATTGTCTATGTATGTACATGCCACATCTTCTTAAGCCAGTTGTCTGTTGATGGGCACTTCGATCATTTCCATGTCTTTTATAAATAGTTCTAATAGTTTCCATGGCTATTATAAATAGTGCTGCTATAAACATTGGAGTGCATGCATCTTTTTGAATTAGAGCTTTAACCTTTTCCAGATATATGTTCAAGAGTAGGATTTCTGGATCATAAGATAGCTCTAATTTTAGATTTTAAGGGATCTCCATGCTGTTCTCTATAGAGGCTGCACCCATTTACATTCCCACCAACAGTGTAGGAGAGTTCCTTTTTCTTCACACCCTCTCCAGCATTTATTATTTTTAGACTTTTTGATGATAAACCTTCTGTTTGTTATGAGGTGATATCTCA
>SJYT01044015.1:178208-205076 GCA_006410635.1 Cephalophus harveyi | reverse complement strand
CTGGAATACATCCCCCATATATGTTCTCAAAGGCAGAAAGTAAAACAGTGAAGAAAGCAGCATTTATGTGCCATAATATCCAAAAAGCAAAGCAAGGATAATATTTCAAACAGGGAGAGAGAGAGCAGCGTTTATTGAGAAAGAGAGTAACAGATGAACAGCCATTCTGCTTTTTAAGTGGGTGGTTGCTGACCTTTGAGCGAACAGTTTCAGCAGAGTAATGAAGTCCACACTGGATTATAAGGGTTTCAGGCACCCTCAAAGACTGTGAGTCCCCACCACTCTTCAAAGGGGCACAGTGAAAGCTAGGCTGCAGCTGGGCAGCAGCCTCTGGTAGTGGAAGCTGAGGCCATAGGGAGTACGGAAGCGTATGATGAGATAGAGAAGTGAACATTTTTTTTATTTTAAAGAAAAGAGCCAGCAGAGGGGTGAAACTTGAAGATGCAGATCAGAGGAGAGATGATTCCAGAGCAAGGCAAGGCAAGTGAGAGGAGGGAGTGAGAGCCGCATGCAGGTGGAGGATACAGATGGAGGCCCCAGACTGGGCCAGCGAGAGGAATGAATGCCTCCGTCATAGAGATGGTGCAGCACGGGAAGGAAGCTTTTGAGGTAGACACTAAGGAAATTAACCTAACTCGACTTTCTTAATAAATTAGACGGGGATTTGAAACATTCATGTTCTCATGAGCTCCCAGTTCAGGGGTTTCTGAATTTGTCTCTGCCTTGGAATCACCTGGGAGCTTAAAAAATAATGACACCTGCATCAACCCCAGAGCTTGTGATTTAATTGACTGGAGATGGGGTCTCTGCTTAGGAATTTTTCAAGATTCCCCAGGTGGCCCTACTGTGCAGGTGATTTGGGAGCCACCAGCCTAACCATTTAGGCAGTTCCATAGGGACATCATGCTGGTCCTTGGGAATCAGAAATGCTTTCGCCAAAGACAAACCTGGGGTTTTGTTCAGCTGCTGGGAGGGAGATACTGAGCAGATTCCCATTCCTGTGATTTTGAAAGCAGAGGCTATCTGGAATGGAAGTGGAGCCAAAAGAAAGAGATACCAGGTCCCAGCGTCATCACCTGAGCCCCTCTGCTCGAGAACTGCCTTAAGTAAGCTCTGAGCTCTGCCCTAGACTTCTTCCCTTACATTGTTGCTTAGTCACTAAGTTGTGTCCAACTCTTTGTGACCCCATGGACTGCAGCCTGCCAGGCTCCTCTGTCCATGGAGTTTTTCCAGGCAAGAATACTGGAGTGGATTGCCATTTCCTTCTCCAGAGATCTTCCTGACCCAGAGATCCACCCTGCGTCTCCTACATTGGCAGGCATATTCTTTACCACTGAGCCACCAGGGAAGCCCCTTCTTACATTATACTAGCCAATCATTTCCCCCAACACCTGAGCTAATTATAGCCAGGTTTATTTTTTCAGTCTCTTGGAATCAAAAGAAGCCTGATATATGGGTGATAACAGTTGAGTGTACACAGTTTGATAAGAGCTTTTAAGATATAGTTTAAAAATGACAATTGACTCAACTACTTGTGGCCTCCTGTATCAATCACATTCCCCAGAACACCATACAGCTTCAATAGTCTTGGCCCGCTAGCTCCAAGCTGAGCACTACTGCTGATTTAGGATTTCCACTGAATCATTTTGCTTAGTGGACCACTGATCAAGTGCACCCCCCCACCCCGACTGTCTCGGTGGCCCACATTAGCATAAGCTATTAGAAGGGATGTCCAGATAGGGAGCTAATTCCTCCCCTCCCCTCCACTATCCTCCCCTCCCCACTAAGCAGAATGTGATTATTTAACAAGTGGTGGCTCAGAGGTTAAAGTGCCTGCCTCCAATGCGGGAGACCCAGGTTCAATCCCTGCATCGGGAAGATGCCCTGGAGAAGGAAATTGTAACCCACTCCAGTATTCTTGCCTGGAAAATCCCATGGACGGGGAAGCCTGGTAGGCTGCAGTCCATGGGGTCGCAAAGAGTCGGACATGACTGAGCAACTTCACTTCACTTCACGGTTAAAAATCAGGGTTTTAAAGTTGTGCTGCTTTAACTCCGTGGAGCAGACTGTTTCTCTGGACATCATCAGCTCTTCCCATTACGCCTTCTTTCCCTGTTACCTTTCTCCTTTAGATTCTGACATAGACACACTAATGGTAAAGGATTCTGCCCTCATTTGTGTTCTGTCAGAAGTCTGTTGCCCCAGCATTATCTGTACTCTTAAGCTCTAGTGTATCAATATGGTGGAAATGCTATATAATGGTGTGCATATTTCTCCCCAGTTCCATAGTCAGTGACATCACATGGTTGTTGAGTCACTCAGTCATATCTGACTCTTTGTGACCCTGTGGGCTGCAGCATGCCAGGCTTTCCTGTCCTTCACCATCTCCCAGAGCTTGCTCAAACTCATGTCCATCTCGTCCTTAGTCACATTAATAGCTTAAAATTGGCTATGGTGTGTCTACACCATGGAAATTGGTAAATGCAATAAATCAGAGCTTCCCCATAAGCCCCAGAAATCCAGTTGTTAAACATTTACCAACACACAACTGATAAGTACCTCTATGTATTCATAAAGCATGTATAGATATCTTTCCTTATACTTTGCAAATGGGATTGTGATTATCTGTGATTACAACCATCAGACTATGAATTCCTTGAAATTAGTATATATGCTTTACTTGTCATTATATCCCCAGCAAGTACAGAGTATTTGGTGCAAAGAAAATGCCCCGTTGAAGGGATAGTGTTAATTTCTAAAGGTATCTGGGATTAACCAATCTCACATGTTCATTTTGGACTTGGCATGTTTCAGATAATTCTTTCCCCTTCTTTGATTTTTGAAAATATTTTTTCAAGTTTTCATATCACATAAAGAAGTAAGCCATAGGACCACTCCAAGGAGCTTTCAGCATCCTCTAACACCTGCTGATTTTCCAGTTTCCCTCCTAACGAGAGGGGTGTTCTGCACCCTCCTCCTTCCCCTCCTCCTCTGGAAGCCTACTCCCAGCAAGCTGGAGGAAGTTTCTGGCAGGATGCCAGGAACAGCACCTGGGAGCTGGAGGCTGAAGGACAAACTGCTGTTAAATTCTGCATGACAGAAAACCCAACCAAATTTAGTCTGGGGAATATCTAGGACCCCACAGAGTTTCTGATTGAATCGAATATTTCCTATTCTATAAAGCAAGGTGACCTCATAGATATCAAAAGTGAGCTCATTTATTGCCTTTTTCCCTGGTGGCTCAGAGGTTAAAGCATCTGCCTCCAATGCGGGAGACCCGGGTTCGATCCCTGGGTCGGGAAGATCCCCTGGAGAAGGAAATGGCAACCCACTTCAGTATTCTTGCCTGGAGAATCCCATGGATGGATCGCAAAGAGTCGGACACGACTGAGCGACTTCACCTCACCTCACCTCAAACTGTTGAAGACTCAGTTATAAAGTCTCAGAATCAAGACAGTTTTCAAGAGCATTAATTCCTAATGATATTTTTATGTTGATGATGTTTATTTGTTTTAGATATATGCCTCCAAAATGTTAAAATCTGTATAAGGATTGGAGACTCAAATCACACCAACCAAAAGCTTTCCCTCAGCTGTATCCCATATGTCAACATGAGAGCAAAAAGGACGGTTCTAAAAATGGATGCAATGGATATCAAGGGGCCAAAGATTCTCAGAAGTTTCTGAAAGATGCAAAGTAGATAAACCAAAGCAGAAATTATAATCCAGAACAAATACAAAAAAAATGGAAGAGAAGATATGCTTCCTTGTAGTGGAGGCACAGATACGCTCCAGATTAGTGTTGATTTGGGAGATCAAGAAGAAGGGGGTAGAAAATAATGTGATCTTTTTTTTGAAGGATGAAGCACCTGGGAAGGTTAACCCTACTACCCTTTAATCACTCTCCATTTAGTATCATTCCCTAATCTAAAACTATAAAACCAATCTTTTGAGATGTTCATAAATCTTTAGTGATGATGACCCTCAGTGTAAAACTCTCCGCATTTCGGCATTAACTTAGTAAGAAATATGCAGGTAAAACATGCCTAACTAACCTCATTGTCTGTTCCTGGCCCAAGGCCTTCAGGTAAACTCTGCCGGTTTTCACATCCTTTCATTCTGAGGAAGGAAAGGGTGATTGAAGAACTGTATCTATATAACTCACACTAGCTACTTGTATTCTCAACTTAGTTCTCTGTTAAGAAATATAAGCTAATAACCACTGATGTTTAAGGGCTAACTAACTGGAAGAAAGAAGTAATTCAAGAACAAAAGATACATTTTTAAACATTCTAATCATTAACCTCAGAAATACTCAGGAAGATATTACATACAAGACCAGCTATAATGATAGAGGCCAAAAATATGCAGAATTTTTAGAATATAAAAATGACACCAAAATAAATATTAACTAATAGAAAAACTTGACAAAGTAAAGGCAGATGTTTGAAAAAAGTAGATACCCAGAAGATCAATTGAAAAGACACAGCAGAAGGCATTTGGAGAGCAAAGAGAGAAAGAAACTACAATGTATATGATTGATGTAAATTCCTGAAACAAAAGAATGTTTTCAGATTGAAAGGATCCATGGAATCCTAAGCAGGATAAACAAATCCTCTTGAAATTCTAGGACGTTATAAAAAAGAGAAAATCCTAAGAGTTTCTCAAGGAATGAGAATCAACTTGGTATCAGATTTTTATCAACACTGCTACTGCTAAGTCGCTTCAGTCGTGTACAACTCTGTGCGACCCCATAGATGGCAGCCCACCAGGCTCCCCCATCCCTGGGATTCTCCAGGCAAAAACACTGGAGTAGGTTGCCATTTCCTTCTCCAATGCATGAAAGGGAAAAGTGAAAGTGAAGTCGCTCAGTCGAGTCCGACTCTTAGCGACTCCATGGACTGCAGCCCACCAGGCTTCCATCCATGGGATTTTCCAGGCAAGAGTACTGGAGTGGGGTGCCATTGCCTTCTCCATTATGAACACTAGAGTCTAGAAATTTTTTCAGTGCTTTCAAAGTTCTGAAAAGGTATGCTTTTAAGCCCAGAACTGTCAATCAAGGGTGAACATAAAATAAAGACGTATTTAGACATACAATGACTCAGATGATTTATATCCTACATGCACTTTTAGAAAAAAGTTACTGAGCCCTTTTAGAAAAAACATGCTGAGATATTTAAGCAAAGAAAAAATATGTACATATATTTATGTGTGTATATATAAATATATGTATATATAAATATATGTGTGTGTGTATATATACACACACACATATATACACATGGTACTCAAGCTTCCCTTGTGGCTCAAGCTTCCCTTGTGGCTCAGATGGTAAAGCGTCTGCCTGCAATGTGGGAGACCCAGATTCGATCCCTGGGTCAAGAAGATTACCTGGAAGAGGAAATGGCAACCCACTCCAGTACTCTTGCTTGGAAAATTCCGTGGATGGAGGAACCTGGCAGGCTACAGTCTTTAAGGGGTCTCAAAGAGTCAGACACGACTAAGTGACTTCACATATACACATGGAGAGACAGAGAGAGGACACCTAGGAAAGAGGAAAGTGTAAAAGTAGAAAAGCAGTGCATCGAATTTAAGAGTGCAGTAGAAACATTTCCTAGAATGGCAGTTATGTAGTGGAGAGCAGTCAATTCAAATTAGGGCGTATCACCAGAATCAGAGTCCTGAAGAATAACGTCTTCCAAAGAATGGATTTCTTACGATTATTAATGCATAAATTGGATAAAATTAATGATGAAATATATATAGGTGTGTAGATATATGTTTGTGTGTGTATGTGTGTGTGTGTGTATATATATATATGTATTTATGTATATATGGAGAAGGAAATGGCAACCCACTCTAGTGTTCTTGCCTGGAGAATCCCATGGACAGAAGAACCTGGTGGGCTACAGTCCATGGGGTCACAAAGAGTTGAAGACAGCAACTGAGCATGCGCGCGCACGCACACACACACACACACACACACACACACACATCTTTTTCTTTTGTCAGCAAGAAAAAAAAGGCAATTAGAAGCCCTAAACAGTACAAAAGCTGGACAAATAAACTAAGAACCCAAATATGAAGCAAAGTAAAATGTGTGTCATATTTTCAACAGTTGTTGGAGAATGACCTTGACCTTTATACTTGGAAGATTCTCCATTCAGTTGAGTAGCACAGATTTAATAACATAGAACTACATTTCCTGCTGTAGGGATTCCATCACATTATTTCCTTTGGCTAGTGAATAATATTTATATAATCATAATTTTGTAATTGTCATTTATTGGGTTTTTAATTTTTATAGTCTAGCTGTACAGAGAAAGCACAAATAAAGTTATAGTTAGAGAAGAGAGTGTAAATTAAACTTTTATAATATAAAGATAATTATATACTTAATAGGCTTGGAGGTTTGTGGAAGAAAGAAAAATGGAAGTATAGGGCTGCTAATTTCCTCAGTTTATATGGAATATATTTTAAGGTATTATGTGAAGTTGACATATTAAGAGGGGAAAGCCCACAATTAAAAAGACTGGAACTATCGAATGTTGGCCTGCATGAGGCAATTGAAACTTTCATGCAGTTCTCAAGGAAGTATAAGTTGGTACAACCACTTTTGGAAAACTGGTAATGTCTACTGAGGTATAACTTTTATATATCATCTAATCCAGCAATTCCACTCCTAGTTTAATACCCAACAAAAATATATAATATATATGATTCAAAAGATTTGCACAAGAATGGTTATTATAGCTGTATTTACACTAGTATAGGGCTGGAAACAGCCCAGATACCCCTTAACAATTGATGGATAAATATATTATGATATTTAATGGCATTCTGTACATAATAAAAAATACAGCACCACTGCTATTAATATATTCAATAAAGGGGATGAATTTCACTAGCATAATTTTGAGTGAAAGAGACTAAACACAAAAAATATATGATTAATTTATTAAAAAGTTTAAAAACACTCAGAATCAAGCAATGAGGATAGAAATCAAGATGGTGGAGACAAGAGGGAAATTTATGGGACACTGGTGCAGGTCTGTGTCAGTCTGGGCGGTGGTTACATGGGTGTGTTTACTTTGTGAAAACTCACGTAGCTGTTCACTTTTTCATCTTGTACTTTCTATTTGTACAATAAAATATTTATTTAAAAAAACCAAAGATGAAGAATACACTATTTATACTTCATAAATATAGTTAATACAAGAACTACCAATATGAGAGGAGGAGGAAGTGGACCATGCAAATTTCCCTCTTTTATAGACAACATTAACAAACACTGTTTAAAAATGATAAATGAAGAAATGGAAACATTTATTTTGGTAGTTTCAGAAATTTGGAAACTGAAACAATTTAAAAAAATGTTTCCTATTGAGGTTTGGGAGTGAGGATGATAAATAATAAGAAAGGTAACTTTTACTTTTTATGTTTTATTCTTCTCTACCATTAACATTAATAAGAGAAAGGCAAAAGTGATATTAACATAGATAATAATCATAGCTACCATGTTTACCATGATTGAGATACTGAACAAGATATTCTGTACAATTTATCTGAATTAAATCGTTACACTTGATATCCTGCACTGCATTTATTAGGGTAGAATTTATTAACCCAGTTATAATTATATAAGCCAAGCATCAAGATACCCAATTATAATACAAAGACATTAAACATTATTTAAAAAGAAAAATTCTCAGCAACCTAGAATATGTTATAAGATTAGGTGCATTTGAGTTTGAGCTTCCTGGCATTCGAAGGTGGGGAAAGCTCTTTTTGTTTATTAGTCTCATTGCCAATTAAAAAATCTGTAGATATAATCAGTAGCTGGCAACAAATTCTGGAAGGAATGAACACTATGAATGTTTATCTAAGGTGTGATAGATGCTGTAATTATGTTATGGCAAAAAGAAAGCTTATTTTAAAAACTCTCTTATTGACTCACTATAAAAGGCAAGGGCATCATATTATATCATAATGCAGGGAAGTAATTTCTTCAGGAAATGCGGTTAGTAGTGTCAAGACATATTGATTTCTGGAGAGTGTCCCAATCTTTGTTCTTCAGAAAAATAATTATGCTCGATGTTAATGAGTTCAAGGTAAATTGTCTTGGAAAATGCAATAAACTGTAAATCTGTTCTTTCATAGATTCAAAATTATACTAGCATATTAAAGAGACTTCGAAGCTCGATAGAAAATAGAGCTAAATAATTTTGTTTAATCCAGTTTTTCCCCAGTTTATTTAATGATGAGCCCTTCCCTCAAGTTGGGGCTTCCCTGGTGGCTCAGATGGTAAAGAATATGTCTGCAATGTGGGAGACCTGGGTTTGATCCCTGGGTTGGAAATATGCCCCGGAGAAGGAAATGGCAACCCATTTCAGTATTCTTGCCTGGAGAATCCCATGGACAGAGGAGTCTGGCGCACTACAGTCCATGGGGTCTCCAAGAGTCAGACACAGCTGAGCAACTAACACTTCCTCAAGAAACACTAACACTACAGATGCCAGAGTTTGGAAAACTTTCATTTACTCAGTAAAGGTTGGAAGATAGCAAGCATACAAGCACCAGTGATAGCAGCTTTCAAAGCTAGTTGTTTCAGATACCCTGTTGGCAAGTACTGCAAGATGAATTTTCTGAAGCCCCTGAGAGTTGCTTCAGGTGCCAGTATTCTCCGGCTTCATTTATAAAATTAGACCAATATGGTACAGAGTTTAGAAATATAGAAAACAGTGTGTGTCCTGTTACCAAAACTTAGGAGTCTGACAAATTCTTTCCTAAACATGTTCCTCCCACTTTCACAGGGAAATAGAATGCAGGAATGTCTGTAGCTCAAGGATGAGACTCCTTCCCCATCCCCTTCCCCCTCCAAAGTGCAGAGCTGTCTGTGTTTTGAATCTGTCAAATCATTTCAAGTCAATCTAGGATCTGTGTCATGAGCACCAAATACATGATTTGATCCATAGCGTTTAAAAGGCACTGTTATAAACTGGCCCACCCAGACAAGGAAGGAGGCAGAGGACCTTCAGGCAGGGCCTAGTTTTGACTGCAACTGCTTCCTCGGGCTCCCCTGCCGGCTCAATGGTAAAGAATCTGCTGCCAACGCAGGAGGCGCGGGTTCAGTCCTGGGCTCCAGATCACCCTGGAGGAGGAAGTGGCAACCTGGCAGACTACAGTCCATGGGAGAGCAAGAGAATCGGACACAGCTTAGTGTAAACAACAGCAGCAACAACTTCCTGAGGAATCTGGCAAATTGAGTTCTTTACAAAGTATGCCCTTCCTCAGAATGCGGAACGAGTGAACTTTGGGGTGGAGATTCAGTTTTTCATTTATATAGGAGAGAATATCTGCCAAATAATATAATACATATTATTATATCTTATGCTAAATTCTTTATAGCAAAAATCAATAACTATATCTTGATAATGAAACAGTGGCATATGATCAACTTTTAGTTCAGAGGACCTATGGGTATAATTCTAATTGAGCTCAAGACATTATCAAGTTACCTTGATAAAGGTTAACAGGAAGGGGGATGCTACACCATTGAGAATTAGAATTTGATCTGTCAGACATGCATTCTTATCCACACTGATTCTGACAGTGGTATTATAGTATACCCTTTGAAAAAGTGTTAATAGCATGGGCTGTAATCCAAGAGTGTACAGCTTGACTCATAGATAGTTCCCGTTCATGGAATCAAAGGCAAAAAAGATAATGAACACGACAAAAAGTCTTACCTCGTCTCAGTGTGATAGAGCAAGGGGAGAGCAGTAATCAACAATGAAAAACTGACTCTTTGGTGCAAGGTAGTAGATTGAGGGTCCCAGACTTACCATTTTTCTTTGTTTTTGTGAAGAAAATGAGTCATAGGTTTGCACTGTGAATGAAATATAAGGTGGTTTCCCACTTTGAAAGGCGAGCCCACAGGGAAGGAATTAACGTGCTCAGAAAGTCATACAGCAAATGGCCTGATAGAAAAGACACAGACACATGGGGCAGAATTATAACAATTCTTGGAGAAAAAGGTATTATCCTGAGATCTTTTTCAACATTAGGGAAATGATGGAATAATTTTAAAGAGGCTTTTCAGGCAAGAAATGACAGGTGTTGGAGAGGAAGTGAAGAAAAGGGAACCTTCATATACTCTTGGTGGGAATGTAAACTGGTGCAGCCACTACAGAAAACAGCATGGAGGTTTCTCACAAAATCAAAAGTAGAGCTGCCATATGATCCAGCAGTCCCATTACTGGGTACTTATCAAAAGAAAACAAAATCACTAACTCAGAAAGATGTATGTGCTCCTATGTTCATTGCAGCATTATTTATAACAGCCAAGATACAGTAACAACCTAAGCAGCCATCAGTGGATGAAAGCATAAAGAAGATGTGGTGTGTGTGTGTGTGTGTGTGTATATGGTTTCCCTGATGGCTCAGACAGTAAAGAATCTGCCTGTAGTGCAAGGAGACTCGGGTTTGATCCCTGAGTCGGGAAGATCCCCTGAAGAAGGGAATGGCTACCCACTCCAGTATTCTTACCTGGAGAATCCCAGGGACAGAGAAGCCTGGTGGGCTATAGTCCATGGGGTTGCAAAGAGTCACACATGACTGAGTGACTTAGGGCACAGACACACACACACACACACACACACACACAGAATGGAATATTTGTTGCTGTGTTGCTGTTCAGAACCCATGGACTGTAGCATGCCAGGCTTCACTGTCCTGCACCATTGCCTGGAGCTTGCTCAAACTCATGTCCATTGAGTCAGTGATGCTATCCAACCATCTCATCCTCTGTCATCCCTTTCTTCTCCCTCCTTCAATCTTTCTCAGCATCAAGGTCTTTTCCAATGAGTCAACTCTTCACATCAGGTGGCCAAAGTGTTGGAGTTTCAGCTTCAGCATCAGTCCTTCCAATGTATATTCAGGATTGATTTCTTTTAGGATTGACTGGTTTTATCTCTTTGTAGCCCAAGGGACTCTCAAGAGTCTTCTCCAACACCACAGTTCAAAAGCATCAGTTCTTCAGCATTCAGATTTCTTTATAGTCCAGCTCTCACATCCATACATGACTACTGGAAAAACCATAGCTTTGACTAGACAGACCTTTGTTGGCAAAGTAATGTCTCTGCTTTTTAATATGCTGTCTAGGTTTGTCATAGCTTTTCTTCCAAGGATCAAGTGTCTTTGAATTTCATGGCTGCAGTCACCATTTGCAGTGATTTTGGAGCCCAAGAAAATAAAGTCTGTCACTGTTTCCATTGTTTTCCCATCTATATGCATTGAAGTGATGGGACCGGATGCCATGATATTCGTGTTTTGAATGTTGAGTTTTAATATTACTCAGTTATAAAAAGATAAAATCTGCCATTTACAACAACTTGAATAGACCTAAAAAGTACTATGCTAAGTGAAATAAGTCCAGTGGAGAAAGATACCATATTATTTCACTTATGTGACATATACAAAACAAACAACAAACCAAATGAACAAAACAAACCCAGCAAAAACAAACACGTAAACCCAGGGAACAGAATAGTAGTTATCAGAGGGAAGGAAGGAGGGTGAAATGGGTAAAGAGGATCAATAGTATGGTAATAGATGAAAACTAATGTTTGGTATGAGCACACTGAAGTCAAAATACTATACACATAAAACTTATATAATATTATAAACCAGTGTTCCCTCAATAATAAATACATAAGTAAAATATGTTTTGGTTTGTTTTAACCAAATTTTAGGAAGAGGCAGGCCTGTACGCTATAAAATGTGGGGAAATCATCATGAAATAATTCACCCAACTATCTAAAGAAACATGTACTTCTCTTCTTCCTTCTGAGGACATTGTAACTCAGATGACAATACATAAGAACCTCAGTTCTCAGTCAAAATTTTTCACAGAAACTTACTAATACCCTTCCCCCAACTTCAAGGGAATATGTTTCTCTGAAAAGTTTTCGAAGTTAAACAGTTCATGCATGATATCCTCCAAACTGTGTTTAACCTGTCCAAACTTTTGACGGGAGAGTAGAGTGGGGAAATGGGCAGAGAACCTGGTAAAGAAGAGGGAGAGGAAGGAAGGAAGGAAGTTTCCTGACTTCAGCAGGCAGTGAACTGAAAAATAACAAAGGGGCCATCAAGATGAGAAGATATTGGTCAGCTGTGATTAGAAGGGAAACCTCTCCAGAAAAATATTTTGAATGGAGTGAATCTGGATCTTTCTCAGCGTAGCTCCTCATCTGAAACACAGAAGACAGAATATATTTTGAGTATTTATTTTCTTATTCCTTACAAGGATGATACACAATTACTGTCATTCTACACGTGCAGGGGTATGGATACCTTAGATTAGGGCTTACTTCTCTCACTGAGCCCAGAGTGGGAAAGGCTGCATTGTTACTGATGAGAAAGAAAAAAAAGATTTTGCTTCATCTGAACCCTTATGGCAGAAAGTGAAGAGGAGCTAAAAAGCCTCTTGATGAAAGTGAAAGAGGAGATTGAAAAAGTTGGTTTAAAGCTCAACATTCAGAAAACAAAGATCATGGCATCCGGTCCCATCACTTCAAGGGAAATAGATAGGGAAACAGTGGAAACAGTGTCAGACTATTTTTCTGGGCTCCAAAAATCACTGCAGATGGTGATTGCAGCCATGAAAGTAAAAGACACTTACTTCTTGGAAGAAAAGTTATGGCCAACCTAGACAGCATATTGAAAAGCAGAGACATTACATGCCAACAAAGGTCCATCTATTCAAGGCAATGGTTTTTCCAATAGTCATGTATGGATATGAGAGTTGGACTGTGAAGAAAGCTGAGCGCCGAAGAATTGATGCTTTTGAACTGTGGTGTTGGAGAAGACTCTTGAGAGTCCCTTGGACTGCAAGGAGATCCAACCAGTCCATTCTGAAGGAGATTAGCCCTGGGATTTCTTTGGAAGGAATGATGCTAAAGCTGAAACTCCAGTACTTTGGCCACTTCATGTGAAGAGTTGACTCACTGGAAAAGACTCTGATGCTGGGAGGAATTGGGGGCAGGAGGAAAAGGGGACGACCGAGGATGAGATGGCTGGATGGCATCATCGACTTGATGGATGTGAGTCTGAGTGAACTCCGGGAGTTGGTGATTAACAGGGAGGCCTGGCGTGCTGCGATTCATGGGGTCACAAAGAATCGGACACAACTGAGTGACTGAACTGAACTGAACTGTACCTTACATGTCGCAAATTTCACTGTTCAACTGATACATATGGTGAAATCTTAGAATAGTTATATGGAGTACAAAATATTAATTTGAGGATGAATTAATCATTTTCCTTAAAATATCTTTAAGAGCAGAGTGATAGAAACAGTGGATGGGTAATTGTATAAATAGGAAGCTGCTCATTGTAAAGCCTTGAGAGGGTGTTTCATATGATGCTTAAACTTAAATGAGGACTCAGAAAAATATTAGTGTGGGGAAAAGAAAATATTTCAATTGTCTTTTCCATTACTTTGGTGAAATTTTAGACAATGCTGAGTGAAAAATATATGTTATATAGTGTCTGATATTCAAATAAAGTCCATCTGAGATTATAATGAACACTATGATGAATTTTCTGGACTGGGCTGTCCCCAAATCAAACTGAAAAATTGTAGTGGGAATGGTTGGTTTGGGTTTCTTTGCCATTTCCCCTATTTTCCAGAATCTCACCAGGATTTCATTTTTACAAAACTTCACTTTCAGAGCTAGTATTTGTTTGTTTAGAAGAGACGTAGTCTCTGCTTTGAGATACTAACTTCTAGGGACTTCGGTGGTTTCACCACTCCCGCATTTGACCTTTTTCATTCGAAAGTCTAGATGAGCAAAATCTGCTAAGACTCAGATTTCTAGGGGCAGAACTTTGACCTCTCTGGTGGACTGACATTTAACACAGGAAGTTAAATCCGCTGCATAGATTGCTCTCTACTCTTAAAAGATAATTCTGCTTCCTGATTACTCTATAGAAGCCATTTTTCCTCAAATATTCTTCAGTTTCTATAAGGTCATAGATCTTTCATCACAACTGGACACTTGAGCATATTTCTGGGCTTCTAGTAAAGCCACCATATATCTGCATATTTAAACCTTTATCTTCCTGAAAGTTATAACATTCATTACAACTTGTGTACTTAACATGTGTTCAGAGTATAACTAATGACTCAGATGAGAAGATATATGTTTGTGTAATCTGTAATATATATTTGTTTATATATAATGGATATATATAATTTATATATATAATACATATACTTGAATACACATATATACATATACAAATATGTGCACACAAATTTATTTGATGCTGTGCAAAAATACATTTTTTTCCCCCATACTTAAACAGTCACTACTGTAATGGGCACAGCCCATATCTTACTCCTCTTGGTATCCTCAGCACTTGGAAAAATGCCTGGAACATATCAGGCAATCTATAAATATATAAATACATGAGATTTAATTGATAGTAAATTAGTAACTTAGTCTCTGTTTACCTGTCTCCCTCTAAAACAGAAATGTGTTAGTATGAAATAGTAGAGTGAAAATGACTTATGAAAATTGTATGTGAAAGTGCTGTGTAAAATTTTATATAAATATGGTCTAGTGTCATATTCTTATGAAACAGTAGCATTTGGAATGTTATAATTCTACCATGTACATAGTTTTAGTAATAGACCCTGGATTAATGATAATCAATTGAAACTGGGTCATTAGCTGAGGAATAGGTCCTTGACTTAAAATATCAATAAGAGGATAACTCAGGGATGTAATTATTTTTCTTCCTTGCCTCAGACAACATTAAATGTTTTTCTGTAACATAGAAACAACTTGATAGTTTTTTTAAGATGCTAGCAATTATTTAACTGTGTAGGCACATCATTTTAATGGGTGGTATATTATGATATTGATTTCAGTATTTAATATTTAGCTATTATTGTAGGGTATGAATGCTAGAAATATTTTTTTGTTTACTTTTAATTGAAGTATAGTTGATTTACAAGTCATGTTAGGTTTTGTTGTACAGCAACATGATTCTGTTATACATATATAGGGGTGTGTGTGTATACTTTTCAATATTCTTTTCCATTACAGTTTGTTACAGGATATTGAATATAGTTCCCTGTGCTATACACTAGTTCTTGTTGTTTATGTCTAAGGTTTCAAGATATATGAGGAAAATTCTAATGAGGATACATTATTGATTCCTTATCCTCAACGAGGGCCAACAGTTCACCAGAGGAGAGTTGGGCTGAGGCTGTTGAATCGTATGCAGTGTAGTCACCAGTATGAAAATCTTAGAAAACTATAGATAGTTTAGTTTTTCTCTCTAAAGAAGCATGAACATCAATTTATTTTGATGGCTATCTTTGTTCAGCAAACAGAATCTTTTAATAGAAAAACAATCCTTTGTTTATTTTGTGTGTAGAGCCAGTGTGTTAACTTGAGATATATTTGGGGAATTTGTGTTGTGAAAGACCATTTTTATGCTCTAAAATCCAGGTATAACTTCTTTTTCTTTTCCACCGGAAAGAGTTTACAGGAGAATTACATGGCAACAATTCACCAGGAGTTAATATTATTGAATCTCTAGTGGGTACATGGTACAAAACTGGGTCATTCAAGAAATATATCTTTTAAACGTCCATGTTTAGAGGACATACTAGATATACTGCCAGAATGAACAACCATTTGAAAGGAAAAAGAATTGTTCTCTTAGATTGAATGCAGTGTATATATATACAGTTTGTGTTAAATCAAAGTCTATTCTGAGTCTGGTAAATGAAAAATGGAAATAATATCTTAATATTCACACCTTGTGTGACGCTGTATTACATGCATGTGGAAGTGTAGCTTTTAAATGTTCCATTTTGAAGGAAACAGAACAAAGTTGTTTTGAAAAAGGAATGTGCAGTGACAGCTTCATTCATGCCTTCACAAGTATTTACTGAGCATTCAAATGTCAGATAAAGCTGAGTAGTAGAGGTTCACACCACAATGAGCAAAACAAGTGTCTCTCTTAAACTGTGGAGCCTAACTCTTAATGGTAAAGTCAGATAATAAGCCAATACACTAATAAATGTAGATTCTCAGTGTTATGCAGAAGTTAAAGGGGGACGGCACTATTTGAGGTGGGGATATCATCTCATCAGGGATGGTCTCTGATGAGATGACATCTGAGCTAAGACCTGAAAGCCCTGTGACTGTCTGGAGGAAGAGTGTTCTACACAGAAAGAACAGCACAGGCAAAAGCCCTGAGGTAAGAATGTGCTTGACACATAAAACTCATCAAGAGGACAATATCATTAGAGCAGAGGGAAACCAAGCAAAGAGTTGAGGAACTACTTTTTAAATAGGGATTTTAAGTTGATTGTTTATCATCTCCATATGCAGTCGCTATCCTGAGGATCTGTAAAAGTACAGATCACAAGAATATAAGACTTCAAGCTTATTTAGTACCATACTTTACTTTCTAGGCATTTTTTCATGTTTATGATGATGGTTCCAAGCTGCTAAGGGAGCCCTCTTTCAGATCTACAGTCAGCATAGATTGCATTAAGTGCTCAAAGTAATTTGCTAATTAATGGTAGCAGTAATCTTGTGCATTGTTTCCATTGTTCTTATTGATTCATTTTGTCTCTACCTCTCTGAGGGGTTTTTTTTTTTTTTTTGCATTAACATGTCAATCGACATTCTTAATCACGCATATTGTTTGTTAACTATTGAAATCATTGTATACCATTAATTTCACTAATAAGTACGTTTTAAACTTGAGAATTTGCCTTCCTACAGGCTTATCAGGAAGGAATTACCTTCTAAGGGTGAGAGAAGACTGTAAACTATTAGGAAATTCAAGTATCTTTGCTTCTGTTAAATCCCCCAAACAAATAGCTTTTTCAAATAATGAAGACTAAACTTTAAAATTATGTAAGAGTCCCTCCTATTACCTGGAAGACTGTGGCTATCATGCTTTGTGTATTGTCTTTCTCTTATCCATCTAAGAAGATTTTATTAATTGCCTTGGCAGTTTGGTACATATATGTGTGGGGTAGGGGGAATCTTTAAATGCAGTGGAAAAGAAACTTGCTTTAGCTGGTAATAAACCTGGTCAAACCCATCTAGCAGAGAATGAGGGATGGTGCAGCTTTTAGAGGGACTTTCCTGGTGGCCCTAGTGGTAAAGAACTTGCCTGCCAGTGCAGAAGACTTAAGAGACGAAGGTTCAATCCCTGGATCCGGAAGATTCCCTGGAGGAAGGCATGGCAACCCACTGCAGCATTCTTGCCTGGAGAACCCCATGAACAGAGGAGCCTGGCAGGCTACACTCAGTGGGTCACAAAGAGTCAGACATGACTGAAGCACACACGCACAGCTTTCAGAATCTACTTCTCCAAACAGTTAGAAGTCCTTTAGTTTTAAGCCTGGGGGAAAAAACCTTCTAATCAAAGACCAATAGCTCAATAAAAATAATCTTCTATTTCTATGAAGAACCTAAAAAGACATTTCATTTGAATAGATTAGAGTAAAACTTGGATTTTTGGCCACAAGGATACCCTCTTAAAACACAGCCTACTTGTCCTTATCACATTGTCTAATGCTGTTTTCTGTCCAGCTACTGGGACTGGGCCCCAAAGCGACTCCAAAAGACGGAAGTGTTTCTCTTTGCCTGGGGGTCCTCTTGAAGTCTAAGAGAGCCTTCTCTGAGGGATCACACCTCATGATTACAGCTCATTGTCTTTCTTCTCAGGACCCTTGCTGGTGATGCATCTTTGTTGGAGAAATTTTCTTTAGAGAGTTGTCTTACATCATTTAAAGGTGACAACTTGATAAAGCAAATCTAACCTTTCGATTAATTCCCTACAACTGGCAATGCTAGGCTAGAGTTAAAGTGAACCACTCCCATATTTTCTCATTTTAAATCACACTACAATTTCAATTTTTAGAAATATTAGATGTGCTATTAAGTTCTGCCACAGTCATGACTATTGGGTCATTGACCCAATGACCTAATAAGTCAATGACCTATTGGATTATTCTGTAGAGAAAATAGAGATTAGGAGGATTTTCAAATTATTAGGAATTTCTGTTTGGGATTAAAAACTGCTTGAGACTAAATACTAAAAAGCTAAACAAAGTTTCTTTCATAAATACTGCATCCTAAAAGAATCTGAGTAAAGAGAACTGCGACTGAAATGACAAGAGCCAGGAATCTCATATCTGTTTAATAAATAAGTAAGTGCCATCCCCAAAGACCTAGACTGACCTGGACACACTATTTACATGTTAAACACCTAAGGACACAGTGTTTTCAAGGAAGTATGTTTTCTCCAATTTTGTATGAAACACTGTGGCCTCTAGTCCATCTGTATTTTTCTTTCTTAGAGGCTAGGATACAATGAAAAATTTTCAAAGGGAAGGGAAGCAACAGTGCAGGCAATAATCTGTGGGTAGCTGACAGTTGGCCTTGGTGTCACAACAGTGGGAAGGAAGTTGTGGTGTCACTTTGGAAATATATGGTCTGTTTAAAGGGTGGTTGTAGCTTCTCACCTTGATTGTTGCCAGGCAGGAGCATAAGCCTGGTATTAACAGATATTTAGATTTTGTGATAAAATCCAGGAACCTGGTTTTTAATAGGAAACCTCCCAATTTAAAAGTGTTCAGTTCACTTCAGTCGCTCAGTTATATCCAACTATTTGCAACCCCATGGACTGCAGCATGCCAGAATTCCCTGTCCATCACCAGCTCCCAGAGCTTGATCAAACTCATGTCCATCAAGTCCATGATGCCATCCAACCATCTCATCCTCTGTTGTCCCATTCTCCTCCTGCCTTCAGTCTTTCCCACCATCAGGGTCTTTTCAAATGAGTCAGTTCTTCACATCAGGTGGCCAAAATATTGGAGTTTCAGCTTCAGCATCAGTCCTTCCAGTGAATGTTCAGGACTGATTTTCTTTAGGATGGACTGGTTGGATCTCCTTGCAGTCCAAGGGACTCTCACGAGTCTTCTCCAACACCACAGTTCAACAGCATCAATTCTTCAGCGCTCAGCTTTCTTCACAGTCCAACTCTCACATCCATACACGACTTCTGGAAAAACCATAGCTCTGACTAGACGGACATTTGTTGGCAAAGTAATGTCTCTGCTTTTTAATATGCTGTCTAGGTTTGTCATAGCTTTTCTTCCAAGGAGCAAGTGTCTTTGAATTTCATGGCTGCAGTCACCATCTGCAGTGATTTTAGAGCCCAAGAAAATAAAGTCTATCACTGTCTCCATTGTTTCCCCATCTATTTGCTACGAAGTGATGGGACCAATTCCATGATCTTCGTTTTGTGAATATTGAGTTTTAAGCCAGCTTTATCACTCTCCTTTCACTTTCATCAAGAGGCTCTTTAGTTACTCTTCACTTTCTTCCATAAAGATGATATCATCTGCATATCTGAGGTTACTGATATTTCTCCCGGCAATCTTGACTCCAGCTTGTGCTTCATCCAGCCCAGCATTTTGCATGATGTATAAGTTAAATAATGGTGATGTACTGCTTTACCAATTTGGAACCAGTCTGTTGTTCCATGTCTGGTTCCTACTGTTGCTTCTTAACCTGCATACAGATTTCTCAGGAGGCAGGCCAGGTGAGTCTGGTATTCCCACCTCTTTAAGAATTTTCCACAATTTATTGTGATCTACAGAGTCAAAGGCTTTGGTGTAATCAATAAAGCAAAAATAGATGTTTTTCTGGAATTCTCTTGCTTTTTTGATGATCCAGCAGGTGTTGGCAATTTGATCTCTGGTTCCTCTGCATTTTCTAAATCCAGCTTGAACATCTGGAAGTTCATGGTTCATGTACAGTTGAAGCCTGGCTTGGAAAATTTTGAGCATTAGTTTGCTAGCGTGTGAGATGAGTGCAATTGTGCAGTAGTTGAACATTCTTTGGCATTGCCCTTCTTTGGGATTGGAATGAAAACTGACCTTTTCCAGTGCTGTGGCCACTGCTGAGTTTTCCAAATTTGCTGGCATATTCAGTGCAGAACTTTAACAGCGTCATCTTTTAGGATTTGAAATAGCTTAAGTGGAATTCCATCACCTCAACTACCTTTATAGTGATGCTTCGTAGGGCCCACTTGATTTCACATTCCAAGATGTCAGGCTCTAGGTGAATGATCACACCGTCATGGTTATCTGGTTCATTAACATCTTTTTTGTATAGTTCTTCTGTGTGTTGTTTCCACCTCTTCTTAATATCTTCTGCTTCTGTTAGGTCCATACAATTTCTGTCCTTTATTGTGCCCATCTTTGCATGAAATGTTCCCTTGGTGTCTCTAATTTTCTTGAAGACATCTCTAGTCTTTCCCATTCTATTGTTTTCCTCTATTTCTTTGCATTGATCACTGAGGAAGGCTTTCTTATCTCTCCCTGCTATTCTTTGGCACTTTGCATTCAAATAGGTATATCTTTCCTTTTCTCCTTTGCCTTTTGCTTCTCTTCTTTCCTCAGCTGTTTGTAAGGCCTCTTCAGACAACTATTTTGCCTTTTTTGCATTTCTTTTTCTTGGGGATGGTCTTGATCCCTGCCTCCTGTACAATGTCACGAACCTCTGTCCATAGTTCTTCAGGCACTCTGTCTATCAGATCTAATCCCTTGAATCTATTTGTCACTTCCACTGTTTAATCATAAGGGATTTGATTTAGGTCATACCTGAATGGTCTAGTGGTTTTCTCTACTTTCTTCAATTTAAGTCTGAATTTGGCAATAAGGAGTTCATGATCTGAGCCACAGTCAGCTCCCGGTCTTGTTTTTGCTGACTGTAGAGAGTTTCTCCATCTTTGGCTGCAAAGAATGTAATCATTCTGAATTCGGTATTGACCATCTGGTGATGTCCATGTAGAGTTATCTCTTGTGTTGTTGGAGAGGGTGTTTGCTATGACCAGTGTGTTCTCTTGGCAAAACTGTTAGTCTTTGCCTTGCTTCATTTTGTACTCCAAGGCCAAATTTTCCTGTTACTCCAGGTATCTCTTGACTTCCTACTTTTGCATTCAAGTCCTCTATGATGAAAAGGACATATTTTTTGGGTGTTAGTTTTAGAGGATCTTGTAGGTCTTCATAGAACCATTCAACTTCAGGTTCTTCAGCATTACTGGTTGGGGCATAGACTTGAATTTCTGTGATACTGAATGGTTTGCCTTGAAAACAAACAGATCATTCTGTCATTTTTGAGATTGCACCCAAGTACTGCATTTCAGACTCTTTTGTTGACACTGAGGGCTACTCTATTTCTTCTAAGGGAATCTTGCCCACAGTAGTAGATATAATGGTCATCTGAATTAAATTTGCCCATTCCAGTACATTTTAGTTCTCTGATTCCTTAAATGTCATTGTTCACTTTTGCCATCTCCTGTTTGACCACTTCCAATTTGCCTTGATTCATGGACCTAACATTCCAGGTTCCTATGCAATATTGCTTTTTACAGCATCAAACTTTACTTCCATCACCAGTCACATCCACAGCTGGGTGGTGTTTTTGCTTTAACTCCGTCTCTTCATTCTTTCTTGAGTTATTTCTCCACTCTTCTCTAGTAGCATGTTGGGCACCTACTGAGCTGGGGAGTTCATTTTTCAGTGTCCTATCTTTTTGCCTTTTCATACTGTTCATGGGGTTCTCAAGGCAAGAAAATTGAAGTAGATTGCCATTCCCTTCTCCAGTGGACCACGTTTTGTCAGAACTCTCCACCATGACCCATCTATCTTGGATGGCCCTACACAGCATGGCTCTTAGTTTCATTGAGTTCGACAAGGCTGTGGCCCCTGATCAGTTTGATTAATTTTCTGTAATTGTGATTTTCATTCTGTCTGCCCTCTGAAGGATAACATGTTGCTTCTGTTTAAAAAATACTGTGTTGGCAAATAAATCTACTTAAAGTTCAGATTTTGCATGTGGTTGCTAGTTTCCAAGCTAAGCATTACATGTTCTATAGCCAAAAAAAAGTTGTTTATTCATCCATTTATTAATTTAACAAACTTTTATTGAGTATTACATCATGATTAGTGTTATGGGGCTTTCAAAGATAAAGGAAATATGGGACCATTGCATCAGAGGAAATCTAGTGGATGCCTCCCCCTAGCCTGAAAAACAAATCCGTATTCATCATTCAGTTATTCCCTGTAGTATATAGGCTTTGAATCAGCACCTACACGTCTAGTCTCTCACCTGACCTATACTGTATTTATTTTCCTTCTACTATGATCTATCAGTAAACCAAGACTAATTGTATCATCATGAATACATGTTCAAGGCATAATGTGAGAAAAAATTCAAGTTGCAAAGAAATATATTTGCAGAATGATTTTATGTGATATTTTAAGGCACACAAAACAATACTATATATTATAGGAACATACAATTATAGGAAAAGTATAAAAACCTCCAAAGCCGAAGGATAACAACACTCACTTGAGGACAGTGGTTGCCTCTAGGGGAGGAGGGAGAAAAATGAGATGGAGATGTGGGACTGTAGCTATATTTGCAACACTTTGTTTCTTTAAAAATATCTGATGCAAGTTTGACAACATGTAAGCATTTGTTAAATCTTGATGATGGGAGACTTAAGCATCCCATGTTTTCTCCATCATCCTGCTTACAATACTTTAAATTGATTTGAAATAAGGTAAGGATGTAAAAAAACAACATGATTAAATTAGATTTTTTCCTTTATTCCTCAGAGAATGCTTTTTCTAATTTTCACCATTGCTTTAGTGGCACTAGCCTCCCAGACTTAAAATATTTAAGTTTTCCCTCTTGTTTATCCCTGGGGACTAATCCAGTCCATTACTTTCAAAATCTGCCTTCAAAACATCTCTTTCTGAATGAACCTATGGTTAAGGTGTGAGGCGGGAGGGATAGAATGGGAGTTTATAACTGACATGTACACACTGCTATATGTAAAATAGATAATCCAATAAGGCCCTACTGTACAGCACAGGGAATTCTGCTCAGTATTCTGTAATAACCTAAATGGGAAAAGAATTTGAAAAAGAATAGATACATATCTGTGTATAACTGAATCAATTTGCTGTACACCTGAAACTAACACAACATTGTTAATCAACTATATGCCAATATAAAATAATATTTTATGAGTCTCTTTCCATTTTATTGCATCATTACAGCACACACATCATTGTCTAACGCTCTCATCCCCTGCCAAATGCCTGGTGACCTCCACATTCCCCCCTTCTCCATCCTGTGTAACACAGTTGACGTTTTGTTCATCACATCATTGTTGTGCTCCCGTGGTCGCAAAACAAATTCAGCTTCTCTCTTGGCACTTAGGTATCACCAGATTTGACTCCATCTTAATTTATAAAGCGTATCTCCCCCTCACAGACATAGAGAATAGATGTATGGATGCTGGGGGCTGGGGGTGGGCTGGAAGTGGAGTGGGATGAATTGGGAGATTGGGATTGATGTATATATGCACTGCTACATATTAACTAGTGAGAACCTACTGTATAGCACAGGGAGCTCTACTCAATGCTGTGAGGTGACCTTAAAGGGAAAAAAATCCAAAAAAGAGAGGATATATGTATACTTATAACTGATTCACTTTGCTGTACAGCAGAAACCAACACAACACTGTAAAGCAACTATACTCCAATTTAAAAAATGAATTTAAAAAAGTGTCAGTGGAGTGGAAATCTTCCATCACATTCTAAGAAGAGAAGTAAGACTTCTGGTGAGTCAAATCAGCTCTGGTCCCAGAGAGGGAGAGCTTCAGGGAGAGCATGTGGACATGGACCCCAGCTCATAGGTGAGAAGCTTTCCCAGCATCCACTGTGCAAAGTAAAGTATTAGTCACTCAGTCGTTTCCAACCCTGTGACCCTATGGACTGTAGTCCACCAGGCTCCTTTGTTCATGGAATTTTCCAGGCAAGTGTATACTGGGTGGGTTGCTATTTCCTTCTCCAGGGGATCTTCCCGACTCAGGGATCAAACCCACTCCTGCATTGGCAGGTGAATTCTTAACCACTGCATGACTTGGGAAGCCCAGGTGTGCAAAGTCTCCACTTATTGTTGACTTTACTCATTGACAGCCCAACACTACCTGCCCAATGTCAGTTAATTTTCAAACTCGTGTTTTCTCTCTTCTGCTATGAATATCTGCTTCATGATATTCAAGAAGGCAAAGAACTCTCTCCTGTGTTTCCCTGATTTCCTCCAGATCCCCCACTTTAGGACTTACGTATTAGAGTAGTGAAATAAAGACTTGCTTCATATCATTTGACTTTTCATTAATAAAAATTTTCACCTTTCCCCACAAATGAAATACTTCTCTTCCATTCAATTTGAACATGCTACTCAAAACTCCTTTTGCTTCTTAGTATTTTAATTTTTCCCACAGTCAGTTCCAGATACCACAACTTTTGCTATAAAACTCTTAAAATACAATGCACATTGTAGTGGGAAATGGATTGGGGTAGCCCCATGTGCTTCTGTCTGATTCTAATACTTTTTCTTTAAAAAACATTGTATTCAGAAATGATGAATGATATTATTTACTTTAGAAAGAGTGAGTAAAAGCTCTCCTCCCCCCTCCTTAAAGTTGTATCCACAGAGGTTTCTACCAAGCAAAGGAATTTTTTTGTTCATTACCCAGTATTATAGAATTCTGCTTAGTGTGTTGCCAGAGAGCCAGGGAATGGTTACAGGCCTACGGATACAATCCTAATGTGCTTGTTGCTGTTCTCCCCCAGTTAGTCGTGGTGTATTAAAGTGAATAACATCTTTTAAAGTCTTGTGGCAGCTATTTTTGCTGAAGAGCTCATATCCATGCTTTTTAAAAAGAACAATAATTGTGAGCATTCTGATTTGGAAATAAAGAGAAATTGAAAATATTTGGTATGGGGAGCTAAATAACGTAGGAAGAAAAACAGTCCCTAGAGCAGAACACAATAGCACTTAAAGCTTTAGATTTAGGAAATAATTTAAATTTTGCTGATGCCTCTCCTCCAGCCTCTGACTTTCCCAGGCTCTACAGAAGATTCTAGAATGTGAAATGAGTTAAGTATCAATCCTACTTTAGGATAATCCTTTCATTTATGGACTGTGAATTTAAGGAGATTCATTATGTTGAGTGGAATTCTAGGTTTCTTTTTATGGTGCTTAATACTTCAGAGTTGCTACACCACTCTGTCTGGAAAGGGTGGAATCCAACAAAACCACAAAATATATGCATCCCAATGGGAAATGAATGTTCTAGCAGTAGTAGCTGGAGGATCTAACACATGTAGGTAATATATGCTAACATAAACTAGGCAGTAATAAAAATAAAAACTGCTAAGTGTGTTTCCTGAGCACTTTCCGTGGAATTAGGCATTGTTCTAAGCATCACCCATATTGTCCCCTGTAATCATTGTAACAGTGCTGTGAGTCAGGTATTACAACCATATTTTAGAGATGAGGAAGTGTAGAGACAGAGAAGTTAAGTATTTTGTTCAAAGTCATGAAGCTGGTTTTGAAACTAGTCCATGTGGTACCCAAGCCCGACTCCTGACCTCTGCTCTGTATCACCTTCCTATATTTACATTAGATATTTGTTGAATAAATGAGGAGGAGGAGGTGGCGTTTGAGGGAGGCATTTTATCCTCAGGTGCATAGGGGAATGCCAGTTGGGTTTGTAGAAGAGTGTTACACAGTACCGTGATAAGCTGTGACTCTGGGACTTGCTGGCGGACTTAAGACTCTGAGCTTCCACTACAGGGGGCACAAGTTTCCATCCCTGGTCAGGGAACTAAGATCCTAAGTGTCAAGTAGCAAGGCCAGAAAAATTAATAAATGAAAGATTTTTTTAAAATCTGTTACTGTAAAATATTACATACTCAAAACTGCAAGACCCAGGGGGCACACCAGTATATGTTGGTATCCATTATATACTGTGCACCAAGTTGCTAGCAGACAAATCTTAAAGAGAGTGTCTTTAATATGTAATGTCCTGTGTGTTTCAAACATTGGTTTCTTCTTGAATTCTATCTCAGTGGTTAAGATCAGCCTATGGTGGCATCTGGGTGGAGCCACCCCGCATCCGAGGCCAGTGGCGGCTGGGGGCAGACACCCCGTGTGGTCCGAGGTCAGGGCGGCGGCCGGGAGGAGCTGCCCCACTTCCGAGGCCAGTGGCGGCCGGGGGGAAACACCCCACATCCGAGGTCAGGGGCAGTTGGGAGAAGCCACCTCGAGCTAGAGGCCAGGGGCGGTGACCCCGGGGAGCCACCACAAGCCCGAGGCCAGGGGTGGCAGCTGGGAGGGGCCACCTCGCGCCCAGAGCCAAGGGCGGTGACCCTGAGCCTGAGCCCGAGGCCCGAGGCGGCAGCTGGGAGGAGCCACCCACGCCCGAGGCCAGGGCCGGCGGCCGGGAGGAGCAACCCAAGGATCAGTGGCTGCCCAGGCGCAGGAGGGCCTAGAGGATCTATCCCACGTTGAAGGTGAGGAACAGCCCCACGTCCAAGGTAAGGAGCAGCGGCTGTGCTTTGCTGAAGCAGCCGTGAAGAGATACCCCACACCCAAGGTAAGAGAAACCCAAGTAAGATGATAGGTGGTGCAAGAGGGCATCAGAGGGCAGACATACTGAAACCATACTCACAGAAAACTAGTCAATCTAATCACACTAGGACCACAGCCTTGTCTAACTCAATGAAACCAAGCCATGCCTGCAGGGCAACCCAAGGCGGGCGGGTCATGGTGGAGAGGGCTGACAGAACTTGGTCCACTGGAGAAGGGAATGGCAAGCCACTTCAGTATTCTTGCCTTGAGAACCCCATGAACAGTATGAACAGGCAAAATGATAGGATATCAAAAGAGGA
>SJYT01044015.1:112663-175279 GCA_006410635.1 Cephalophus harveyi | reverse complement strand
CCATTCTGAAGGAGATCAACCCTGGGATTTCTTTGGAAGGAATGATGCTAAAGCTGAAACTCCAGTACTTTGGCCACCTCATGCGAAGAGTTGACTCATTGGAAAAGACTCTGATGCTGGGAGGGATTGGGGGCAGGAGAAGAAGGGGACGACCGAGGATGAGATGGCTGGATGGCATCACTGACTCAATGGATGTGAGTCTGAGTGAACTCCGAGAGATGGTGATGAACAGGGAGGCCTGGCGTGCTGCGATTCATGGGGTCGCAAAGAGTCGGACACGACTGAGCGACTGAACTGAACTGATGATCTAAGTGACAGTTTGTGTAAACTGTCCTTCAGTGAAGGATATTGTCATACTGCCTGACATTTAAGATAATGTTTGAGGTATCTCCATTAGCCTCCTTCTACTGAGAAAACTGAAGTTGCATCACTCTATCTTTTGCTAAAATTCATATTCCAAAACATAGCATGTTCATGGCTTGCTCTTTGAGGGCTCAAAATTTCCTCCAAAGAAGACTGACAACTGATAAGATAATATCTCTCATAAAATGTGCTTTTGGATTACTTAGTTTCTTGGAGGAACCCCACAAAATTAAGGCATATTTCTGCCCTGTTGCTTCTTATCTCCCCCATTATCTTGAGATCCATAGGTGGACCTTGGCCATTGAGATATCCCATTGGCTAGGGGACCCAAGCAGAGCTGTAAAAGCATCAGTCTGTGAATGACATAAACTGGAGTACCGATTTCTGGGTGCTGCACAGGTGGGATGGGGTACTCTCACTTGGATGTGAAGCTGACCACGATGGGGTGCAGGAAAGGAGTGGCCAGGAGAGTCTATACTGGTTTCGCTCAGATGTTGGGGGAAAAACATTCAAGGAGGAAATGCTGGGATGTGATAGAAAGAATATGAACTCTGAAGCTTTAAGTCTCAGATCTCTCACTCACTACGTGTATTCTCTGTGAAAGTGAAGTGAAAATCACTCAGTCGTGTCCGACTCTTTGTGACCCCCTGGACTATATAGCCCATGGAATCTCCAGGCCAGAATACTGGAATGGGTAGCCTTTCCCTTCTCCAGGGGATCTTCCCAACCCAGGGACCAAACCCAGGTCTCCCGACTTGCAGGCAGATTCTTTACCAGCTGAGCCACAAGGGAAGCCCAAATGAAGATGTGTCAGAAGTATTCCCTGAGAGCTCTCTGAAAGCTTTCTAAGGCTCAGTGTTCCTTTTCTTTAAAATTGATGTAATACCTAATCCTGAAACTCACCGCTTTGCTCCATACAGTGTGGGATACAGTATCTCCAGCCTTTTCTGTCACCATCTGACAACCCAAGAAATTTGGGTCTATCTCTCCATCTAAGTTATGTATGTGGCTTTTCTATTTCAATGTCTTTTGATTTTGTTATTCTTTCTTCTTAACATATCCATTTTCCTCATTTCCATGGGCCTGAAACCTACCTCTTTTGTAAGTCCTAGTTTTAAATACTGGGTCTGAAAGGAAACTTACCCCTGTTCCACCAGACAGAAGTCATTTCTCTCTTCTCTGTGTTCCAGCTGCCCTTGGGGGCACTCGATGGCATTTAGCATGCCCTTCCTTGGATGATACTCGTTTATACGCTGCTTTTATCTTTCCTCCTGGACTTCAAGCTCCTTGTGAGGGAGAGAACATCTAGCCCATCACTGTATCCCTATCCAGTGCTAAGTGTGTCCCCTTGCACAATGGCGATCAATAATGGTGTGTTTAATTGAGCTAATGAGAGAGGGAAACTGAACTTTGTGCAAATCTCTGGACCTTTCTCTCTGCTCTGGCTTGAGGGATTCACTGCTTTGACTGAGTCTAATCTAACCTAAAATGATAAGGGAGACAGAGCTGATGACCTTTTTTACTCTTATGTGTAATCTTATCTATTATTTTAGAATCAGTTGCCTGGTGGTAGATGGATGCACTCTAAGGATTTTATGGATTGAATACATTTTTAAAATACTATCAAAGAGAATCAAGCCAGGCCAAATTCAAACATGACATTGCCAGGGGAAATATCTGAACAATCTGCATTTTCTTTGATTTATGGTTAGGAAATGTATTGATTCTTTTTTCTTAATTATTGCATATGGTATTCTTGCTTTTAAACAAGAATGATCATTCCTTTCTTAGCTTAACTTCTATGAGTCTATAATGATGAGAAACTAAGAGAATGAATTTGTGCATTGCCATGTATATTGTAAAAGGAAAGTCACAAAATAAACTCAGATTTATAGTGTTCATTTATTAGGTTCATTAACATATTTTATACATTGAGTTTTCCTATATCTTATTTTAGAAATACTTAGTTATCAACTTTCCTTTACAGTGTTATTCATGAAATTAGATGATACGAAAAAAGCCTTTAAATGTCTAGCTGGAACTGGATTTTGAACTGTTAGTGCATATTGAACAGTCTGGTGCAAAGGAGCTGCCATAAGTGAACCCAGCATGGGTAACAGTCTCACCAACTCTCTCATTAACTTCTTGCTCTTGGTGCATTTTAGACCTTCTCTCATTAAATCCTTGATTTAACTATATTATTCTATTCACCTGTTTTGTTGCATCACAGTAGCTGCTAATAAACCCAAAGGACTCCATCCTTCAGAGCGTTTTCCCAACTGCAGTAATTACACAGGAATGCTTTATAGTGAAAGGAACATTTTGACTGAAATTCAATTCAACAATCACCTATCAAGCAACTGTCATGGGCTGGAAAACCGGGGTTACCACCCATTCCTTATTTTGCTTAAACTTAGAGAAGGAAGAAGACACCCAGCTATCATGTAAGTCAAACCACAATGTATATGAGAGTGGAGAGGCCAAGCACCAAGGATGAGGAAAGGAAAAACAGCTTCTCAGAGGTCAAATTCCAAACATGTAGCTCTGTATGTCCAGACACTAACCAAATAGATTGGGCAGGAACCATAGCCTGGAGCAGAGTCCTGGAGGGCGAGGCAGTACCCCTTCAGTTGCTGGATCATGGAAAGGTCCGAGGGCTTCTGGGAGTAGAGGGTTAGAGCTGGAGTAGCAAGAAGGCACGCTGAGGGGTATGGATGGCAAGTGAAGGGCAGCAACTTTTTCCAGTTGTTTTGAAATTATTTCAACATGTTACCCCTGATGTGGCCATCCTGGTACAAAACAGCAGAAGATAAAAAAAAAAGCTACCCCATGGGCTAAGTGTTATTAAGCAGAATTTAATATTTAAAATGATATCCGAGGGAAAGGATGGAGGCATAAACTCGTAAAGGATAGAACTTAGATTAACCCCCATCTCCTCCTTCTAAAGCCCATTATCTGTAATGGTAAATAATTGTGCTGTGTGCTAAGCCACTTCAGTCGTGTCCAACTTTTTGCAACCCCAGAGATTGTAGCCCACCAGGCTCCTCTATCCATGGGATTCTCCAGGTAAGGATACTGGAGTGGGTTGCCATTTCCTTATTCAGGGGATGTTTCCCACCCAGGGATCAGACCCACATCTCTAAAGTCTCTTGCATGTCAGTTCAGTCGCTCAATCGTGTCTGACTCTTTGCAACCCCATGCACTGCAGCATGGCAGACCATCACCAACTCCTGGAGTTTACCCAAACTCATGTCCCAACTCATGTTGAGTTGGTGATGCCATCCAGCCATCTCATCCTCTGTTGTCCTCTTCTCCGCCTGCCTTCAATCTTCCCCAGCTTCAGGGTCTTTTCAAATGAGTCAGTTCTTCGCATCAGGTGGCCAAACTATTGGAGTTTCAGTTTTAACATCAGTCCTTCCAATGAATCCTCAGGACTGATCTCCTTTAAGATGGACTGGTTGGATCTCCTTGCAGTCCAAGGGACTCTCAAGAGTCTTCTCCAACACTACAGTTCAAAAGCATCAATTCTTCGACACTCAGCTTTCTTTATAGGCCAACTCTCACATCCATACATGACCACTCGAAAAACCATAGCCTTGACTAGACGGACCTTTGTTGGCAAAGTAATGTCTCTGCTTTTTAATATGCTATCTAGCATTTCAGGCGAGTTCTTTACCTCTAGCACCACCTAGAAAGTCCACTGATTATGACAAATCCAGGGGAGAGGCTTCCCTAGTGACTCAGATGGTAAAGAATCTGCTTATGATGTGGGAGACACCAGTTCGATCTCTGAGTCGCGAAGATCCCCTGGAGAAGGGAAGGGGAACACACTCCAATATTCTTGCCTGGAGAATCCCATGGCCAGAGGAGCCTCGTGGGCTACAGTCCATGGGGTCACAAAGAGTCAGACATGACTGAACGACTAACACTTTCACTTTGTTTCAATCCAGAGGAGGAGGGGAAGGAGGAAGGTGACCATTACCATGGTTTACAAAGAAAGAGCATTTTGAGCTGGGCCTTTAAAGTCAAAAGATTTTTTATCATTGTATCTACAAGAATGTGTAATATCAGATTAGTTTGTTCCACCCCTGGTAAGGATCTTCTGATCATTCTTTTCCTAGCTGTCCTTCCTTCCCTCAGTTTCTTTCCCCACCAATCACTTTCTTTAGATGGAAGTTCTTAATTTAGAATTCATGGGGGCAGGGGCATGCATGAGCTTCTGGAACCCATTGTGTTTGTTTTTAGTAACGTGCATTTTTGTGGGAAGATATCCAGATTTTCTTTTGGTTGTCAAAGGCTTCTATTTAACTCCATTACATTAGAGGAAACTAGAAAAACATTCCACAGGTGAAAATTTTAAGTATTATGATGTCATATAATGTAACATTCTGAAAATTCAGCATATCCACTTGAATTTCAAAGACTCAAAAAGTGAGTACTCTCTCTTTGACACTTATATATATACTATTATTAAATAAATGGCATTTCCCCTTGCACACACCAGTGACTACTCTCTAAGCATTTTAGAGAAATAAGAGACCTCAGAATTTAGGCACCCAACCTTGGTAGACCTTTAGATGTGGCTGACATTTAGAGATTACAAGTTACATTACAGGTTACACAGGCTGTTTCAGAACATGTGGGGCAATGGTCTGATAGTCAAGTGCAGTGATTAAGTTCAACCTGGGAATCTGACTGCTGAGGTTCAACCTTGGCTATTAACCTTGGCTGTTGTTTCCCTTTGGCTTTGAACAATATACTTATTCTCCGTGTATTACTATAATCTTATTTTGAAAATAAGGGTACTGCAATGCCTGTTTTTAATAGTTGTTGTAGAGAGTAAGTGGTTCATGCACGATGATAATAAAGAGGTCCACAGCTGCTAAAATCTTGCACTGAGGTCAGCGTGACAAGGTCACGGGCCCAATGCCCACACTAAATCCTGCTCCTTTCTGCACTCGCGTCCTCTTGTTCCCTGGTCTCTGCCATCACTGTTGTGCCAGGGCCCACTGTGGCTGTCGCCTTGTCTTCACATGCGGCTTTCCCTGCCTCATTAATGTGGTGGGAACAAGTGTATGGAATGAAGACTCTCTTGTGATTCTGAAGGCTTGTCGTGTCTTCATGTGGTGAATAAATTTATCTCAAGATTCCAGAACTACTTACACAGTTGAGGAAAACTAAAAACACAGGAAGGCAAGCCCCCTGTTTTGTGCTTTACCCAACAAGGCTTCGATTCTTAGTTCCCTCATGTTTCTAAAGTTCAGTTCACACTTGTGGCCATGGCAGTGAAACTCAATCAACAAACATTGCTTGAGAGTGTACTATTCATAAAACATAAAGAGGAATAAAAAATAACTTCATTTGTAAAAAGCAAATATATAGGATACAAAGATTAGCAAGGATTCTGTGAGTATTATCGCCCATTCCTGTATTAACTGAAATCATGTATACCTTTTTTTATGTCTAGAGATTTTTGGAAAATGAATGGACCTTGCAGCCCATTTGAGAAAGCAATGGCAAAGTCAGTTAAGAAACATCACTTTAGCACTTCTCAATCTTCTGTTCCAGCATCTTTAGTCCTCAACAGTATCACTTTTAATGTTGATGGTTCCATCCAATACAAAGAAAAGCCATATTCTTCTGCCTCTGAAGCCCTAGAAGCTTACATTGATGATTTCCATTTAAGCTGTGAGCTTCCTGAAATTAATGATACAAAGGTTAACCTGGATCAGAGCCCTCTTGAATTACTTGCTAAACTAAACAGGGGTAAGCTTTCATTATTCTCTGATTTCAATTTTTAATTTATCTGTAGAAAGGTGATGCTTTGAGAAGATACATGGTCTAAAAGATATTCTTCCTTGGGAAATAACTGTCTTACAGTATGTGAGTGTTTTTATCAGATTGCTATATAAATTTAAGTTTCCAAAACTTTTTCAGCAGTGGATTCCTTCAAATTGAGAGTTAACTAGAAAAAAACACATCCCAGTCTTGATTTCAGAGGGAGAAAGTTCTGGCCTTGGTATAAAGCCTTGGGCTTTGTGGCTAAAAGTGTTCTACAGTCACTTGAATTCTCCAAGTGACAATTACCCCTTTATGCAATGAGAATGATATTAACCATCATCAGCATCATTCCTCTCGGGCTTATTGTAGGACTGTGTGTGTGGCGCAGTCTATACTTTGCGATGGCTATAGGGTGCTCAGGCTCTCTCTGCAGCACAGTGAGCACTTATAATAGAGAAAGGGGACTGAGGTCTGGCTCCTATCCTGCTAATGACCCTTGAGATGTGAGAAGAGTTGCTTGGTCTCCCTGGGCTTTGGTTTCATTGTCAATGTGATGAGAAGACTGAACTTGACATCTCTATAAGTATTCAATTCTATATTATATAGAAGGCAGAAAAATAAAATTGGTCAACTCCAGTATTTCTCATTGAAAAACAGTCATTCATATTTGAAGCGGAAAAAAGTTATACACCACGGACTTCCCGGGCGGTCCAGTGGTTTAGACTCCACTCTTCCATTGCTGGCAGCACGGATTCGGTCTCTGGTTGGGGAGCTAAGATCTCACATGCCATGGGGCACAGCCAAAAAAAAAAATGCCCCTAGGAAAGCAATACTGGGTGTGAAGCTGAATTGTGGCTGATTGACTGAGAAACCCTTGGGAAAATAAACTCTGATAGTAAGTTTTCTGTATATAAATAGGAATAATAATAATAGTGAAAATGCCTGCTTCTCCACTGAGCATGGTTTGTTGGAGCCTTTTTGGAGATTATGTGTACAAAAGAATATTGTGTTACAAAAGCCAGGTGTTATTTATTGATTTCAGTCTTAGATTTTTATGAAAAAGATATCTACCATATTAGTGCTTGATATGTAAAGTCAGAATACATGAAACAACTTCTTATTGTTTCATAAGTGAAAAAAACAGAGTAACGTGTGGATTCCTATGAATGGGACATAGTCCTACACCAGAAAAACGCATGTTCCTCAAAGCTAAGTTGTACTGGCTATGGTATCTGACATGGTTTGATAAATGGGCAGACATGATGTGGGGATTGCTTCTGAAACTGTGGTTTGAGTATCTACATTATCTATGCAATTGAAGTGCAAAATATATTGTAATTTATTCAGTAACGCTGCTGGTTTTCGTGACAAGGATTTTCATTCTTCTTTGAGGTTCTGTGGTAGAAAGAGTTGTTCTGTGTCAGTGTTTCTCCTTGAATCCAGAGAGGAAACACCATCTAGCTGGCACTTGTCAATGGCTGGGAATGTGATGTAGGCACTTGCTCTCCTCTTGAGTTATTAACTCCACTCTCAGTGCTGTTCTTGACACTTCTTTGCAAAGGGAAATAGAGTTTGTACTTTTCATGATAATAAAAGTAATATATACTCTTGGCAAGAAAATTTCATAAAACACCTAAGACAAAAACAGAAACCAACCATAATCCCAAAGCCAGAGAAAGCAACTGTTAGTGAGTCTATGTAAATTCCTCCTTATATACAAATATATAATAGAATTGTAATATCCACACAGTACCACAACCTTGTTTATTGTCAATATATTATGAACGTCATTTTTTTCATGTCATTAAAATAATTCTTTACCTTTACAGAATTCATTGTCTCTCTCATCACATTTTAGTGGTCATTAATATCTTTACTGGGCTTCCCTGATAGCTCAGTGGTAAAGAATCCACCTGCAGTGCAGGAGACACGGGTTCGATCCCTGGGTTGGGAAGCTCCCCTGGAGAAGTGAAGGGCAACCCACTCCAGTATTCTTGCTTGGAGAACCCCACAGACAGAGGAGCCTGGTGGGCTATAGTCCATGGGGTTGCAAAAGAGTCGGACATGACTTAGCCACTAAACAGCAACAATATCTTTATTATTCAAAATGTTGCAATTGCCACCATTGTATACACGTTTGTGTGGTTATTCAATTATTTCCTTAGGATAAATTCTTAGAAGTAAAGTGTCTAGGTAAAATGGTATATTTTCAAGCATTTGTTTTATACTGTTAAATCATCTTTCAGAAAGGACATAGCAATTTTGTATATTCTCACCAGTGGAGTAGAAGCATCTTTATTTCCCTGTAATCTCACTGTTTGTGGATATTATGAGCTTTTGAAATCACTACCAATCTGCTAGGTAAAAATTGGTATCTGTGTTTATTTAGCATTTGCTTTTCTTGTGAATTGCTTAGTAATTATTTTTACCTTTTTAAATTCTGTACCTATTTTTAAAGCTTTACCTAGAATCTATTTGGTTGTTAGATATGGTGGAAGCCTAATTATTTTTATTTTTTTTTCTAATTATTTTTAAAAGGATGCTACTTGCCATCTTAACAATAACCTAATTCCATTTATACTTAGGCTATTTCTTGACTTTTTGTTCCATTCATCTGTCTATACCACTTCAGCACTTTTATCACTCTATTTTAATTACAGTAGTTTTAAAATGGACTTTGTGTCTTGACTAGAATAGAGGGTGGAGGGCTTAGAAGGAGTCACGCTTGTTCTCTTTCATTTATTCTTCCAGATGGACTTCAGAATCAATCTTGATGATTTCTAAATGCTCATTGTCAGATTACTTAGATTCCTAACCGCGCCCTGGGCCTTGCCTGGTCCCCTCCAGCCTATTCTCCACCCTGCAGCTAGAGGCATCTTCTAAAGCACAAATCTGCCTCTATCATGTGTGTGCTGTGGGAGCTACCAGCCTAGCTTCAGGCCTTCATCTCTGCTGCCACCACACACATACGTACACACACACCCCAGACACACCACAAAACATATACGTGCTATACATCATGCACACACCACACCATATGCACACATCACACACACACACCACTCACACACGTCATACACACACACACCACTCACGTGCATCACACGCACACACACACTTGCCCACACGCTGCGCTCCTTGTCCCATTGTGAACTGCCTCGCCACTTCTTGCCTTTGGACCTTTCACCCGCTCTTTCCTCTCTCTCGAGTTCTCTGCTCCTTCCCCTCCCCTTCTTGTGGTAAACTCTGCATTCTGGCCTCACTTTTCTCTCTCCTCCTAAAGTCCAGCTTAGTCGCTCCCTTGGGTCTTCTCTTAGCACCTGCAATATTACCCAGGGCAGCACTGCACTGCGTTATTAGACCCTGTTCATTGCCCGGTCTCCCCCCTGCTAGACTGGCTTGATGTCTTGTCTGCCGTTGCCAGCCCCCCTTGTAAGCTGGCACTGAGGGCGCAAAGTCGCCCCTTGTTGAATGACACAGCGGATGGAGTACTGCTGCTCTGAATATATCGTGTGTCACCTATGACTCCGTGATTTTTTTCCTTCCAGTTCTAGGCTATACCCGTCCTACAGTATAGAAACTGCTGCCCTCCCCTGGATCTTTGTTGTTTTCATTAATCTAGTTTATGATTTTCTCACTCAGACTAGAGAGTGGTACTGTTTACTTCCTCTATATCAGATCAACCTGAACACGATCTACACATTGCCAGGGCTTGAAGACACTGAGGACCTTCTAAGCTATGTCTGAAATGAGGGAGAGAGATGGCTCATAACAGCAACACCTTTGAGAATCCTGTTGCTTGCGTGTGTGCTAAGTTGCTTCAGTTCCGTCTGACTCTGCAACCCTATGGGCTGTAGCCCACCAGGCTTCTCTGTCCATGGGATTCTCCAGGCAAGAATACTGGAGTGGGTTGCCATGCCCTCCTCCAGGGGATCTTCCTGACCCAGGATCGAACCCGCCTTTCTTACGTCTCCTGCGTTAGTAGGCTTGTTCTTTACCACTAGTGCCACCTGGGAAACCCCTGGGAGTCCTTTTAGGTCTTACAAACTTCTCAACTGATGATGTCTTTGGGGCAACCACTCCGAAACCCATGCCCACCACCTCTTCAGTCAGTGGGACTCATTCAGGCTCATCATGTAAGGCTCACCGCACACGTTGCCGTGTCAGAGTCACTTCTGGGTTAACTCCCTTCACATGGTTCACGTGTAAGACTCACCTCACATATTTTGCAGTTTTCTCAGAGCCCCCGCCAGCTGGTGGCAGGACCTGTGCAGTTCTTTGAACTCACACGTCTGACTGCAGTGTCTGTTTCTGAGTTAGTTCTCAGAGGCATCAACACTGTCTCAGTTATTACTGTTTCACAGAACCTGGCATAGTTAAGTGAACTGAACAAAGCTGACAAACAACCCTAAAAGGTTCCTACCTTAAAGTGTCAGATAAAGCTGTGTTTGTCTAAAAGGAGGGGGAAGATGGGACTGTATCTGCTATATGCACTCAGCCTACTCTAGCATATCTTAGGTACAGTACAGAAATGTGGATGATCCTCTAAAAAAAAGTTATTGCCTCTCTTTGCACTGGCTTTTTTCATTGCACAATTCGCTGTAATGGTCTTCCGTTCTTATGGTATTGGGTTGGCCAAAAACTTCGTTCAGATTTTTCCGTAAGATGTTATGGAAAATCTCAAATGAACCTTTCGGTCAATCCAATAAAAGGACCTTTTCCTCCCAATGGGATTTGCAACTATTTCCTGGCAATATTTTGTCTGTTTTTGCCTTGAAATTCAAGTAATTTTTTTCCCTTAGCATGGAAAATGTGCTTTGGGAGAACCAGAGAGAAGGTTCTCTTGAAAGATTAATGGCAAAGCTTTCCATGGCTTCTTTCACTTGAATCATTTATCCCTTGAATAGTCCCCTCTTTTAGTTTTTAATGCTCATATATAGAGAAAACGATCCAGCAGTGCTTATAACAGACTGTTTCGTGGATGAGAGAGTTGTCCTTTCACAATAATGAAAAATCATAACTGTTGATTTGAAGGTAGTCTGATTGGAAAGCCGAAGTAGAGCTTCAGTGGACAGAAGAAAGAAAAAATTCTTAATACTCCCCACAGCAACTTTGAGAAACATTGTCTGGAATTTCTGTCCTACCCTGGGTGTCTCAGGGCATTTTTCCACATAATCTATTTATAGTTTTGAGGTGGAATAACAAGGAATCTGTTTTTTAAAGTCTCTTGTTATTCTAAGAGGGATAAATTTATTTTTCAAACTATGCTTGTCTGAGGGTGAATCTACAAACTATTGGAATTTATTTGGTGTCAAATATGCTCTAAGTAATGTAGTTGGAATTAGGAGTCTCTGATCTAAAGAACCATAATACCTGCCGTCAAGAACATTATAGTTTATTGGTAATTCAAGAATAATTGTACTTTAATGTGGCTAGTACTAAGATAAAGGAAGGCATTATGTCTGAGACCAAAAGAATATGCAGCAAAAGCAGATTGGAAGATTGGAGAAGGCTCTCAGAGAAAATGACCTTTAAACTGAATTTTGAAGGCCAAATAGAAGAGATCAGGCCAGAAAGAGTGAAGGGCTAACATTCTAGAGAGAGGCCCATGGGTATGTGGAAAGGCACATCACATATTCAAAAGGTTACTGGTAGTTCAGGATTGAAAGAAAGAAGAATGACGCTCTTTAATTCTGTTTCCTTAGAGTTTGTCCCAACTTCTACTTTAATTCTTACTGATATAACTATGCTTGTACAAAATTCACCCAGTTCCTTGTGTTATGAGGAAACAGATTTTGCTCATTCTCATATGTGGCGATTTTTAATAGAAAAAAGACAGTGTGGATAATTGGTACAGATGTTTTCTACAACTTTTGTCTTTGAAGCTATAAACTTTCCTAACTAGAAAATACAAACATTAAAAAATGAAGAATTGGATCACAGTTCAGGTGGACCTTTTATACTGGATGATGACTTAGTCTTTTCTATGGTTCTCACTCCTAGAACAAGTACTTAATCTCTTCACAGCCTGCCTACTTGAAAGAGTCATTTTCTCCTTGCTACCCCGTCCCTGTGGACTCACCTCAATTTGATCTCCACTTCGATTGCTGCACTGTAATTGGTCCCATGACGCTGATGTCCTGCCCTCAGACCACCCTGTACAGTTTGCTGTTTTGTGCTGTGCAATTTCACTAATGCCATTCTCTCTTGCCTGAAATACCCTCACTCCCCAACACACATGCCCTCTTTGTATATCTGTCTCCCACTTCCACTTCAATACCCAGTTCAAGCCTCCTCCAGAAAGTCTTCCTAATCCTTTTCAGCCCAGAGACCTTGTCTCTGTGCTCCTGCCTTCTCCCCCAAGGCCTGAGTACACTGATAGTGGTATCCTCAACAGTTAGTATAAGAGTATAAATATTAAAAATACTATAGTAAGTACTAACAAGTAATATGAATGCTATAAATGCTCGCTATGATTCTAACTAATATACTAGTGACATAACCATATTGCATACAATAATTGTTATTGTCTATATAATTACAATATTTAATTAATAATTATAACTATCATTAGTATATCGGTCATAGTCATAGCTAACATTTATTAGTATCTATGCAATTGGATGGCATCACTGACTCAGTGGACATGAGTTTGAGCAAGCTTCAGGAGCTGGTGATGGACAGGGAAGCCTGGAGTGCTACAGTCCATGAGGCCACAAAGAGTTGGACACAACTGAGCAACTGAATTGAACTGAACTGATGCAATATATATGTATGTGTGTATATGTTTGTTTACTACTAATAGTAATACCTAATGTTAAGCTCCTATTATGTGCCAGAAACTACTCAGTGCTTTAGATGCATTGTATTATGTAATCCTCGCAGTCACACACTGTGAGATATTATCCCCATTTTACAAAGAAATTAAGGCACAGAGAAGTTATGTGAAATGCCAAGGGCACAAAGCTATTAGTATTGTCCCTGGACTTGTCACCATATATTCTTACCCCAAAGCTCCCACTCTGGACCAGCACTATACCACCTGCGCTTTATGTGAGTTGTAAATAAAGATATAGGAATGCAGTTGAGACAGAAAGAAAAGAAAGAAGGAAGGAAAGGAGGAAGGGAGGAAGGAAAGAAGAGAAAGACAGACAAAAGAGAGGAGGGGAGGGAGGGATCCTAAAACATCTTAAATATAAATTGACAGATTGGTTTCATATTTTATTTCCTTGGTTCATCTTAGAAAAGAACTGGTAGATGAGTGGGAAGATGGCCCAAAAGATAAGAAAAACCTTTAAAGTGGAGGGGAAAGCTAATAACCTGGCTGCTTGATTCTTGTCTTACTAATTATTTTTTCTGTCTTTTTTAGAAACTATATTTTAAGACAGTCATAAAGAGTATAATGGCCAAAGTACTGGACTTTGAGTGAGATGAACTGGGTTTGCATTCCAGCGGGCCCATTTACCTGCACTGTCTCTCTGGGAAGTTTCTTTCTCTCTTTCCCTCCTTCCCACCATATATAAAATAGGAAAAGTAATACCTTTCAAGGATGTTATTTGAGTATTAAAATACAATGATGAATATGAGCTAAATCGTTATGTGTCACATTGTCAGTGTACCCAGAATAATTTGTTTACCCTGGTAGAAGAAAATGTAAAATAGGGCATTTCTTGGTAGTTTTCATGTTGTTTTTTTTAACTCTTGGCTCTCACTCTTGCTAACATCTTACCATTGCTCCCGCACCCAGCCATAACACAAATAACTCTACTTTCACATGGACAGCTACGTTCCTAACCAAGAGGAAAAGCTTGCTCTTGGTGTTTGTGTATGTCAGCTTATGGCATATATCTAAATGGCCCTCGGCTTTTCAGATCTGATGCGGAGTTTCAGTTAGCACTCACAAGAGATTTTTTACTCTTTATGGTACGTTTGGATTCTGCAGCTCCTCTAGTAAAATGAAGATTTATGTAGCCCACTCTTTTAAGCAGTTCAAGTAATTTATTATATCAAAGTTATGCTTGCTTAGTTATCTGTCCCAGTAATGCCCTGAAACTTGAAGTTTTATACTCTATTTATTTATGATCTTCCATTTCTCTCTCTCTTGTGTTATCATATGATAGACACTTACGTGGGGAAATTGTATAACAATTTAAGATCAGTGGAGGATTTCACTCTCTCCATGGCAGATTGGCTCCCAGGGGGCTCAGTTCTTTTAATGGACAAAATAAAAGTTCAGATCTTTAAGCTGAGTAAAATTACTTTTTTAAGCTCTATATCTTTTTTTGTAAATTAAAAAAAGAAGAAAGCATAAGAACCTAGCAAGGAGAGAGACATAAAATTTTTAACAAAATTTTTGGACCAAAATGGATGAAAGATAGTTAAGCTCTATGTTGGGCATATTATCATTAATTTCATTTATTTAATTGTTAATAAATAGCCTGTGTGAAGTACAAGTATGCAGAGTAGATATTTATGTTTTAAAGAATAATAAGACATCCACATGCCCGCCACCCAGCTTAAAATATACAATATTGGGGATTGTGTGAAGCGCCTATACTCCTCTGAAAGATATCATTGATATATCATATGATAGACACTTGCTCTGGGAAATTTCATAACAGTTTAAGATATGAATACTGGAGTGGGTTGCCATTACCTTCTCCAGGGGATCCTCCCCATGCAGAGATCAAGCCTGCGTCTCCTGCATTGATAGGCCAGTTCTTTACCACTGAGACACTAGGGAGCTGTTGTTCAACCATTACTACAATTCATTTCCAGAACATTTTTCATCCTCTCAAACTGAAACTCCATACCTATTAAGCAATTACTTTCTATCCTCCACTCTACCAGCCCCTGGCAAGAGTCATTCTACTTTCTATCTCTATGGATTTGACTATGTACCTCCTACAGTAAAACCATACGTTATGTGTCTTGTTGTGCTTGACCTGTTTTCACTTAGCACAGTATCTTCAAGGTTCACCTATATTGTAGCATGTGTCAAAGCCTCCTTTTTAAAGGCTGAAGAATATTCCATTGTTAGTATTCCATTTGTCATCAAAACACAATTTAAGTGTAGAAGAATTTATCATTTTTTTCTTCTATGACTTCTTATTTAAGAAATCTTATACCTAAAAGATATTAAGATATTTATTTTTTTTTAATTCTAGGTAAAGTAAACATGGTATCTTAGAGAATAAAATATGAGCTATGGGAGAAATTTAAATTCAAAACTTCCTTTATCAGATACTTATTGAATCCTACTATATATACCACGGGCTTCCTTGGTGACTCAGCAATAAAGAATCTGCCTGCAGTGCAGGAGCCACCGGAGATAAGGGTTTGATCTCTGGATTGGGAAGATCTCCTGGAGGAGGGTATGGCAACCCACTCTAGTATTATTCCCTGGAGAAGCCCTTGGACAAAGAAGCCTGGTGAGCTATAGTCCTTGGATCACAAAAAGTTGGACATGACTGAAGCGATTTAGCATGCCTACATGCACTATATACCAGACACTATTACAACCCACAGATTCTTTACCTTCATGGAACTTATATTCTTTCTAGGAGAAAGTCAATAGCCAAGTGAATATGTTACGTGGTGCCAGGGTGTCATGAATGCCATTAATATGAACAGAGACTCAAAGAAGTTCCTGTCCTTAGGGCTAGAGCACATTCACAGCCCTGTGAGCTATTTGGCTAACAGAAGAAGAAGCTAACATTCAAAGCAGAGTGAGACAGAAAGGGTACAGTGGCAGCCCACTTCTAATCCAGGCTTGCTCCCTATTTGCTGTGAGTTGGGTGAAACGTATGTATTAGTTAAATGTGTTGATTGAATCACATAACTGGTATGATACCTTTCCCCTTGAAAACTTTTCTAGAATCTTTAAGGTTTATGCTTTACTACACCTTCTTGGGATAAACTGTTTAGAAGGATATTTTAAATTTTCCTAAAGCTAAAAGAACACAGTTCACTTCCAATCGTAATTCTTAACTCTGTGTCCCAAGAAGAGTAATTTTTCATCATTTCCAATAAAACCAATGTTAGATTCCAGCTGAAGCACTGTAAATGGATAGCCATTTGTAAAAGAATTTCCCTATAATTAAGATGACTCTGCAGAGAAAGCTATAAAAGCAAGTCTTCCATGATTGGCTGCAAAAAGTAAAGCACTAAAATTGCTAAGTAATACTATAGATTTCAAAATTTATATGTATCTTTAGAGCTAGTCTCATAAAAGGAATGATTATTTAACAGTCTAAATTCCCAAAAATTATTTTCATAGTGGGAAAAAATGTAACACATACTGCTATACTTCTTTATCTATGAACATTAAAATGTAAATTTCACCTTGGAGCGTGTGCACGGTCTTTTCATGGAATTGAATGCTAAATTAAGTGTGACAGGTGATTGTGATTAATCACTGCTTATTACTAGAGGAATAGAAGTCTTTGTTGCCTAATCAAAATGTAACACAATCCAAAAGGAAAATGCAGAGATGGACCATTTCTGAAGTAAAATATAAACCATTTCACATCTTTTTGAAATACTGAATGAAAGCATATGCATCTCCTACATACCATCATTTGAGGGTCACCCTGGAATCGGACTCTCTTGAATTTGAAGGTTCAGAGTTCCTTCAAGATAGTAATCCTCAACTCTGCTGGCAACTTCACTCTGAGATGCCCAGTAGAGATGGATGAAGCCAGTGATGTTCAGGCTGTGACCAGACATAACGCAGGGTAGATAATAGCACAGCCTCTGAAATGCAGCTTCCTGTTCAAATTCTAGTTCCATCCATTTCTTATAGCTATGAAAATGTGAGCAAGTTATTAACATCTGGTTATTTCTACCCTTCAATAAAATGGGGATAATCATAACTTAATCTAGTCTTTACTGATTAACATAAACATGTGACCCTCTTTAGATGCCCAAAATTTATAAAATTTCCCATTTCCCTCTTTCTCCACTCCCTCCTTTTTGATTTTTTGAATTTGAGATGCGATTTTCACTTATAAAGAGTAATCTTACAAAGGTAGTCTTATACCTACTGTAGACATTGATAAATTCCTTAATCTCCCCTTTACTGGCCCTAGAGCAAGTCATTGCACCTCTCTGAGCTTCAGTTTTCTTATTTATGAAGTGAAATTGATAGCAATTCATAAGGATCATAGATGCCAGGAACTCTTGACTGTTACACCCAATGTCAATATGGAATGGATCTGAGCACTGTGCAAATTTATCTTAAGCAATGATTTTAAACCTTGAATTGAAGCCTGAGTTTCTAGAATTCTGGAAATAATGTATATTTGTGAACATGGCTTTTTCTGGAACAAAACTCTTTATCTTTCAAACCATTCTTAAAGGAGTTTATAATTCAAAAAGCTTAAAAACCACTTCCTCAACATGAGACCAAATAACTGCTTAAAAAGCAAGACTTTGCTGCAACCTAATCAAAATGTAATAATATATATCTATAAGGAAAGTATTCATAAGAACAGGATTTGGTTCTCACTGGAAGCAGACCAGAAAGGAGGATCACAGAAGGAAATATTGGCATCATCTGGGGAGGAGATGCTGCTACTGCTAAGTCGCTTCAGTCATGTCCGACTCTGTGTGACCCCATAGATGGCAGCCCGCCAGGCTCCCCCGTTCCTGGGATTCTCCAGGCAAGAACACTGGAGTGGGTTGCCATTTCCTTCTCCAATGCATGAAAGTGAAAAGTGAAAGTGAAGTCGCTCAGTCGTGTCCGACTCTTAGCGACCCCATGGACTGCATCCTACCAGGCTCCTCCGTCCATGGGACTTTCCAGGCAAGAGTACCGGAGTGGGGTGCCATTGCCTTCTCCGGGAGAGGAGATGGTCTTCCCTGATAGCTCAGTTGGTAAAGAATCCACCTGTAATGTAGGAGACCCTGGTTCGATTCCTGGGTCAGGAAGATCTGCTGGAGAAGGGATAGGCTACCCACTTCAGTATTCTTGGGTTTCCCTTGTGGTAAAGAATCTGCCTGCAATGTGGGAGGGCTGGGTTCGATCCCTGGGTTGGGAAGATCCCCTGGAGAAGGGAAAGGCTACCCACTCCAGTATTCTGGCCTGGAGAATTCCATGGACTATCCATGGAGTTGCAAAGACTCAGACACAACAGAGTGACTTTCAGTTTCAGGGAGGAGAGGAAATCTTAGATAATTGTTTTGACCAACCTAGACAGCATATTGGAGAAGGCAATGGCATCCCACTCCACTACTCTTGCCTGGAAACTCCCATGGACGGAGGAGCCTGGTGGGCTGCAGTCCATGGGGTCGCTGAGTCAGACACGACTGAGCGACTTCACTTTGACTTTTCACTTTCATGCATTGGAGAAGGAAATGGCAACCCACTCCTGTGTTCTTGCCTGGAGAATCCCAGGGATGGCGGAGCCCAATGGGCTGCCATCTGTGGGGTCGCACAGAGTCGGACACGACTGAAGCGGCTTAGCAGCAGCAGCAGCAGCAGACAGCATATTAAAAAGCAGAGGCATTACTTTGTCAACAAAGTTCCATCTAGTTAAAGCTACGGTTTTTCCAGTAGTCATGTATGGATGTGAGAGTTGGACTATAAAGAAAGCTGAGCACCAAAGAATTGATGCTGTTGAACTGTGATGTTGGAGAAGACTCTTGAGAGTCCCTTGGACAACAAGGAGATCCAACCAGTCCATTCTGAAGAAGATCAGTCCTGAGTGTTCATTGGAAGGACTGATGTTGAAGCTGAAACTCCAATACTTTGGTCACCTGATGTGAAGAGCTGACTCATTTGAAAAGACCCTGATGCTGGGAAAGATTGAAGGCAGGAGGAGAAGGGGACAACAGAGGATGAGATGGTTGGATGGCATCACTGACTCAATGGACAAGAGTTTGGGTAAACTCCGGGAGTTGGTGATGGACAGGGAGGCCTGGCGTGCAGCAGTCCATGGGGTTGCCGAGTCAGACACGATTGAGCGACTGAACTGAACTGACATGGAAATTTGGTTTTGCAGGAATGTTTTTCGGCTTTTTCTTCTCTGTATGACAATTCCGGTAAAATGCTAAGAACAGATATTTCTCCTCCCATAGTGACTTCCATCTGTTGGAGAATGTCTTTTTTCACATTGAAAGTACAATGGGGCTTCCTTGATAGCTAAGTTGGTAAAGAATCCGCCTGGAATACAGGAGACCCCAGTTTGATTCCTGGGTACAATGAGTGCAATGTACAAAAGTACAATGAGAGGCAGAAGCAGGCCCTGCTCTGTGATTCATGAGAGAGTAACCAAACCATTCCGAGGTCTTGACTCCCTTGGACTGTGCAGACTTGTAATAATAGAATGACTCAGTTTTCAGTGTATTCCCTTAAAAGACCCAGAAAGATATCCTTTATTTTAAGATGCTTTTTAAACTAACCTCTATAAGCCTTAGTTTTCTTACTGGTCAAAGGAGATCTGTTCTTTCACTCAAAAACATTATTTTTGCACAAATTGAGTTCAAAAGTCCATGTTCTGTCCCAAAAGAGTTTAATAAGCTCCTTGAGAGCAAGAGCAAAGGAAAAATAGGAGAGATTCTAGGTTGGGATTTGATGACAAGAATTCTGAATTTTTTACACCTTCTTGAGTACCTAGCCAAAAAAAGGCCTTGTATGTTGGAGTTGCTGGATACAAAAACCAAAAGAAAAGGTACTTAAAATTTCCCACGCTTTATATTTGATAGAGTGAGAACCAGATATGCAGGAATTTTCAAGAGGAAAAGCATTTTTTAAAGTCAAATTAAACTTGTATCATTTTAAACAAAGTCTTGAACTTTTTTCATAGAAAAATTTCAACAGGAGAATCTAACAGATGAATGAATGCTTTCAAATGCAGGTTCTGTGTTTATTTAAAGAATTCACTGCCTCATGGAGAAGGTAAACATCTCTGAATGAAAATAAGCCCAGAGTGCCTTTGTGGCACGTTTTTAAGGATGGTCTAGGTCTATAAACTAGGATTCCCTGATACATTCCCTGAAATATACGTATATGTGTACATATACATATATATATTTGTATATGTATGTATGTATATATATATATATATATATATATATATATTCCCTGATATATATTGGGATTCCTTGATAGCTCAGCTGGTAAAGAATCCGCCTGCAATGTGGAAAACCTGGGTTCGATCCCTGGGTTGGGAAGATCCCCTAGAGAAAGGAAAGGCTGCCCACTCCAGTATTCTGGCCTGGAGAATTCTACGGACTATACCATGGGTTCACAAAGAGTCGAACACTTTCACTTCACTTCACAGGTCTATAAACTAATTACTTTTTATTTTTATAAAAACAGTGTATCTAGGTACATTGTTTTAGATTTGCTTTAATAATTAACTGGCTCCTTTCCCCGATGTTTTTACATGGTAATTCTTCCTGAAATTGACTTCTATATAAAAGTCACATTTTAATGTTCACTTGAGGTAAAGCGGCAAAGCAAATATTATGACTCAGTATTATAATGAGAGGCTTTAGAACTTCTAGGCACTGCAGATTCAATTCAGTAGAATGCAAACTTACTGTTCTTAGGTAGGAGATGGGAAGTATAGGAGGCTGTATTAGCATTTTCTTCAGTGATATTTTTTAATAAGGACAAAAATAATAATTATGTGTTTATTAAGAGAGGATCGGTTAAATAAAATATTGTAATGCATATTTTGAAATACTACTAAATACTATGTTATGAAATACTATGCAACAGATTAAAAGGGGCAAGATGATTTTTTCTGCAAATATTTTTAAAGACAAAAAAGATCATATGTATAATGAGCCCCTGTATGTTAGCAAATATAAATGTTTATTTATCTAGTCATGCGGTATAGTTGCTTTACAGTGTTGGTTTCTGCTGTACAAAAAAGTGAGTCAGCTCTATATATACATATATCCCTTCCCTCTTGAGCCTCCCTCTCACCCCTGATCCCACCCATCTAGGTCACCCCAGAGCACCGAGCTAAGCTCTCTTTGCTATACTACAGGATTCCCCTAACTATCTATTTCATAATTGGTAGCATATATGTATATATCAATCCAAATCTCCCAATTCATCCCACCACCACCATCTTTCCCCTGCCTCGTGTCTACACGTCCATTTTCTGCATCCGCCTCTCTATTTCTGCCCTATTTCAGGGGTTTTTGATGATGTCACTGTGCTAACTCTACGCCACGCTAGCCATCACACGTTAGGTTTCCTGCTATTTGTGCCATGAAGACTTGTCAGTTCTGTGTATTATAAAGTATGAGGGCTTATTACTGTAGCTGGAGTCAAACATTCTATACATCTTGTCAACTTCCCAAGAATTTCCTAATACATTAAAACCAATGTTTTCATATGGAATATTTTCCTTTTGGAACAGAACCTAAATACAACCATGCAGTCGACAACTTTTTTCCTAGAAAATGATCATTGAGTACAGAGAATTGCATTTGTCTTGCTAGCATACGTCCTTGCAGGAAAGGAGAAATAGCTTGATTATTGTATTCTGTTTCAGAGAGTAGAGCTGACATTTCTTTAAAGACAACATTCAATAATTGATTGCTGAGCCTCTACTACTTGTGAGTCTTTGGGAATATAATGGTGCACAACAGACTTAGTCCCTGCTTCTTGGAACTTACGGTGCAAATGGGAAAAATACATTCATCAAATAAGGACAAAAATAGATCAATAGTTCTAAACTGAAGATTTATATAAGAATTTCTCAAACTCAGCACTACTGATATTTGTGCCAGACAATTCTTTGTTGTGGGGAGCGGTCCTCTGTCACAGCATCCCTGTCCTTGCCCAATACATGCCACAAGCCACCTCTCACAGTCAAAAATATCTCCAGATGTCATCACACATCCTGGGGAAGGGGGAGCAGAGTCACTCACCCCTGGCTGAGAAGCACTGATTTCTATAAAAGAGAAATGCAAGGTATTTTAAGAATATGTAACAGAGAAACTGGACCTAAATTGGCCAAGCTTTCTGATAACTGACAGGAGAGTGTTTATGTGAAGCTCTAACAAGAGGTTATAGCTAAGCTAAAATGCTGGGGAAGGGAAAAGGGTAATGGGGAAGGGAAGGGAAAGATGAGAAAAAAAAAAAAAAATATATATATATATATATATATTTTAGGTTTCTTTCTGAAGGCTGGTTCTCTAATGTGATTGTTACCCTGGCAGATTCCACAAGGGCAGGGCCAGCCTTCCACTCTTATTTGAACCCCACCTGCCTTCAATGTAGGGCTGGGAATATAGAGGCATTCAAGGAATTTTCACTGAAGGTATACTGTTTATCCAATCTAACTGTGTGCTCATCTGCTGTGCACTGAAACATACGAATGTGACCAAGCCATGTTCTCTAGTGTCTGAGCTCACGATCTGTTAAAAACAAAGTAAAGGTACCAAGTAATCCTTCTGAGAAGGAAAGCCTTCCCTGAGGAGGTGACATTTGAAGGTGAAGGGACATTGAAGAACAGTGAAGAGGAGGGAGGTTCCAGGTGGATGTGCACTCCCCCAGCTGCGTCAGGCTGGCTTTCTTACCACCTGACACTCGTGTTGTGGTTTGTCAGAGAGTCTATCATTGCCCTTAGAACTCTGGGGCACAAAGAGGTCTAAACACTCAAATGTTGGAATTAGCACCTAATTAGAGAAATAGACATAGATATCCATATCTATTATATATCTGTATTTCCACATCTCTCCGTGTGTTTGTGTGTTAGTCACTCAGTCATGTCTGACACTTTGTGACCCCATGGACTGTAGCCCCTCGGGCTCTTCTGTCCATGGACTTGTTAGGCAAGAATACTGGAGTGGATCCATTCTCTTCTCCATGGGATCTTCCCCACCCAAGGATCGAACCCAGGTCTCCCACATTGCAGACAGATTCTTTACTGTCTGAGCTACCTGAGAAGCCTGGTTCATCTATATAAAGAGGTGCTAAAAAAGGGAGAAATGGTTGCTAATTAGACAGAAGCATCACTTGTTCACTACCGCCACCTATCTGATTCACCCTTTCTTGGCAACACTGTGAACCCTGCTATGTCATATTAACTCTTGTAAGACACCTGGGAGCTGTTCAGTAAATATTGTGAATTTTTGTTGAAATAATGAGTGAATAAGCAAGTAGCCTGGTATTTTCCTTTTGTTTTGCATGCAGAATTCTGATGATTGAAGAAGATCCAGGAAACCCAGTTAGGAGCCTGGTGGTCCAAGACACAGATTTGGCAAACTTTGGTCATTGTGTTGAATTTCAGGGTTGCAGTCTCCTTCCTAGCTTAGAGCATAAGGTTAGACACTGCTTTCTGCCATAGAGAAACCGTTTGATGAAGAGCCGATAGTATCACAGTCTTCCTAAGGGGGGCGTTGAGCTGCCTCGAGAGATGAGGAAGAGCATCTAGGTGTTCTTCATCGGAGGCAAAAGTACAGCTGTCCTCCTGCTCTGTAGGACAGATAATGGCCCAACAGCCAGTGGCAGATTGAGCAAGGGCCTGATCTGTGATCAGAAAATAGAAAGGCATGGTGTGCAGTGACATTTGAAGCTTAATATCCATGCAAATGAATTGCTTGGATCAAGCGGAGACAGTCAGAGAGCATAGGAGCACGACTTCGGGCAAAACAGCATCCATGCTGAGCCCCGGGGTGTTCCCACGCAGTGTCCTTTCTTTCTTCCCCCTGCAGAGTCACCTCTGGAAAGAAGCACATCTCTCACTCATCAGGATTCTAGGCTCATTTCACAACAGTGAAATGTGTTGTGATGCTGGCTATACCTGCTTTGAATTGAGACAGGAAAACCTTCTCACCTACTCTAGCTCCCAGGAGGAAAGGACAGAATGTAAGCCAGTGGCAGAGAGAGAGGCCAAGAGAAGTAAGGGCAAGGCCAATCAATTAGGGCAAACCATAAGCAAATGTTTTTAAGATATGGGTTACCCAGCTACACCTAGCTTCTACTGGCTTATATGCAAAACATTGAAGAAATATAGCCTCAACTTTCTTAATAGAAATACTATTATGTACCTCCATTCAGTATATACATGTATGTGTGTGTGTAATTACATATGTATACACATATGTTTGTACATGTATGTTGTGGGCTTCCCAGGCAGCACTAGTGGTAAACAATTCACCTCCCATGTAGGAGACACGAGAGACATGGGTTCAAGTCGTGAGTCAGGAAGATCCCCTGAAGTAGGAAGTGGCAATGCGCTTCAGTATTCTTGCCTGGAAAATTCCATGGACAGAGAAGCCTGGTGGGATCATGGGGTCACAAAAGAGTTGGATACAGCTGTTCGCCCCCCCACACACATATGTTGTTAGAACACAGTATATATGCACCTTACTTATATTAATTTGTAATTGAACTTTTATTTGACTCTCTTAGCATGTAGTTTAAGAATAAGTATAGTTTTCTTATATATTTGAGTCTAATGTGCTTGCGCTGGCCTCTGCTTGGAACCATCCACCCCAGAGATGGGGCTGCTCCTTGTCCTTCTTTGAGTCACAGAATTTGCTCGCTCTTACCCAAGAACTCTCGGTATCTGAGATTCTTAGTAGACATGAAACAGATATTTGTATTTGGAAGATAAACTTGTAAATGTCTCTGTATACTCTTTATGCTATGTATATTTTTGGCAGAATTCTTATCTAAATAATCCCTGACTCCTCAAATTCGATAGGTTATCTTAAAATTATTCCTTTCTGGAAGCTCCATTTAAATTTTATGCTTGCAAAATTTTTCTATCTCAGTAACATTTTCCATCAAACTCTTAACATTTAGAGAATTGCTTATATAGACTCAAGCTTTAAGATTAATTCCATCATTTTGAGTTTCTTCATTTTATGCAGATAGTCAGAGGGTAATTATATTAAAAAATCACTAATACCAATTATGTTTGTCCTTATGTAACAGTATGTACGACTATATTTCAGTCTAAATTTATAAATATTTTGTCACTTTGTTGAGTTCCTTTGAAAATTACTGTAGTAATTTATAATATTATAATTATTCATAAAAGAATGTTATAAGACCTTGTTATTGTTCAGTCACTAAGTTTATCTGACTCTTTGTGACCCCATGAAGTACAGCACACAAGGCTTCCTGTCCTTCACTATCTCCCAGACTTTGCGTAAACTCATGTCCATTGAGTCAGTGATGCCATCCAACCATCTCATCCTCTGTCGCCCCCTTCTACACTTGCCCTCAATCTTTCTGGTCATCAATTCATATGGCAAAGTATATCTCTGAAAATCTGTCCATTTGCAAATCTGATGAATGAGCCAGATCAGGGGGTTAGTTTAATTTTGGGTAAAATATATAGTAAGCCATCCACAATGAAAGGATTATAAGATACATAAAAGACAACTTTTGAACTATATTGGTTAACAAAAAATGAAGCTAGTATAATATATGTGACTTGGAGAACATGGCCACCATCTGGCCCTTTGAAGACAAATGGCAGATTTGTAAGTACAGGGTCATGACAGATGTGAACATGTGTCTTCTCCTCCCTGAGACCTTCCTGCCATGTGTTTTAAACAAAGAATAACATTACAAGCTTACCACCTACAACAGACCTATTTTTCTGGAATAGGAACTGAAATACATGCTCTAAAAGTAAAATATAGCCTTGTCTTGGTTTTTATTTGCATTTGGCTTTTAAACATGGCAAAAAAACACAATAATGAGTTTTCACTTTGAGCTATTTCTAAATGTTATGTTGGAAATTAGCTGCAAATGTTACATTCTCTGGAACAAGTTAAGCTGGAAATGTTGTCCATGCTAAATGAAATATACCCACTAGCATTCTTAATCATGAATGAGAATACCTGAAAGAAAAATGTACTTTTCATATAACTTTTAAAGATTCACTGCATAATATGAGAAATTTCACATAAGGAAAACTAAATAATAATGGCTGTCTTTCCTTAGAGATATATTTAAAAGGGCAAGAGGTATGAAAATGAATGTATGTGCTATTAACCATCAGCCTAGTGCTTGCTGCAGAGAATAATTTTGATTCTTTACTGTATGTCCTTAGTCTAAATGATTATTTTACAGGCTTTATTTCTCTAATACATTCAGAGAGAATCAATAAATTATATTTATTATTCAGATGCAAGAGATATTTTGCAATTTATCTAACGGTAAATCTCTAGTGCATCCATCTTGCCTTAAAATGTTACTGTACTTCTGATTTTTTTCTCTCTTTTAGGGAATTAATTCACAACTGTGGTACCTAATATAAACTTTGACTTAAATCATTTTGTTATATATTTTTGTACTTTCTGGAATGAGGTGTTTTGTTTCATTATTCAAACTAAGGTAATGAGATTGACTTCTATGTCACTGTATTCTAGCCTTTTGAAAGGGCAAATATGAGTATGGAAAAAGAGGATCCAATTGAAATCATTTTCCTATAATTTTTTTCTAGTATCTCGAATCATATAATGGCTTAATTTCTTGATATTGAACATACCTTTTAATTTTTTTTCAATGGAGGGTATTTTTTTTTTCTCCTTGTTTGTTTGATCTTTTGACCAAACAGCTAGTCATGTGGGAACTCACTTCCCTGACCAGATATCAAACCCGCACACACTGCGTAGGCAATGCCGAGTCTTAACAACTGGATCGCCAGGGAAATCCAGACAAACCTTTTTAAATGGGACAATACTGAGGGAAAAAGTTCTGTTTCCTTCATCTAGCATAGCGCTTGGCACCTTGACAGTACTGAATGATTGAATGACTGAATGAATGAGGGAAAGAAAGGGAAAAGGAAGGAACTGTGCTTAAAGAGATACCTTGCTCTGTAATATTAATAATAATGTGGCTGGATTGCTTTCATTGAAAGCAACTGAAAAACAATAAAAGAAAATAGTTCTAGTATTCCTTAGGGTAATAAGCTGAGCTTCTACCAGCTAAAATTGAGAAAAGATCTACGGGTCATTTTAGATTGTTATTTAAGTACATTAGTCAAATTTAAAGTAAAGAAGTATCAAACCAAGTGAAAAGTTTTATTTTTAATTCTGAGAACGAGTATGGTCTATCTGTACTTGAAATGCTCCATGCTTCCATCAGCTGAGCCTCCGGAGGGAATGAGGAAGTGAGCTCAGGTTCTGAGAAAGGAAGTTCAAAGATTTAAGGGATGAAAGGTTTGTGAGCCCCAGTTAGGAAACGTGGGACTCCCCAGAGATAAATCGACCGTAAATCTGAGGGGAGTGTGAGCAAAGTTTAGAACATCATAAATATTATGAACTTGACCTTCCTTGTAAGTCTGAAATGTTCATATATATACTGTTTCATATTAGGTGGAACTCATCACAGTCAAGAGACGGTACAAGCTGATCAATTCTAATTGGGCTCAAGCCCAGTTAGTAGCTGTGTGACCATGGGCAAGTTACTTAACATTTCTTGTGTCATTCCCTGAAAACTACAGATAATAATGGGGCCTACCTCATCAGGCTGTTATGAAGATTAGATGAATTAATATTTATAAAGTGCTTAGACTAGTATCTTGATTAATGGTCTGTTAAATAAACTTTCCAGAAATAGAAATCTGGGAAATTTAGGATGTATCTCTAAATTATATACCTTCCCATGAGAGCATTTAACTACTGCTAGAAATAGAACACTGGTTTGGAAAAGCTATTAGTCTGCTTTATTCATTAATTCATCAGATATTTACAGAGCATATAATGTGTCAGGAATCATTCTAAATACTAAGGATATAGTGATAATAATAAATTATAGATAGAGTTGCTGTCCTTGTGGATCAAGAGTGTGAGACAGCTAAATAAATAATAATTCTGTAAAAGACATCATATGGGATATTGTAGGATCTCAAAACTAGCATATTAACCCTCTAGCCAGATGAATATTGGGTGGAAATGGAGGCAGATCATGAAACTTCCTAAAAGTGCTGACTGACTTAAGACTTGAAGGATGACACAAGGCATCCTTCAAGACACAAGACACCAGTAAAGTAGGACACCAGGCATATATGGGATATTCCAGAAACAGGAAATTCCAGATTACTGAAGTTAGATGACAAGGGAGGATGAGACTAAAGAAGTAAGGTAGGGATCAAGTTCTAAAGGGAGACTCATGTCACAGAGTTTGAATCTTAAGGGTGATTGGAAACCAATATGAAGTCACCCATGCATCTATTGCTTTTTAACCTATCACAACATAATTGGAATTTGTTTGGGAATAAATCAATTTATTGTAACTGACTTATAGAGTAACCCAAGAATGCTACCTAAAGATGCTATTGGAGGTTAGTCAACTGGAATCACTACAATGATTTCTTGAATAGGACATCAAAAGCCAGGAATCAAAAGAGAAAAATAGATAAATTGGATTTCATCAAAATTTAAAAATTTGTAGGACATTGTAGACAGAGTGATAAGGCAACCCACAGAGTGGGAAAAAATATTTTCAAATCATATATCTGATAAAGAATATATTCCAAAATATATAAGATCTACTATAATTCGACAACAAAAACAACCCAATTCAAAAATGAGCAAAGAGCATAAATAAAATTTTTCCAAAGACAACATAGAAAAGGCAGATATGCACAACAGAAGATAAAAGATACTCAACATCATTAGTCATCAAGGAGTGAAATTATAGAGACATTTCACTTCACATTCAAAAAAACTAAGATCATGGCATCCAGTCCTCATGGCAAATAAATGGGGAAACAGTGGAAACAGTGGCTGACTTTATTTTTGGGGGCTCGAAATCACTGCAGACGGTGACTGCAGCCATGAAATTAAAAGACAGTTGCTCCTTGGAAGAAAAGCTATGACAAACCTAGATAGCATATTGAAAAGCAGAGACATTACTTTGCTGACAAAGGTCCATCTAGTCAAAGCTATGGTTTTTTCCAGTATCCATGTATAGATGTGAGAGTTGGACTATAAAGAAAGCTGAGCACCAAGAATTGATGCTTTTGAACTGTGGAGTTGGACAAGACTCTTGAGAGTCCCTTGGACAGCAAGGAGATCCAACCAGTCCATCCTAAAGCAAAACAATCCTGAATATTCATTGGAAGGACTGATGCTGAAGCTGAAACTCCAACGCTTTGACCACCTGATGCAAAGAGCTGACTCATTTGAAAAGACCCTGATGCTGGGAAAGATTGAGACCATGAGGAGAAGGGGGCAACAGAGAATAAGATGGTTGGATGGCATCACTGACTCAATGGACATGAGTTTGAGTAAGCTCCAGGAGTTGGTGAAAGGACAGAAAAGCCTGGCATGCTGCAGCCCATGGGGTTGGAAAGAGTCGGACGCGACTGAACTGAATCACTTCATACCCATTAGGATGGCTATTATTCAAAAGCAAACACAAAACAATGGAAATAATAAGTATCAAATATTGGCAAGGATGTGGAAAAATTGGAACTTCTGTGCATTATTAGTAGGAATATACAATGATGCAATCACTGTGGAAAATAGTTTGCGGGTTCCTCATAAAATTAAAGATAGAATTGCCATATGATCCAGCAATTCCACTCGTACATGTATACCTGAAAGAACTGAAAGCAAGGATTCAAACAGATCCTTGTACACCAGTGTTCATAGTAGCATTATTCACAGAAACCAGAAGGTGAGCACAATCCAAATGTTCATCAACAGATGAATGGGTAAACAAAATGCGGTGAATGCTTGCAATGAAGTATTACTCAGCCGTGGAAAGGAATGGAATTGTAACTATATTCTACAACATGGGAGAAGCTTAAAGACATTATGCTAAGTGAAATAAGCCAGGCACAAAGGGACAAATATGAAATACTGTATATCTCCGCTTATCCCAGGTACCTAAAAGAGTCAAGTTCATGGAGAAAGAACATAGAATAGAGGTTACCAGGTTCTGAAGGGAGAATGGAATGGGAGGTATTATTTAATGAGTATAAAGTTTCGGTTTTATAAGATGGACAAATTCATTAAGACAGATGGTGATAGTGGTTGTACAACATTATGAATGTGTTTGATATCACTAAACTGTCCACTTAAAAATGGTTTAGATGATAAATTTTACATTATTTGTCTTTTACTACAATATAGAAAAGGATTTTTAATGCAGTCACTATGCCCTGCAGTTTATAAAATATTTTTCCAAAGATAAGCTAAAACTTTTCTTTACACAACAATCTCTTTGGAACTTTAATTCAACTCATTATTTGCTTGCTAACCTTGGGACTTTGGGAGTGTGTTATCTTTGAGCCAGTTAGAGAGTTTTGGGCAGCAAGAGGTTTGCCCTCTTTAGTGAGTAATCTCAAGCTCCACCTTCCAGACTTCAAAAGAGTTTCTACATCCTGCCTTTTAATTTGGGATGAAGAAGAAGCCCCTATGCCACTCTTCCCAACGATAGACTCAAAGATTCTTTTGTCAGGGGTAGAGGGTGGGACAGGTCAGGGAAGACCAATATTTTTAAAAGCTCTGGCCCGCAGCTTCCTGAATATCTTATTTTTGTTCTCGCTCTCATGAAAGGCACAGTATCCTCAGAGAGCTATTACTGGAGTATAAAATCAAACCTGCAGACTCCTTAATTGTTTATTGTTCTTTGAACATGTCTAATTGTTAACACCTGTCTGATATCAAAGTGGGATGTCCAGAAGGTAAGAGCAAAGCTTTGCCAGGATTTCAGGGCCACCTACTTGGGAATTAGAATCAAAGGAAAATCAATTTCTGGCTCAACTCATGGATCAAAATCAAATTGACCTTTTGGGTACAGGGAATTGAGGGTCCTAGGTGGTGGTGGTGTATCAGTGTATCTTGTAACTATCATTGAACCGATTTTTGAGAACTCTCTCAGCAAACCATTAGCGAAGGCCATCGAAAACATCAGTACCTTTAGTCCCTGGCTGATTACTCTAGAGGAAAAGTGAATGCTTTATTTTTTAAGGATTATTTGCTCTTACTCTTGAGGGTCTATGGAGCAGAGAGCACAGAATTCAAGTTGTGATCGGGGTTTGAATCTCTGCTCTGCTATGTTCTACCAGTGCTACCTTAAGTTTAGTGCTTCTGAGCATATGTCACTATATATTATCCGTACTAAGGGTTGATAGTTCATTGAATGAAAAAAACCAACGTAAAATTACACTGAAATTGTAAATGCCTTCTAAATAAGAATTGTTTCTGTTAGAGGTTTGTAAGAGACAGTAATTTTTGCCCCAAACAATGAATTACTCTTCTTTGATCATCAAAACCGTATAATACTAAGCCAGTATTTCTTAAATCTCATTCTTTTTTAATCCTCTGTACATGTAGAATTCTCTTTGAATGTATGCTCTCACTGGAGAATAAAATCAGGTAGACAGTATCCAGTCATCTACTTTTTGTAACCATTTTGAGAAGGTTATTCCTACGTACTTACCCTCAAATCTCGTTTTCTTTCTCTTTTTGGTCTTCTTGTATAGGTAGATAAACATGAAAAAAATTGTGTGTTTGGCCATTTTATCATCTTCATTGATTTCACCTGCATTGTTCATTTATTATTCTTTATTTTGCCCAAAGCATGGCAAGCGCCTTGGATACAAATACTGGGAGCTGCTATTTTTGTCCAGGATGCCCCCAGGAAGAAAGCAAAAGTCACCTCATGTGTACTGTGATTCAGGGAGACCAAGGAACACCACCTCTTAATGACTGCCACTGCTGATATCCACTTCCTCCTCTTCACTAGCCCATTAGGCCCAGTGAGCTAGTACCCAGTTCTCAATGTGTCATTTTAAAGTTGTGAACATTATGTGCCCATCTAAAAATGCCTTATGTGACTTTTGGTTGCCTTTTTTTTAAACATGAGAATTTTATTTTGAAATTAAACTTTAGTTTTAGAGTAGTTTTAAATTTATGGAAAAATTATAATGATGGTACAGAGAATCTGCGTATACCCCACACCCAGTTTTTCCTGTTGTTAACGTCTTACTTTAGTGTGGTATCTTTGTCACAATTAATGAAGCAATATTGTATGTTATTATTGGAGTATAATTGCTTTACAATGTTGTGTTACTTTCTGCTGTACAACAAAGTGAATCAGCTGTATGTATTCATATATCCCCTCCTGCCTGAGCCTCCCTTCTGCCCCCTCATGCCACCCTTCTAGGTCATCACAGAGCACTGAGAGGCGTTTCCTGTGTTGTAGTCTCTTTTAAAAGAAAAATATGGCTTTTATATTATAATACTATATATATTATGTGCCCTATGGCTCCTGAGCTGTTTCTCTAATCATAATGTTTCCTTTGAATTTAATGTGTACAGATTGCTGCTAAGTCACTTCAGTCGTGTCCGACTCTGTGCGACCCCAGAGACGGTAGCCCTCCAGGCTCCCCCGTCCCTGGGATTCTCCAGGCAAGAACACTGGAGTGGGTTGCCATTTCCTTCTCCAATGCATGAAAGTGAAAAGGGAAAGGGAAGTCGCTCAGTCGTGTCTGACTATTAGCGACCCCATGGACTGCAGCCTACCAGGCTCCTCCGTCCATGGGATTTTCCAGGCAAGAGTACTGGAGTGAGGTGCCATTGCCTTCTCCAGTGTACAGATTAGTTTATCTTCTTTTATCTTATGTCTTAATTTTGATACCTAGATTTCTTTAATTTTAATTATCCAGTCAAGACTTCAAGTAGCTGCAACAACAACAAACTTAGAGGAAATGCCATTTATACTTTTATCTGAGTATTTTAAATACCCTTGGTTCACATCTGCCTGAACATCATTTTTAAGAGTAATAGGAAATGGCAACCCACCCCAGTATTCTTGCCTGGAGAATCCCAGGGACAGAGAAGCCTGGTGGGCTGCTGTTATTGGGGTCACACAGAGTTGGACATGACTGAAGCGACTTAACAGCAGCAGCAGCAGGGTAAGAGGTATTTTAAGCAATAGGGTAACTTCTTCATATTAGAACCTGTAAAAATAGACAGATCCTTTATTTGTCTAACTAAGATAATATGTGAAAGCAATAGCTACTGTTTCATTCTTTGTCTTAGAGGTGATAGTAGTGCTTGTCTTTTTTCAGCATTTTCCATCTGATAAGCTTCAGTTTGTAATTATTTCATAAGTAGGACATTTAATCAATGCTAATTCTCAAGAAATTTAATTCACTACATGCATTAATGGATCTTTAAAAGTGCTTCATCATGCACATGCATTCATGTAATCTTTCAATGTTTATATTTTAATATTTATTAGACTTCCTTGGAAAAGAAAGCTGCCAGAGAAAATTTCAGTATGTTCAGGAATATATATGCACTGTGGTTTTGGAAAATCCAGAAATTGTGACATCCTAATCAATAATGCTTTATTTTATTTTGTGAAGAGGTAGATTCAGATAAGCTGGATTCTGGTACAACCAGATGGTTCAATAAATAGAACAAATAAAAAGATATAAAATGAAAAGATTCATTCTCTTCCACAACCCCTAGCCAGTCAGTTCTCACCACTGTGTACACAAAATGAAAACCACATTTATCCACTTCTTAGAATTCCTCCAGATGTTCTTTATGCAAATATAAATTCATATTCATAACTTTCCTTTTTAAAACAAAATGTAGCATTCTATGCACATTCTTCTGTATGTTGCTTTTTTTTTCCACTGAAAAAATAAATCTTGAGCATCTTTCCATATATTGCCACAAAGGTGGTTCATCATTCTTTGTTTTATAGCTTGCATGATGTTCTGTTGTAGGAAGAGATTCTAATTTATTTAACCAATCCCTCATTTGTGAATATGTGAGTTGTTTCTAGTCTTCATGAACTTTTGAGTTGTTTCCAATATTTTGCTCTTATGAAATTGCTATAATGGATATAACTTTTCATGTATTATTTCATACATGTGTAAGTATATTTGTAAGATAGTAAAGGGAAAGTGAAGTTGCTCAGTCGTGTCCAACTCTTTGCAACCCCATGGATTGTAGCCTACCAGGTTCCTCCATCTATGGAATTTTTCCAGGCAAGAATACTGGAGTGGGTTGCCATTTCCTTCTTCAGGAGATCTTCCCAACCCAGGGATTGAACCCAGGTCTCCCACGTTGTAGGCAGATGCTTTACTGTCTGAGCCACCAGGGAAGTCCCATATTTGTAAGATAAATCACAGTAATGGAAATCTGGGTCAAAGACTGTATGCATTTGTATTGTTGATCCATATTGCCAGATTGTCCTCTTTAAAGGTTATCCTGGTTCATATTCCTACCTATAATATATGACGGTACCTGTTTCCCCATAACCTCACCAATATGTATGTCATCCAACTTGTAGACTTTTGCTAATCTTAGAAATGAAAAAAAATGACGCTTTGTGTGGCCTTAATTTGCATCTCTTATGAGTAAGATTGAATGTCTTTTCTTCCCTTTTTTCCCTTTTCTTACTTTTAAGAGCCACTTCCCTTTTTTCCTGTATTTCCTTTTTTGTGTATGAATTCTTGATATCACAGGCCCAATTTTCTAATGGATTTTGGCTATAGTGTGTTAAAATCAAGTATGTATAATATCTCAGATTGGGGCAAATCTTAGAAACTCTTTTCTAACCCAAACCAGTCTTTCTGTGATCTATCAGACTCTTGTAATATGCCCACCATGGGTTGAAAAGTGGAATATATAGGCCATCCCTGAGATTTTCACTTTCTTTGGGAAATGATTCTAATTAATACTGAGAGAAATAAAGAGAGGATGTGATGAAGCATTCATACTGCTAAATTAATTCATACGGTGATTCAAGTACCCTGACATCATTAGCTTCGATTAAACATCATTCTTGTAAAAACAATTAAGAACTAAAGCTTATTTGATGGTAATGTCACTAAAAAAAGATGAATAGAACCACCAACACAGTAATTTACCAGCATTTTTTTTTTCCCTTTGGCTATGTGGAAGAAAGAGCCAGACCTGAGATGGGGTCTTTTGGATAATTAGAGCTGAGTCCCATAGAGCTGGTTTTCTGAAGTTGAATCAGACTTTAGGCTATACATCTCTCCATCTTCCCCAGAAAGACAGGCGGATGGACAGATGGACACACACACACATTTGTACCTATTGCTTCTCAAATTGCTCCCTAACAATTGAGGACATGAATTTTGTTTCTTTCTCTTACAATTGCCTCTCAGAACCCTGTAGACCTTTCAGAACACACTTCTGCAATGCCAGTAAAATCCTTTGGGTTTCATCCTAGTAAATAGATATTTTGCTTTGATTTCCATTTATGGCTGGAATTTACACGTTAGGATTTGGCCACAGCCAGGGAAGATTGTCCTTATTCAGGATTAGGCCACAGTAACCACTAATCCCAAACATCTACTCATTTTTCCTCCTGAGTATCAGAGAGGCAGTGGATTGAGAGAGATGAAAAGAGTCATGTCAGTTATTTTTGCTTGTTTGGTTGATTGGTTTTCAAGTTCTGAGACAGAAAGATTCTGTCCATCCCTCAAATTTTCGTTCACTAGGTGTCAGCTGCCTTATGATGACTAAGCTCTCTCCCATCACCTGCCATCCTCTCCCTGTTACTGACCAGTGTTCTTGGCCTCCTTAATCAATAGAAACTGATCAGAGGTCAGGCAGGAAATTCTGTCTGGCTTTATTGGGGGCCCTGCTGCAGGAAAGGAGAGCAAGGACAAATAACAGGGTCCCTTGTTTGCTTACTCCCCAAGGCAGGGTGAGCTTGTTCCTTATATGGGTTGAGGATAGGGATGTGTCAGGGACTGGGCCTGAGGGGTGGCTTAGGGGTGATGTATGCAGGGGGCATGTGTGGTACCTGCTTTTGCCCCTGACTCTTCAGAAGCGGCATTAGGTTTTTTGGTCTCTTTGTATCTTCGGTCCAGAATGTGCCCTAACTGCAGCGTGCTTACAGTTATCTTTAGCCCTGTATAGTTTCTTTGTACTTTTTTGCTCAAGGAGAGGTGTGTCCAGGTGCAAGCATTGCAGCACTGCGGCAAAGGTCTCAGGACCCAGGCCTGTCACATCCTCACACCACTTGCTTACGGTTAGCATGAAGGTAGAAAACAAAGGAAATCAGATACACAAAATCCACCCTTGGTGCTAAGAGGATCACTTGGCCCAGATTTCACCATCATAAATAACTGTAATCTTGGATTTTTACCATTATTTGAATAAATCACTTCCATGCATTGGAGAAGAAAATGGCAACCCACTCCAGTGTTCTTGCCTGGAGAATCCCAGGGACGGGGGAGCCTGGTGGGCTACCGTCTATGGGGTCGCACAGAGTCGGACACGACTGAAGCGACTTAGCAGCAGCAGCAGCAGCAGAGAGTCACAGTGGAGAAGGCAATAGCACCCCACTCCAGTACTCTTGCCTGGAAAATGCCATGGACAGAGAAACCTGGTAGGCTGCAGTCCATGGGGTCGTGAAGAGTCAGACACGACTGAGCGACTTCACTTTCACTTTTCACTTTCCTGCATTGGAGAAGGCAATGGCAACCCACTCCAGTGTTCTTGCCTGGAGAATCCCAGGGACGGAGGAACCTGGTGGGCTGCCATCTATGGGATCGCACAGAGTCGGACACGACTGACCTGATTTAGCAAAAAAGAGAGTCACAGACAGCATTGCAAGAAGTAGGTGTTCCCTTACAATTTAAAAATGTGTTTCCCTACAGTAGATCATGGAGCCTCCAGTACATGAAGAATAAGAATTATTTTTAAAAAATTCTATAATAATAAGGCACTCTTTGGGGGTTTAATATGTTAATACGTATAATGTAATTATTTAAAATATTCCATAATTTTGGTAGCTTCCTTTAAATATTTCTTTATTGAAAAAATACCTATTGTCTCAAATATTTAAAGTGGTCCAGGCCTCTCTCAACTTCCAGGGGCTCCCTGAGCATGCAATAGGGACATATTATATATATTATATACATATTAGAGACATAGTTAATGAAATGCAGTTATGCAGATTTTGAAAGTGATGTTTATGGACAGCTTTGGAGAAAAATTATAAAAGTTAGTTAAAACTTTACTGGTTATATTTTTAAGAGATATGTGCCATTCAGTTGTCCCTGAAAACCTTTCTAAATTCTTTTCTATTGGAGTACAGTTGCTTTACAGTATGTTAATTTCTACTGTACAACAGAGTGAATCAGCTATACGTATACATATATCCCCTCCCTCTTGAACCTTTGTCCCACCCCAACCCCATCACACTCCCCTTGGTCATCACAGAGCACTGAGCTGAGCTCCCTGTGCTACACAGCAGCTTCCCACTAGCTAATTTACACATGGTCATGGGCTTCCTGGGTGGCTCAGATGGTACAGAATCCACCTGCAATGCAGGAGACCTGGGTTCAATCCTTGGGTTGGGAAGATCCCCTGGAGGAGGGCATGGCAACCCACTGCAGTATTCTTGCCTAGAGAATTCCAGGGACAGAGGAGCTTTGCGGGCTACAGTCCATGGGGTTGCAAAGAGTCGGACACGACTGTGACTAACTCCTCCTCCTCCTCCTCCTCCTAAGTCGCTTCAGTCGTGTCTGACTCTGTGCGACCCCATAGACAGCAGCCCACCAGGCTCCCCGTCCCTGGGATTCTCCAGGCAAGAACACTGGAGTGGGTTGCCATTTCCTTCTCCAATGCATGAAAGTGAAAAGTGAAAGTGAAGTCGCTCAGTCGTGTCCGACACTTTGCAACCACATGGACTGCAGCCCACCAGGCTCCTCCATCCATGGGATATTCCAGGCAAGAGTACTGGAGTGGGATGCCATTGCCTTCTCCGTGACTAACTCACATAGTGTATATATGCAAATCCTAATCTCTTAATTCATCCCACCCTCCCTTCTTCCTATGTCCACATATCCGTTCTCTCTGTCTGCGTCTCTATTCTTCTCCTTGAAATAAGTTCATCTGTATCCTGTTTCTAGATTCTGCATATATGCATTAATATCAGTATTGTTTTTCTCTTTCTGACTTACTTCCCTCTGTATGACAGATGTTAGGTTCATCCACATCTCTAAAATGACCCAGTTTTGTTCCTTTTTATGACCAAGTAATATATCTTTGTATATATGTACTGGGTCTTCTTTATCCATTTATCTGCCATTGGACATATAAGTTGTTTCCATGTTCTGGCTATTTTAATGCAAGCATACTATTAATTAAAAGGTTGCCATTTATTGTGAATACTAGCATATTCATTTAAGATAAATCAAACTTATGATTCAAAATAATATTTTTACTTGCTGTGCATAATGAATTGCACTTTGGTGCTGGATTTTGGGCTTCTTTGTATAGTCATTGAGTCTATAAAATCACCCATGTGTGCTATATAATAAGGGCAACAAGCTGTATTTGATGCTGTAGGTGAACCTGATCAGGCCTGACTCTGCCTCTCTTTCACTTTGTGAACTGTTTTTGGCTCACTGCCCCTTTCTAAGCCTCATGACATTGTAAAACTATAATTTCTAAGACCCTTCCCAGGTCTTGACCTCTCTGACCCAGGAGCATGATTTTATTATTTTAAATTATTATAAAGAATTTTAGTTGTTATGTTTGAATCTAGTATATGGTATATCTCTACTACATTAGATATATGTGATGGTCAGGAATGCATTCAGAATATTCATTCACCACTAATTTATTGTGTACCCACTATGCACCAAGACATATAGACAATATATGCAAGGCCCCTGGCTCTTACGGAGTTTATATTCTAGTGGAAGAAACAGGTATTAGAAAAGCACATAAATAGACATTTCAGATAATTTTAGGTGTTGGGAGGAAAATAAGAATAAGTTAATGGATAGAGAGTGACTTGAAGAGAGGACTTGGGAAAGGATGCTCAGGAATGAAGAGATGAGATTTTAGCCAGATCAGAAGAAAAAGGGACTAGTTGTTTAAAGACCTGGTAGAATCATGTTACAGTTAGAAGGAATAGCAAAAGGAAAAGCTCTAAGGTGAGAATGACCTTCGTATGGTTGAGGAGCAGGAGGAGTGCCCACATGGCCAAAGTGGATAGGAGAAACACACAAGACAAGGTGAGAGAGATGGCAGAGGGCAGATTATACCTGACACCATGCTCAGGTGTCTGGATAGTTCTCTAAGTATAGTGGGAAGCCTCTAGATAACTTTAAAGCCAAAGAGTAATGTGATATTGGTGGGGAGGAGGTTAATCATTCTGGCAGCCATATGGACGGTAGAAAGGCAAGTTACAGGGTCTGTTTACATAGTTCAGAGAGGTGATGGTGGCTTAGACCAGAGTGGTAGCAGTGTAGGTGGTAAGAACTAAATGAATTGGGGAAACAGTCGAAAAATGAACCAGAAGCATTTTCATAGAGATTCAAGGAAGAATGGAAGGGCAAGAGGAAATCCAAGATAATTCAGAGGTTTCTGGCCTGAGTACCTGGATGAACAGGGATGTTATGGGGTTGGGGTAAGGGGGATCAATCATTCTGTTTTGGACAAGTTAAAATTAAAATGCCTTTTTGATATTCAAGTAGAGATGCCAGATAGACAGCTGTGTATTGAGTCTGGAGCTCAGGGGGAGGTCACAGCTGCAGATATAAATGTGGGAGTCATTAGCATTTTAGAAATGAATGAGTTAAGGAGAGAGGGGTGGACATAAGTCAAAGAGGGTCACATCCATATTTCAAGGTCTGAAAGAAGGAAGAATAAAAGAGAGGGAGGCACCAATAGAGGCTGAGAAGGTGTGGTCACTGAGGTAGGGGGAAACCAAAGCCAAGCAGACAAAGTGACTCCAGTAATGCTGCCAAAAATGTCAAGAATAAAGAGATCAGGGAATATTATAAAAATAATATCAATGCTAATATGTCTCAAGACATGATTTCTGGAGAACCTTCCGAGTGGAAGTGAATGCTACCTGTACCCATTTTAAGTGTGTGCTAATTCTGTAGTTTTAAACTCCAGGATACAGAAGCATTTTTTAAATGCTTGTGCAAAGTAAACCGAAAGCCAATGAAAAGTAATTTCCCCTAATAGTGATTCAAGGAAAAGAACATATCTATGTGCCCTGGGCAGCCTTCCAGCAGATCTCTTTTCCTAGCTGAGAGAGAGATGATTTATAATACCCAAGAGTACTAGCTTTTTGCCATATTTCACTTTTGAAAATAAAGTTTTATAGAAAGAAATTTAAAAGTTGTTTTTTTTCCCACAGTTGTTGCCAAATTGCATAAGAATTTCACCCTGTCCTTTGTCTTTATTTATCATGTGAAGCAAGGAGTCTAGTGCATATTCATTCTTTAAAAGCTGTGGATTCTTTGCTATTGGATTGTTTCTCATCTACTTAATAAAAATTTTGAACTGAATTGTAACAAGTTGGAAACTTTCCATATGTAGACAGAGAGTGCATCTCAGAGTTGGGCTGTGTGCAAAGCAATGTCATTGGAGGTACTTTAATGCAACAAATACAAACCTGATTTGTGCAGTTTGTGATAATTATGCATAAAAGATCAGATGAACAAATCATCTCCCTCATTCTAACTTAAACCTTTATAAGGAGCATTAGTTCCAAGCCACCAGGGTGCTCTGAAAGTGGTAATTTAATAAATGGTATCTTAGTACCATAAAAGAATTGGCATTTGCCCACCTGATGTGTCTGGTTTAGGGGACTGAGTTATGCCTCTGGGAGGATTTACCCTATAACATTTTAAAGACATGTTTTATACTTAATAGGTTTCTTATGTTTTTTTTTGGATTATTTAACTAAGCTTTTAAGGAGCCATTTTTAGTGCTCTCAGAGCTCATCTCTAATTAATTCAATTATGTGTGAACAGCAGTGGTTTTGTTTTCTGTTATTGGGTTCTGTCTTTTCCACATCAAAAAATAAAAACATATGAAAAAATTTAGGTTTTTAAAAACTCTATTCACATTATTTTGATTTCTACCAAGTAAGATCAAGTAACATGTATTGAATGCCCAAGAGGTCCATGAAAACATACCAGGCCAATGGCATGAGAAACTGATTTTATTGAGCATGAGATATATACCAAGGTCTTTACGTGCATGTTCTCCCAATTAATTCTCATAAGTTTGAAAAATAGATATTGTTATCCTGGTTTAAGGGACGATAACATCAAGGCTTCTGTAACTTGTCCAAAGTAAATACAGAAACCAAACATTTTTTGAACATAATGCCTGGGGAGTTGGTGATAGACAGGGAGGCCTGGACTGCTGCAGTTCATGGGGTCGCAAAGCGTCAGACATGACTGGGCGACTGAACTGATCTGAATGTCTGTAGTGCTTTCTACTTCTCCATGTTGTATGTTATGGTCAGTCTCTTCAGTTGTGTCCAACTCTTTGCAACCCTACCAGGCTCCTCTGTCCATGGGATTTTCCCAGCAAGAATACTGGAGTGGGTTGCCATGCCCTTCTCCAGGAGATCTTCCTGACCCAGGGATTGAACCCACGTTTCTTATGTCTCCTGCATGGGCAGACTGGTTCTTTACTGCTGAGCCACCTTAACTCTCCTCTCTACAAAAGAATTCCCATTCCTCTGTTCGAATTGTTTGCAGTTCTGTTAGCCAAGAAACATTAGACCTTGCATGCATGGAATGAAAGCATTGTACCCCCCACCCCTACTATAAACTTTAAGAAGAAAAGCTTTAGATGAAAATTAGAGAATTGCTTCTCTCACCTGTTTCCAATTGGCTTATCTTTGCTTATGGCAGGAAAAGAAAATGTGGTCAATGAAGTCTTCTTTCTATTTATAAAATTAGTAATAGACTCGTGATTCACAATCGTGATAAGAGGAAGGTGTGTATCCTCATTTAGAGGATGTGTATTCAGCCCTGAAGTTTGGTAGAGTTACTCACAGCACAGATAGCCCTCAAATGATTCTGAGGGCTAATAGGATAAGAGTTCAGCCTTTGCTTTATATCGTCTCAATTATGCAAAAATATGCAATACAGAAAGGAAATTCTGAGGTCAGAAGAATAAAAGATAAAGGAAACGAGAAAAAGATGTTTTAATTATGCAAATTGCTTGAAGCTTTCTGGTACTTCTCCAAGTAGTCTTTTTTCTTTCAATTAAGTTTATAGATATTTAAGAAAGGTGGAAAATCTTTCTACTTGGTTTAACAAAGAATTTTTCTGACCGAATAGATTTTTAGCTAAAATTTCTAATACTTGGAATTTTTTAAAGTGTCCCTTGAAATTGTTTCCTACAGAAAAGATGCTGCCAGGAGTAAGCACCAACACTGCTTACATATTTCAGTTTTATTATATCTGTTTGCATAAATGGAGTGTTTTTCAGATAATGCACAAATGCTTGCAATACATCCCTAATTGTCAAAGAAGCAAATATCTGAGCTTTATGGTGTCCAGAATAGCCGTTATGTGTTGTTTACACTTTCTATCACAATAAATATCAAATGTTCTGTTAAGCTTGTCTTGAGCAAACTAGAAGCCAATAAAAGCTACTGTTGTACAGTGAAGAAATGTGAAGGCAGGCTATGCTTGAAATCAGTACCCAAATTGTGCAATAGATCTACACAAATGCATAACCTTTCTAAGCTACTTCTTTATGCAATAACTGTGTGGATAGTGCTTGTCCATTGGTAACCACGCCCACCTCTACAATGCCTGCTGTATTGTGCTTGCATTACTCACTTGTGACCACTGAGATCAACTCATTTCTCAGGTAGCTCTTCTGTTCTTCTACATGCTGTGCACCTTTGTTACATACTTGTAGGTTGTGTCTCCAAGAGAAATGACAGTTTCTCTGAAAGCATCTTTTGCTAGAATGTGGCAATCCTAAAAATAGAATTTCCAAGTCTATGAATTACATAAATTAAAGCAAAAGCTTGCATATATTTTCTGAAGATTTAAGTTTCTGGAATATTACAAAAGCTTTTCCATCTTGGGCCTTGCCATTAACTCTAAGCTTCTTGTCATTCTACTGCAAGGCTAAATAAGAAGTCACTGGGGTAAAGATAGTGGTCTCCAACTTCTCCCTATTGTATTGAATATTTTGCCCTGCAGAACAGGAAAGGAGGGATGTCATTAGGTTGGGGGTCCTTTCAGATCTCTTGTTATTATGTGTCCTTATTCCTAGTAGTGCTTGGAAATAGATAAATATATACAGATGAATACATCTATGAAGTATGTATGTGTATGTATGTATATGCATGTGTTTGTAGATTTTTGTGCTTTTCTCATGTAGCATTGATGTACACTGATCTGGCAAATGTAAACAATGTTTACATTGAAAAATGCTGAGTGATTTGCCTGTCAGTATTCAATTTCATAAAACATTTCTGTTTCAAAATACACTGTGGCTCAAAGTTAAATGCTTAGGAGTACCCTTCTAAAGCTTTGACAGTGTGATTTTAAAATCCCTTAAGGTGAATTACATGCTAGATGAGAGTGAGTCAGAGAAAGTTTCAGTTTTCATAAATGAACCTCCTCTAAGGTCTTATTGCTAATAGAATCCAATATAGTTTTACATGATTACTTTCATAATTGGAGTGTCCCAAAGCAGACCCAAAATTCAATAATGAAGCTGACAAACAGTGATGGAAGGAAAGGTTTCTTTTATTCTAGATGTTTGTACATGTCAGTTACTCTTTAATTGGAAAATTGGAAGAGTCCTACTGAGTATTATGCTACAAAATCAGTTCAAAATTAAACATTCACATTTTGTAGAGTTGAATTGCATTTTCCTTGTTTGTCCTAATTAACTATGAAAGCTGAATCTTTGCTCAGGCAAGATTTATGGGGAAAAGTCATGAAGTTGATGAAGTAGACATAACCCAAGGAGAGTTAGACAAGCAAGTAATTCATGAGGAAATTGTATGTCTGAATAATTGGTCTCAGAAACAAATGAAGATAATTTGATAATCTTTGGGCTATTAAATCTAGGTATCTAGGTTTTAATTTTTATTTTGCCACTGACAAATTGAGTCATAATAGACCACTTAATATCAGTGAATTTCTCCAACCAGAAATTCAGCAAATAGTAGCTCAAGGCCTTGGAAAAAAGATACGTCAAACGTTCACATCTTTATTGTGATAGAAGGTTGGATGGACAGGTTTGGGCAACACTCAGATTAGTTTGTTGTGGCCCAATAACAGACTTTCCTCTCTACTAAGTTCTGTTTGTCATGGAGACTCTTTTTATTGAGGCAGTGGGACACTAATGGGAAAAGAATGGTCTTTCCTGTCAGGTGGAATCATGTCTGTGCCATTTATTAGCTGTTTAGCCTGAGATTTTTAACTTCCCTGAGATTCAGTTTTCTCCTCTGTAAATATGAGGATAATAATATCTGTGACTATGGAAGAAAATTCCCACCTAAAGAAGTTCATACTTTAGAGATAAGCAGATTGATTATTGCGAGATGGTGCAGTAAGTAATGTCATGGGAACATGTATTTGTTGCCGTGTTGTTGTTCTGTGTTGAATTGATGCTTTTGCACTGTGGTGTTAGAGAAGACTCTTGAGTTGCTTGGACTGCAAGGAGATCCAACCAGGCCATCCTAAAGGAGATCAGTCCTGAATATTCATTGGAAGGACTGATGCTGAAGCTGAAACTCCAATACTTTGGCCACGTAATGCAAAGAACTGACTCATTTGAAAAGACCCTGATGCTGGGAAGGATTGAAGGCGGGAGGAGAAGGGGACAACAGAGGATGAGATGGTTAGATGGCATCACCGATTTGATGGACATGAGTTTGGGTAAACTCTGGGAGTTGGTGATGAACAGGGAGGCCTGGTGTGCTGAAGTCCATGGGGTCGCAAAGAGTCAGACACGACTGAGGGACTGAACTGAACTGTTGTTGTTCAATCACTCAGTGCCGGGGTCCAGCCCTGGTGGATCCAGGGTAATTCGAAGGGGAGACTGAGTAGGCGTCCTAGGAAAAAACTTATTTAATTACAGATATATAGAGAGATTAGAAATGGATAGTGTAGTAGGAAAATTAGTGGAAAAAAAGAGGCTGAATAACTTGGTTTACGTGGAATACCAATCACCACCTACGTAGGCCACAGGCGTCTTTCCGTTCTCCTGAAGGAGAGGAGGCACTGAGGCCTCCCCAGTCCGATCTTAGAAGCCCAGGCAAAATTAGCAGGCTTGGTGAGTACCCACGTTCCAGATGGGAATTCAGCCAGAAGGGGAAAGAAAGAACGACACAGGGGAATCAGTCTTTCCAGAAACTGATTCCATTTCTTTATTTTTCAGGTTTGCTTATATACTTTTTGTTATACATAGGGATGAATACAGAGTCACGTGGGGGTCAGCAGACCTGACCCTTGTCAAAATCAGGTGCTTCATATAAAATTATACAAAGATCTTATGGGTTTTACATCATCTTGTGGCCATGAGGCCTGCTGACATTTTATGGCCCTTTCTGATAATGGTCAGTCAACCAGAAAACTTATTTTTTCCAGGGGTGATTTTTTCTTAAACCAAGCTCCACCCTCCAAATAAAGTTGCATTCATATTGGGTGAGGGTGTAGTGGGTTACAATCAAGAAAGGAATTTACTTAGCCTAAGGTTTAACATGATTAATCTTAAAGGTTAATACTTATTTCTCCTATATGCTAGTTATATTCATTATAAGGGCAGGGAATATGGAGATTTAGCAGCAAATATTGGCTCAACAAATGAAAAACCCTTCACCAATATCAATTTCTAATCAACCCACTATACTATACTAATAATTTTCTAACTTCTCAAAAGAGTCTGTATTTAGAAAGTTTTAAAACATCTCATGCCTCTCATGGTTGGGAGGCTGTAAACAATCACATGTGGCCAGACAAACATGCTCAGGCAGGCTAGAGAACCTTCAGAGGAGTTTGTAAGTTGAAACACTCTTGTCACACCCAGGAATTTTTATTAACTGGAGCTGCAAGTTAACTCCTTCTCCAAGAGAGGTGGTGGGGGGTCAGCCCCCCGTAAAGTCAGAGGTATAGGTGAAAGCATAAAACAGACTCTGGTTTTGGGGATAGATGCTCAGGAACAGGGGGTTTCCTGAGGCTTGATCCCGCCTTTGCGTATGCCAAAGCCTCCTTCCTCATGACCTTTGCCATGGGTGGAGTTCCTCACGCTGGCTCCCGGCAACTCAGTCATATCCAACTCTTTGTGATCCCATGGACTGCAGCACACCAGGCTTCCCTGTCCTTCACTGTTGCCCGGAATTTGCTTAAACTCGTGTCCATTGAGTCGGTGATGTTATCCAACCATCTCATCCTTTGTCACCCTCTTCTCCTCCCATCCTCAATCTTGCCCAGCATCAGGGTCTTTTCCAATGAGTCAGCTATTTGCATCAGGTGGCCACTGTATTGGAGCTTCAACTTCTGCATCAGTCCTTCCAATGAATATTCAAGGTTGATTTTCTTTAGTATTGACTGGTTTGAGATCCTTGCAGTCCAAGGGACTCTCAAGAGTCTTCGCCAGCACCACAATTTAAAAGCATCAATTCACCAGGGCGTCCCTGGTGGCTCAAATGATAAAGAACTGTTGCTTTGGGATCCTTGTTGCTGCTGCTGCTGCTGCTAAGTCGCTTCAGTCGTGTCCGACTCTGTGCGACCCCATAGACAGGAGCCCAACAGGCTCCCCCGTCCCTGGGATTCTCCAGGCAAGAACACTGGAGTGGGTTGCCATTTCCTTCTCCATTGTGTGAAAGCAAAAAGTGAAAGTGAAGTAGCTCAGTCGCATCCGACTTCTAGCGACCCCATGGGCTGCAGCCTACCAGGCTCCTCCATCCATGGGATTTTCTAGGCAAGAGTACTGGAGTGGCTTGCTATTGCCTTCTCCGGGGATCCTTGTTAACCCTGGTCTATCACTCTGCTTCTTCATTCACCAGATAAAAGGGATGTAACCACCCCCTCTTGAAATCAACTAGTCCTGGTGCTTTGTTTACATAATTTTATTCAGTCCTCACAGCAATTCTATGAAATAGGTACTATTTCCATTTGATAGGTGAGGAAACTGAATCTCAGAGAGAAGGGACTTGTCCAAGACAACATAATTAATAAGTGGCAGTGCAGTATGAACTACAAAAATTGCTTTATAGTAAAATTCTAGTGTATTAAAAATAGGTTTTGTGTTTTCCATGCAACACCCTGGTAAGGTTTTTTCTGTGTAATCGCCGCCTCTCGAGGTAAAACCAGAGAGTCTCTCAAGTACAGCTTTAAATAATGAAAATCACAGGCTTCCTGGCTTCTGACAGGCATGATAAATCCTGCTTTAATCATGCATTAAAAACATGTCATCTGTTTGATAAGCAGTCATCTGCTATTGCTTGACCTAGCAATGAATTAATAAAGCAAAATATGTGACAACTCAAGGCATACGTGTGAAATGTGTTACTCCCAAGGTATCTAAATGTGATTCTCACTCCCGACCCTGGGTTGAAAAAGGTCTTGATTCTAAAATAGTTTATAGCAACACTAGCTCACACCTAGAAACTTGACTTAAATCTGGGAATTTTCAAAACTAAAAACCTATCAAAAAGGGAGCCCAGAGATAGGTCCTGAAATGAGTCAAAGCCGAAAGAGATGACAGTCTTGGAAAGAATGGCCGATAGGTGTTCATCTGGTTTCCAAATGTTCTCTGTGAAATTTAGTTTAGGAAAGAGTCTGTGCCTATCTGCCCAATGACCCTGAGGCACAGAGCCTCTCCTGAGTCTGAGAACAGAGATTGCAGCCTCCCTGCTCTGGAGCCCAGCTATTTGTAGAGGTGGGCTGTAAGAGCCAGAGGGAGAGGAAAGACAGATTCAGTCATCTCCATTGCCAACCACACAAGTTATCCCACCATTTCTTCATTGCCTTGCTCCATGTCACCTGGTCTAAGATCTATGCTACCCCTCTAGCTGCATGAACACTAATGAAAGGCTTGAGATACTGTAAGCAGCAGGCTCTGAACATTTTGTCTGGAATACTAAAGGGGAAAAGAAACAGTCCCACTACTGATTCATTTTGAGATGATAAGCCACTTGTAGGAGCCAGTTCATAATAAATACTCTCTCAGTGAGCATGGTGGGCATAGAGAAGGAGTTTGAGAGAGAAATTCAGCCAAATTTCATCTCCTAAAATGCTTAGAACTTCTTGGCTAAAAGGCATTCTTTCAAGTGATTTATGTTCTGGAAAAGAAAACTGAATCTTATAGAGTAAACCAAGAATTCATGAGAAGGAAGTAGATTTTAAAACTTCTAGAAATGATACACTGTTTTCTCAAATGAAACTTTAGGGACTCTTCAAATATAGATCCAAGTACCTACCCTGTATCAGTGGTATACAGTCACCCAGAGTACATCCAGTAGTGACCACTGTATGAAAATGTGCCTTTCTTTACACACACACAAACAAACACTGTTAAAAAAAAAAGATGTGAATCGAGTTTGGATGAATAATATATCATTGTGGTAAAGAGCATGTAAATTAAAGCTCTATTTCTGCCCTTTGCTTCCTGGGAACATTTAGGCACCTTTTTCATCTCTCTAAACCTCTGTATCCTCAGATTTTCAGAAGCATTAATTCTGCCTATACCTGTGCAATTATATTGTCATAAGTACTGACAATGTAAATGAAGTACTAAGCACAGTGCTAGGCATGTATATGTATAGCCACATTGTTCAGCAGCAATATAATAGCTATGCCATTTAGAATTCACCATGGAATCTACCATTAGCCTGGCCAATTCTTCCTTAAAACCAGGACTGCTTTTGTAAAATGAATTTATCTTTTTTTTTTTTTTTTGGCAATTTTAAATATTATTGAGTGGTTGAGATGAAAAAAGATAGATACACATATAAAGGACTTAGGTTTGTGCTGTCACACAGGGAATCCTCAGTAAGTACTCGCCATCATTGTGTACAGGAGTATCAGTATTATTGCCATAAACTTCTGGTTGACTCAAGTTTGCTTTTTTCTTCATGTTATTTGTGTCCCTCATGTACAACCCAGGGCTTCAATCTGAGGTTTGCTTTTCCTTCCCTCTACTTTGTGCTCTGATGGCTTCTGGCTTAATCCATTTTCTCCATTACCACAAAGTCTTGTCTCTTGGTGTTTTGATTATTAATGAAAGTAGAATCTCAGTAAAAAAATGTTGCTTTCCCTCAGCATATTGGAATATTCTTTGGAGTATTCATTCTAAGACCACTGCACACATCAGTCCATGAAGGAAAGAGTTGGTGGTCACACAGGGGGTTTTGACAATGCATGGTCCTTGTTCTGCAGTCAGATCAATGACCCTGGAAAAAGAGTCCATGCTCCAAGCTCCAAACTATTACTCGAGCGTGCTAGATAAAGAGATTTTCAGCTTCTGTATTGGAAACTGAGTCTGGACAGTGGTGGCAATATTTATTTTTCCAGTTTCATTAGGAATTTGTCAGCAGTAGTAGCAGTAACTGATCATTTATTTGTATAATTTTCCAGCAGTTGACATTTGTTTTTGTTTACACAACGCTTGGTTAATGGAAAAGAAGAGAAAGAAAGAAAAATACTGAGCCACTGAACCAGGTTAGTTAAAATTTTGTCATGTTCCTGATTGTCAGGGCAGCAGGTGAAGGCTTGAAAGGCTATTTTCATGATAATCAAACCTAGACAAGAATGCTCCACTCCACAGACAAATGTGACTCAGTCTTCTAACGACACCCGGCATTTAGTCACTGCTGCTACTGCTGCTCAGTCACTTCAGTCGTGTCCGACTCTGTGCGACCCCATAGATGGCAGCCCACCAGGCTCCCCCATCTCTGGGATTCTCCAGGCAAGAACACTGGAGTGGGTTGCCATTTCCTTCTCCAGTGCATGAAAGTGAAAAGTGAAGGGGAAGTCGCTCAGTTGTGTCCGACTCTTCGCAACCCCATGGACAGCAGCCTACCAGGCTCCTTTGTCCATGGGATTTTCCAGGCAAGAGTACTGGAGTGGGGTGCCATCGCCTTCTCCAGCATTTAGTCACACACTGGCACAAATTCAGATCCCTTAGAATAAAGTCATTCAGATTGCGTTTTGCTTCCTCCCATTTTCCCATCAATCTTGGCCCCATTCCAGAAACCACCATACTGAAAATTTCTAAATGTAGAAACATTTGCAGTTATATCATGTAAAAGAAAAATTCTTGGAGAGACCTGATTTTACAAAAAGCTGTATTTACATTAGAAATGCAAAAAAGGGCCTAGAGAAGGGGCAAAATAGAGGTGGAGGAGACCAAGATTCCATCCCTGGGTCGGGAAGATCCCCTGGAGAAGGACATGGCAACCCACTCCAGTATTCTCACCTGGGAAATCCCATAGACAGAGGAGACTGGCAGGCTACAGTCCATGGCATCACAAAGAATCAGACATGACTGAGCGACTAACACACACACACAAACACACATTCAGATTATTATTCTAATGCTTAGAATTTACTGAACCTATGTGTATTTCATAATGTTGAGGTATGGAGAATGTCAGCTGGCATAATCTGATGGTCACGCCAAAGATTTAAAGCAGATAGGCTTCTTTACATATAGAAAGTATAGAAGCTGTACTAAATTTTTAAGTTTTAAATTGGGATCTTATATGGTAATGAAAATGGCATAGAGTCCATTCCTCTAGAAATTTATAGTGATGAGGCCAATCTGTGACTCTTGTTCATCTGTCCTTGCTGGAAACAATACTAGGAAGAAGGATAGGATTTATCATTTGTGATTCAGACACATGAGCAATAGGAATGCCAGAGGCAGGAAATGTGCAATTTCATGCTCATTAATTTCAGAGAGGATTTACAAATTAACCTGGCTCCAGATACGACTCTTCCAAAAACCCTGCCGGCATCATGGAACAGCACAGTTAGCGCAGACCACTCCACAAGGTTAACCAGATGCTGGGGGGCCACTGTGATCCTATTTACTCCCAAGTGAAGATCATTGGTCAGGTTCTGTGCTGGAGGCCTTCTTTGCAGATGTAAGGAAGTGACTTTGTGTCTGAAGTAAAAAGAGTTTAAGGAGATAGTGCCTTGGAAAATGGAGCTCCCCCAGTGGCTCAGCAGTAAAGAATCCACCAGCCAAGCAGTTTTGATCCCTGGGTCAGGAAGATCCCCTGGAGAAGGAAATGGCAACCCACTCCAGTATTCTTGCCTGGGAAATCCCATGACAAATCGTAGGGTTGCAAAGAGTCGGACACGACTTAGTGACTAAACAAGCACCACCATAGAAGGTTCTTCTTCCATGTCCCTGCTTCAAGGTGGGATAAGAGTTTTCATTTTCAGCTGTTCTTTACTAGCTAGGGGGTAGGAACTCAATGCTATTTTCTGTCTCCATTTTAAGGTGTAAATTAACTAATTATTACAATCAATCAACTTCCCCAGGTAATCTGACCTTAGATGTATCCAGATACCCCTGTAAATCAGCCATGTTAGGACTGTTAAAGAGTTTAAAGTGGATCTGGAGAAGATGAAATTCACTCAAAACCATAGCCTTGGAGCAGTTTTCATTTTCATTTGAAGAATTCATTCCATAAGCAGTTTGATCATTCTGGTATTTGAGGTCTAGGGATAATGTTGAAGCCATTTTGCCAGCTTCTTTGTGGGCTGCCAGTGACGCAGTCAGGTAACAGCACAGATGGAGCCTCACTGCCTGTCCCTTTGCTGTTGGTCAATCAATTAGAAGAGATCTTTCCAAACTTCGGCTAGTGGTAAAGAACCCACCTGCCGATGTAGGAGACTTAAGAGATGCAGGTTCAATCCCTGGTCAGGAAGATCCCATGGAGAAGGAAATGGCAACCCACTCCAGTATTCTTGCCTGCAGAATTTCAAGGACTGTGGAGTCCATAGGGCTACAGTCCATAGGGTCACAAAGAGTCGGACATGACTGAAGCGACTTAGCACACAATACCAAACTTTAACGTGTGTAGAGATCATCTGGAGATTTCATTAAATGTAGGCTCTGATTGCATAGGTCTGAATGAGGTCTAAGAGTCTCCATTTCTGATACGCTCCTAGGTAATGCCAATGCCCTCATCTGTGAACCTCATTTTGAGTAACAAGGTGTTGGATAATGGAGCAGTGAAGGAGACAGACGGTCTTATAAGACAGGCCAGTAGCAATACGGGTGTATGGTTGGTATTCTTTTTAGCTGTAATATTGAATTCCTGAGATGGTGATGTTACTGTGATTAATATAATTTTAGAGGACATTCTGTCGTTGTGAAGAAACCACCAGACATTCATTTTTAAAATGAATTTGTTCTGTTGAATGACTCTTTTTTTTTAATGTTCAAAATCAAAACACCTGATCCCCTTTAAGAATATAAAGTACCTAGGTGCAAGGAAACCTGCTGAGTCAAGGATAGACTATGATGCCGTTCAGATGCAAAACAAATGACCAAAGAGAGGAGGAAATAGAAGGTTGGAGAGAAGAAATCATCTCATAATAGGAAAGAGACTGTAATGGAAAAACACGCTACCTTCTGCCTCCTACCTTCAAGCTCAGATCATTCTTGCTCCCTTCTGCTTTAAACCTAGTTGTGTGGATCACTTTATCCCATTAGGGAAGGAAATGAAGTCAATTCATTCTCAAGAATTCATGCCAAAGCAATAGCGCTAAAGCCTATGTAGCACCCAGAATCCTCTGGCTCTAGGGAAGATTAAGGGTGTACATTTCATTTGGCCTAGAAAAACAGGGTCATTTTAATCAGAAATTAAGAACTGTTTCAGATTGCAGAGGGATATTTGGCCATATGATTCTGTTTGCATTTCTTTAAATTATGCAGGACCCTGTGCTTGTAGTTACACCTTATTTTGATAAGTGGAGAAAGACAGAATTAAGTTCTATGATCAAAACCTTGTGACAGCCAGCCCTCAGGAAATCTTGCTTAAATTTTAGAGTAAGCCATCAAACCAGCAAGGCAGCAAACTGAACTAGAGGTCTGATGTCAAAAAGAGAGAAACATATTATCTCTGGCTGCTTTTTGGCTCCATTGTCAATCTCGGTTTCTACTACAAAACTGACAATGGAGCCAAAAAACAACCAGAGATGAAATGCAAATAAATGTCTGCAGCTCTGTGCAATGTACTCCCATTTTATAACAAGGATGAGCTGCACTGTCTTAGGGCCACAGTTTATCAACTGTTTTCAAGAGTAAAGACGCTTCTTTGTCTGAGTTTTATATCATGAATATATGTTGAATTTTATCAAATGCTTTTTCTGAATCTTTTGTGATAGTAGTTCTCTTTATCGCCTTCATTCTGTGAAATTTTCTAAATTGCAGTAACTGATTTTCAAATGTTAACAGTGTTAACAGTGGGCTTCCCTGGTGGCTCAGAGGTTAAAGCGTCTGCCTGGAATGCGGGAGACTCAGGTTCAATCCCTGAGTCAGGAAGATCCCCTGGAGAAGGAAATGGCAACCCACTCCAGTACTCTTGCCTGGAGAATCCCATGGAGGGAAGAGTCTGGTAGGCTACAGTCCATGGGGTCACAAAGAGTCGGACACGACTGAGCGACTTCACTTCACTTCAACAATGTTAACAGTGTATGCCTATTTAATATAACCCAATTGAATGTGATGAATTGTTTCTTTAAAAAAATTTTTTTTATAGATGTGTGTGTGTGTGTGTGTGTGTATGTTAGTCACTCAGACATATCTGACTCTTTGTGATCCCCTGGACTATAGCCCACCAGGCTCCTCTGTCCATGGGATTCTCCAGGCAAGAATACTGGAGTGGGTTGCCATTCCTTTCTCTAGGGGATCTTCCCAATCCAGGGATCAAACTTGTGTCTCCTGCATTAGCAGGCAGATTCTTTCCTATCTGAGGCACCAGGCAAATTTTTTAAATGTATTGTTAGTTTTTTATTTTGTTTGTCCTGTTTAGATGCATTGTCTTGTAATTTTTCTTCCTTATACTATTTTGTCTTTTCTATCAGGACCATGTTGATTAAACTTTAAAAAAGAGAAAGAGAGAAACAGCCAACCTGTAATATAGTCCTGCTGGGCTGGAGTAAGATGTTCACAGAACCCCAATACTGAAAAGATTGTGGTTCCACACCACACAAAACTTGCAGGTTAACTGGCAGTTTACATTGCTTGTTTCTTGATTTTTCTGATTGCAAAATTCTGCATTAATTCATCGCGGTGTAGCTTCCTTTCCCCTCCTGTTCCCACCTCCACCAGTACTGTAAGCCCTTGCCTGTTTCTCTCCTCAGCTAATGAAGCACATGCTCCAGTCTCAATCCTGGGAAGTAACAAGGATTCCTCCATCACCATTCTACTTAAAGTCTCATTGTCTTATATCCACTTTCTTAGTTTGCACATGTACTGTGCTTAGTCGCTCAGTTGTAGTCAACTCTTTGAGACCCCATGGACTGTAGCCCACCAGGCTCCTCTGTCCATAGGGATTCTCCAGGCAAGAATACTGGAGTGGATTGCCATGCCCTCTTCCAGGGGATATTCCCAACCCAGGGATTGAACCCAGGTCTCCCACATTGCAGGTGGATTTTTTACTGTCTGAGCTACCAAGGAAGCCCAAGAATACTGGAGTGGGTACCCTATCCCTTCTCCAGGGGAACTTCCTGACCCAGGAATCAAACCGAGGTCTCCTGCATTGCAGGAAGATTCTTTATCTGCCGAGCTACCCGGGAAGCCCTTGCACATAGTAGGCACTAAAATTTGTGAAATGTAATCGAATTCTATGGACACATTATTTCCTTCACAGTGGAAGTCATATTGTTCAATCACAAAAAAAAAAAAAAAAACCAGTTTTCTCTCCTGCTCTTAACGATGTACGTGAACGTTGTGGCATGAGCTGGCTGTCTCCCTGCTGCTAGGAAATGGTCATAATGTGTAATTGCACAAAATGCCTCTTTTTTTTTTTCCTAATCAAGAAGTTGAGGGATCTGCTGGCTTAGCAGGTGCCTCGATTGTGCGTAATTAGTTGTTAGAAATTGTTTAGCATAGGCTGATTAGTCTCAGCCAAAGGAAATTAATTTTTTTTTCAACAAAGCCCTGAACACAGCTAGAGATTCTTAAAACCGTAGTCATATCTGGTTCCTCTGGGAAGAAGCCCAGACTCAGAATGGGAGAGGTAGAAGATGGAGACAAGAACTAGCCTGATTACACATGGGTGATATTTGATGCTAGGCAACCGTTCAAGGTTACAAGAACATGAGGGGACATGAATCCATTCCTCAAGATGGGATTCTCCCAGCTCCAACCTGAGCTTTGGTCATGATGCAGAATGAAGCCCTGCTTCTTGGGTGCCTGCTGTTTGCTTGCCAAGTTTGTAAATACCAGCTTCACTTGGAACATGTAATCAAAACAAATGATCTGTGTTTGCCCCTACTGGTCGAATTAGGAGGAATGGGAGGGACAGATGGTCCCTCCAAAGTTCAACTTCTGTTTTAAGCATATGCTTGACTAAGCCCTTTCTGTCTCTGTCACAGTGTCCATTCTCCATTTAATGGAGGGCATTTTCCCTAGCCTCTTGGCGTCTCACCATAAAGGGGACCCATGCTCTTTCTTGTTATGACCAGTGACAGTGGGCAGCCATCATATGTGACAGTGATTATCTAGCTGCTATGATGCCATTTTAAAAGGCCGACAGTTCTGGTACCCTATGATGCCCTTGATGATTACTTGCCATGTTGACTCACTTGCTGAATGCCTCCTTTGTCCTGTAGCAACTTTCCATAAGGATCCCTTGTTAATAACCATAAAGTCAAGGTGGGGAGTCTGGTATAAAAATTGGAATTCTTTTGTTTAAAGGCATTATGTTAAAGGTTATTCAATAAACCTTCTGTAGTCTGAATGGAAATTAAAGGAAATATATTTCAATATTATTTTTATAAATAGTCACAAATTTTGAACATGCAATAAGGCAATACTTAATAACTAGTAGATGGTGATATGGCTTTAAAACGAATAGGTGTAAACCTAGAAAAAGAAATCAGAGTGAGGAGGGAGGTTAGTTAGTAACAAGTGTTTGACTTTCTTCAGGTTGCTTGTTTACAATAAATGCTCTAATTTGAAAAGTTAAATACAATTTAATTGTTTATCAGCAAATGTTTAATGAATGCATACTATGGGATGGGCACTTTCCTAGAAGTTTCTATAGATTGACTCCTTTTTTGTTATTTCACCTATTTTTTAATTCATTTATAGAATTAGTTGGAACTTGAAAACCTATTTAGTGTCTTCCTGATAAACGAAAAGTATTAACATAGATCTTGTAATTAACTGAAACTTTTGAGCCCTTTATTGAGCAACAGTGAATTAATTGTATTGGCATTTATTTTATTTTTTACATTTCAAATTGAAATATAGTTGATTTACAATGTTGCTCTAATTTCTGTTGTACAGCCAAGTGACCCATTTATAAACATATGAACATTATTTTGTATACTTTTCCATTATGGTTTATCCCAGGAGACTGGATATAGTTCCCTGTGCTATACAGTCAGATCTTATTGTTTATCTGTTCTAAATGTAATAGTGTGCGTCTACTAACCCCAAACTCCCAGTCCATCTCTCCGTTCCCCCGCAGTGGCAACCATAAGTCTGTGAGTCTACTTCTGTTTTGTAGATAGACTCATTTGTGTCCTATCTTAGATTCCACAAAGGTGATATCAGATTATATTTATCTTTGTTTGACTTCACTCTGTATGAAAATTTCCAGGTCCATCTTCATCTCTGCAAATGGCACTATTTCTTTTCTTTTTATGGCTGAGTAACATTCCATTGTATTTGGTTTGTGCAAAAGTAATTGCGGTTTTGCATTGATGAACTTTACTGTTTGATATTACAATCCATTCTTAAATGTGGTTATATTATACATCCTTTTAATGTGCATTTCTTGCTTATGTTTTTGTGCTAATGACTTATTAAACTATGGAAATGATGTTAGACAAAAAAAAATTTTTTTCTCTTATTCTATACAACAATAACAAACCATTTCTTTTTGAATTGTAACATGCAGTGAAAAGTGGATTTTACAGAACAACTGGCAATGATTAGCTCAATGGATGGACCAAGAAGAAGCACTTCTGAAAGCCAAACTTGCACCAAAAAAAAAAGCTCATGGTCACTATTCGGTGATCTGCTGCCGGTCTGATCCACTGCAGCATTCTGAATCCCGGCAAAACCATTACATTTGAGAAGTATGCTCAGCAAATAAATGAGATGCACCAAAACTGCAATGCCTGCAGCCGGAATTGGTCAACAGAATGGGCCCAATTCTTCTCCACTACGGCGCCCAACTGCATGTCATGCAAGCAGCGCTTTAAAAGTTGAACAAATTAGTCTACGATGGTTCGCCTATTTGACTATATTCACCTGACCTCTTGGCAACTGACTACCACTTCTTCTAGCATCTTGACAGCATTTAGCAGGGAAAATGCTTCCACACCCAGCAAGAGGCAGAAAATGCTGTCCAAGAGTTCTGGAATCCCAGGACACTGATTTTTACACTATAAGAATAGGCAAACTTATTTCTCTTCAGCAAAAATGTTTTGATTGTAATGGTTCCTATTTTGATTAATAAATGTGTTCGAACCTAGTACTAATGATTTAAAATTCACAGTCTGAAGCCACAATTAATTACATTTGTACCAACCTAATATTACGGAGGCATCAGCCACTGATTCATTCAATGTCTTCCCTCCATTTCTATTTTCAAAGTTTGAGTCAAGATTTGACTTGGAATAAATCACATCAAGAGAAATGATGCCCATTCTCTGATGGGTAGGTTTTTATAAAAGACCTATGATACCTCCTAGGGGTTTAAATTCAACAGATGTTCCTAGGAAAAGTTTCTTTAAAAATAAATGTTAAAAGGTGCCACGCTGCTCTTGCTGTGCTCACCTTAGCTCTCCTGATGAAGGTTGCCAAGATTCTGCCTCATTAGGAATTATTGCCTTCATCCTGACTGACTTCAGAAACCTATTCTTAGATAATATCGAACTTATTTTGGTCTGATTCTTCAACCAATGCAAATGTTGGCTTCTGGGTAATTGTTTACTTCCATCTGCGCTCAGTAAGGACGGTCTTAACACGAGTGCGGTCAGGGGCTGGGGAATGGATTAGCAGAGGCTGGCCAGGTGGCCATGTATAATTCAGTTTCAACCTTTTAAGGATGTGCATAACTAGACTATTTCAGCTCTAAATCAAGGAAATGGTTCTCCAATATAAGTAAGAAAACAGTTTTGCCAGGGTTGACTACTTCTATAATGCAAACTAGGTAACTTTCTAAAGACATGGCTCCTTAAAATAGAGCATCAAATGCAAAGCACCCCAGAGTCTCCTGGTCAGATCTCTTACTGCCCTGTAAGAAAATCCAGCACTGGATTCAACTCAAGACTTTAATTGGCTAGCGTCTAGACAAATTGAAAACTTGAGAAAGCCTTTAGGCTTCCAAGATGCTGTCCCTGAAACTGATTGCTGTGACCTGTATCTCCTGACACAGTGCTCTGTAATCGAATACATGGTTTCAAAGCTTTAGATAATAAAAAGAAATCCATTTTTAAATTGGTTTTATAAAGAATCCAGATTTTAGCATATAGTAAGTTTGGTTAAGCATATGACGTGGTTATTAAATCAATATTGTGAGAAAAGAGTTCAGATACTCAGGTGGGCATGAAATGGCAAAGACTTTTGTAATATAAGGCCGGCATTTTGTTTTGTGGTTTGTGTTTATCCTCAAAATTGCATTTACAAAGAGAAGAGTCAGAGATCTAGGATGTTGCTTCATAAGCAAAAGTGATACTGTTGATTGTACTGATATCTGAACGTTGGTAGTTTGTCTTTATGGTTGGAAGAATATAAAGAATTGTGTGACAAATGGAATATAAACATGAAACAGCATGACTGCCATTTTTTAAGTTAATTGCAGCTTACAGTAGTGTTAATCTTTCCTTTTTGTCATTGCTTTCAAAGACCTTGTTGAAGAAATCATGAATCATTTCAACCAGAAGTACATCCTAAAGAGGAATTGAGTTCCTCAGTTTTGCAACATGAACTACTTAGTTGAGAGAGTTAATGTTTTCAGATGACAAAAGCTTGTTGCTGAATTAAATCCTTGTTATATTTAGTAGTTTGCATATATAATATAATGCTGTTTTTAATCCTTTAATGATTTCTTGTTACAACAACAACAAAGCAACCCGATAGTATGGCCGGAAGTAACCTGGGGGTCATCTAGCTTGAGTAGATCTACTAGGTAATTATTGTACATCATATCTACTCAGGCTGTACACATCCTATGCTTGAAAATATTTAATGTCACTCAGACATCTCTTTTACTCTATACAAATGTCCTATGTTGACTAAAAAGAATATTTCCTTTCTATTTCACCCTAATATTTGCCATCCTGGATCATTACTCCTATATTCCAAGTCAGACTAAATCCTTTCCTAGATTAAAAAAAAAATCATTTTACTTAGAATTTGATGGATCCATCGCTGGTATGGTTTTTTTCACCTAGTGTTTTGCTCATTCAGCTTCTTGACTAACTGTCACAGATACACTGAGCTTTAGTCCTCTGTCTCTTCAGTTGCTCTTTCTCTGGTTCTCCAAGTTATTTCCATCTCTTTCTAAGAGGGCAAATCAACTCACTGCAATATGTGTCTTCTTTTCCCAAACCATCTTTCCTTCTCTATTCTTAACCTAGCTCCTGTGGTCTCACTCTGAATGTCCCTTTCCCTTTATTTTCCACTGGATGCCCATTCATACTTTCAGTAGGAACCCACTAATTCTGTGTGTCTTTATTCCCCTGCAATACTAATACTCTGTCATCTGCTTCTCTGAAATATAATATTTCTTTTCCTTTCCTTTGTTCTTCTACTAGCTTATTCTTAGTGCCCATTGAGCCATTTTGTTCCTTCCTTGTCTTCCTGTTACTGATATTCATGGATATTTATTTATCAATGAATATAGGTGACAGGCAAATCATCCATGTACTGTTTTTACAAACTTCTTACCATTCTATGCCTTCATGTGCATTATAGCTTGATCCTGACAATCCTCAGAGATGGGTGCGAACGCATATCCCTCTTTCATAGGGGAGGAAACTGATGTTCAGAGCATATTAAATGACTTGACCAAGTCCCACGGCTAAACCCAGGTTAGGACCCAGGTCTACAGACTCTTTCTACCATACCATACCACCTGTCTCTGGCAGAAGGATTGCAATCCATTGAAAGACCTTCACTACAGTAGAAACTGGATGGAAATTAACCAAAGCCTTCATTGTACCTTTGCAGATGAGAGTCCCTACACTAAATCCGCCAGCCAGACAAAGCCGCCTGATGGAGCATTGGCTGTGAGGAGACAGAGCATCCCAGGTTAGACCAGACTGTTGGATTTTTCAGCTGTTTTACTTTTGATCCCTGTTATTTGGTGACCTGAATAGTTCCAACTTGGTTTAAAAAAAAAAAAAAAAAAAGGCAATGCTATCTCATAGAGTGGAGACTGCGTTCTATACAACTTGTTCAAATAACATTCATGAAAGCAAGATTCTGGAAAAGCTTGCCAACTTGTGAAAATTCATCTTGTGTGCAAATCCTTTGTAAAATGACTTGAATTTATATCAGCTCTCACTCATGGACTTACTTTCACCTCTGTTTTCAGGGAATGATTCTCACAGCAGCATCTATCCCTCTACTAAGGCAAACCTAGCAGAACAAAGTGGTTCAAAATTGCTGTGGCAGATCATATATATGCTGAATAACAAATTACTCCTTTCTTCTTGTCTCTTTGAACTTGGATTTACTTCCACTGAGCAATTCTTGTAAAACTCTGGGACTTTGTTTCTTTAGGAAGCTGTGATGAGGTTTCTTGTAATACAATATATAATACCTTTTTTCCTCCACAAAACATTTTGAAGAAATATCTTCAATGTCTTTACCTCCAAACTTCCATAGTTTGAAATTTTGAATTTGTGAATGACACACATTCTAAAATAAACATAGGAAGGAAATTGAAAATATTATTCAATCTTTATCTGAATTAGGTGATTCATGGAAAACCTCTTATGGTAGCAACTGTCCTTAAGAGAAGTGTTAAAAGCATAAGTACAGTTAGGATCAAAAATAATGCCTGTCTATATTAAATACAAGTAAATTGAGTACAGCTAAAGTTTAGTGGCAGGATTTTAGGGTGCAGTAGTTTGACAACTCAAGATAAAACAAAGCAGTGTTTCGAACATTAAATTGGATGCTTTGGCAAATCTGTCAGTAAAGGGAGAATTTTCCACTTGAGCAAAGAGCAAGGCAAGTCCAGTTTCTTCCCTGTTAATGATTATTATTTATAAGAATTACCTGTGGTTATTTTTTTCTTATTATGAAGACTTTGATTTATTATGAAAGTCCGTGGCTTATAAAGAGGCATATTGTGAATGATCCATATCCTTGTTTGTGTGCTTTGAAGATTCTAAAGTAATTTGAAACCTCTAATTATATGGCTTCACCCAGTGCTGAGATTTCTTCTATTCCAACCTATAAAATTTCATTCTTAGTGCTGGTCATGTTTAGAAAAACTACTGCAATCAGCTATAGGCCATCTTCTCTGCTTTCTCCTCGTCAGCAATAAGGAAGTCCTGAAAGTTTGAAATTCAAGAATGCCAGTTACCCATCACTTCCTTTTCGTCTTCTCTAATTAGCTGGTACTCAGTAATCCTCTGCTGGAAGGAGTAAAGAGACTTCCTACTGTCCTTTCCACTTTATACGGTACTAAACAAAAGCACTGACTGTGTGTATGCGTGCTTGGTCATTCGGTTGTGTCTGACTCTTTGTGATCCCATGGACTGTAGCCCATCAGGCTTATCTGTTCATGGGATTCTCTAGGCTGGAATGCTGGAGTGGGTAGCCATTCCCTTCTCCAGGGGGTCTTCCAGAGACAGGGATCAAACCAGGCTCTCCTGCATTGCAGGTGGATTCTTTACCATCCGAGCCACAAGGGAAGCCCTGAACTAGACTCATATTTTCCTTTCATGGGTTTTCCAGTGTTACATACTAAATTACAACACAGGTGTATGGGCCAGGCTTTACATTAAAATCGGTAAGTAGTTTTTAAAGTTACATGTTAGGTACACAGAAGTTGTTAATTAAAATCCTTAGTTCATGACACACAGTGATTCTTCATAATAGATTTTTTTCCTTTTGTTCTTCCTTATGTCAGGTTTTTTTTAATTGGTAGGTTTTTTTGTTTGTTTGTTTTTATTTTCTGGCTGTGCCACACAGCACATGGGATCTTAGTTCCCCAGCCTGGGATGGAACCTGACCTTCTGCATTGGAAGCACAGAATCTAAACCACTGGACCCCCTAGGGAAGTCCCTTATATCAATTTTAAAGTCACTGAAATCAGTTCAGTTCAGTTCAGTTCAGTCGCTCAGTCGTGTCCGACTCTTTGCGACCCCATGAATCGCAGCACGCCAGGCCTCCCTGTTCATCACCATCTCTCGGAGTTCACTCAGACTCACATCCATCGAGTCAGTGATGCCATCCAGCCATCTCATCCTCGGTCGTCCCCTTCTCCTCCTGCCCCCAATCCCTCCCAGCATCAGAGTCTTTTCCAATGAGTCAACTCTTCGCATGAGGTGGCCAAAGTACTGGAGT
>SJYT01044015.1:56101-112319 GCA_006410635.1 Cephalophus harveyi | reverse complement strand
GCCTTCTTCACAGTCCAACTCTCACATCCATACATGACCACAGGAAAAACCATAGCCTTGACTAGACGGACCTTAGTCGGCAAAGTAATGTCTCTGCTTTTGAAAATGCTATCTAGGTTGGACATAACTTTTCTTCCAAGGAGTAAGCGTCTTCTACGAACCTTTTTTTTTTTAATAGCATCAGGGGTTATTTTCCTGGAGTTTGAATATGAACAAACACACTTTCGTTCTTTCTTAAAAGGTATCAGCCAAAAGGGTTGGAGTCTTCAAAACCCACTTAATTATTTAGAACAGTTCAAAAGAAAAAGGAGTTCACCAGCCAGAAGGCTAAGAAACCAAAGTGGTTATTAGGTGATTATGACTTCCTGTTACATCTTAAGGAGAAAATTTAGGAACTTCTTGGAAACTGCTTCTTGACTGAATTCTGACAACTGGAGTTCTAAACTTTTACTGTCTTACTTAAAAATACTTGTTAATTCTTGTTCTGGTGAGAGAGAGACTGCAAAAGAGAGAAATGCACAGAGACCTGGAAAATGCACCCTCTTTATTATTTGCTGGAAAAATCCCAAGATGTCCTCCTGACAAATTAAGGTCAACACCATGGAGCTAACAGAGCAAAGTGCAAGTTTACAGCCTTTGTTCTTCTGTGCTCACCTCCCAACCTTACTTCCCTCAAGAGTATCATTACCACCCTAGTGGCAAGAAAAGATGTGTCTAAAGAAAAAATGTACCAGCAAACTGAAAGAGACCTTTAAAAAGGCTTGGATCCTCTACTGGATCTTCTCAGTAAAAGGCATTTCTCAGGGCAAGTGCAGTCCTGGGGCCATTTTGGTGCCCCAATTGCTAGGGAGTAAGCAAACACTCAGAAGCTGAAACTGTAAAGGAACTGTGGCTTTTCCTCACATTTCTTCCCAGTGAGCCAATGATGGTGATTGAATATAGCCATTCATGTGAGCACTCACTCTAATAGAGAGGCTGGAGAAAGAGTATAAGGTGGTAGAAAGCATGTTAAAGTTCTTTATAAAAGTTTTTATGAAAGATTAAGCTGTTCTTTTAAACTAATTCTATAGAAACCTAATGCTTCCTGAAATAAATATTTGTACACATACACACAGAGAAGATTTCTTAACATTGGTTCCACTATTTCCATGGCATAATAAAGGGTAACTTTTAATGATTCTGATCCAGAGAAGTAACTTTGAATGTTAACAGAAATATAATTTGTTTTTCATTCATATCAAAATTCACTACTACTGTCTAAACTCAAAATTGTTACAGCAATTATTTTATAATCACAAGTCAAATATGTGTCTTTCATTAAATGACAATTCAAACTGTAAATCCTTTCATCCCTCTGCTATCTCTTCTCAAAAAAGAGAATAGATTAAACATCTCTTAGGAGCAAAATGCATTTGCTTTGGATAAAGGGGAAATGCATTTTTCATGTTATTTGGGAACTTGTCATTTTAATCATGTCTCTTATGGCATAATGAGTAAAAAAGGATTTTTTGGTCTTTCATAGGGTTTTATAAAATTTTTAGTAATGATAATAGTGGAAAAGAAATGACATTACTGTCTCTATGATGCTAAAGTTTAAATTTAGATTAAAAATTTAACGTTCTGTTAAAAAAAAAATTTAACCTTATTTCTACTCATATTCTTTTTCAAAGAGAAGATGAATTCCAAGTATTTTGAACTAGCAGATTCTATTCCACATCTGTGGTTATTTAAAAAACTCTGTCAGTCTAATCTTCCTTTGTGAAAGATTACTGGTGAATCAAAGTTTGACCACATGGAGGGTTTGTCCAAATTATTGCAGACTCTTGTTTTAACACATTTTACAATAATTTGTGGCTTATTTAATCATGCCTATCTAATGTTCATGAAATGACAGGATACCACACTAGACCTGAAAGCCTAAAGTTAATATATTATTTATTCAATTGACCTCCTTTTTCCAGGTAGGATGGCTTTCTTTGCTTATTTTTTTCATGGCAAAGACTTTGGGGCAATTCCAAAAGCAGGAAGAAGTCAAGTGTTCATATCTATTGCACTTCCAAACTCTTGATGCCCCAGGAAAATTATCTTAACTCTGTAGCCAAAATGAGACCTCAAAATTTTGTGTGAGAATTTTTTTTTCTCCTAGAGTATGAGAAAAGACATTTATCAATTTGGTCATAATAGGACAAAGATGATATATCTTTCTTGTATCACACATTTGGGTATTTGCAGAGAGTACACAGATTGAGAGTCTGAAACATTAATCAGCCCAAGATGTGTACACATACACTGTTTCGAATACATCCAGGAAGTATCGCTGCTGCTGCTGCTGCTGCGTCACTTCAGTCGTGCCTGACTCTCTGCGAACCCATAGACGGCAGCCCACCAGGCTCCCCCGTCCCTGGGATTCTCCAGGCAAGAACACTGGAGTGGGTTGCCATCTCCTTCTCCAATGCATGAAAGTGAAAAGTGAAAGTGAAGTCGCTCAGTCGTGTCTGACTCTTAGCGACCCCATGGACTGCAGCCTACCAGGCTCCTCCGTCCATGGGATTCTCCAGGCAAATGTACTGGAGTGGGGTGCCATTGCCTTCTTCAAGGAAGCATCAACACCTACTGAAAAATCAAAGTGAAGAAAATAATACAGTGTCCTTGGCCCCACACACAGAAGCTGGCAACCTTGAATTAAGAGGGAAGGACAGGAATTTTTAAAGTTCTGCCCTCTCTGTTCAGCATTTTCCTCTTTGTTAACATACAATTTGACGCTTCATTGGTCTAAATTTTCATTATTACAACAGATATATAGAGTGACATTTACACTAGGATTTTATAGCTCTAATACTGTTCAAGTGGGTGAAGGGCATTTCCTCTGATTTTCAGGCCTAGTTCTCTGTCTAGTTCCACCATTGAGCCGCTCCAAGAAATGGAGCATGTCTCTCTAATGGGAAACCAGTCAATTGACTCAAGCAAGTGTGTCATGTCATACAAAGCATGGTGCTGCACAGTACATATGCCCATCAAATTGTCACATTGTACACTTTAAATGGTTTATGGCTTTGTCGGTTACATCTCAATAAAACCAGGGGAATGGAGGTATTTGCAATGTACACTCAAATAATGCAAAAAAAAAAAAAAAGAGAGAGAGAGAGAAATGTCTGTGTGTGTGTGTGTGTGTGCATGAAGGATATCAAGGAGTGAGTGCTTTATAGTGTTCCTGCAGCTCTCATACAATTTTAAACTTATTTCAAAAATTAAAACTTAAAGGAAAAAAAGGCATGAGGGACTTCTCTGGCTATCCGGTAAAGACTTCCCTGGCTATCCAGTAGTTAAGACTCTGTACTTTCACTATGGGGGCATGAGTTTGATCCCTGATTGGGGAACTGTTAATAAGATCCTGCATGCCACACAGCATAACCAAAAAAGAAATTAATAATAAATAAATTGATAAATAAATTCTTTAAAAAAATGGTGCTAGGGTGCTGCAGATGTTGCCCAAAGATGCTGAATCAAACTCTGCTCTTAGTGAGAGGATCACCCATATGGGAATATGCCAAGAGGCAAGCTTCTCAGCTGCTCAGTCAGGCTGTCCCCACATCCTCCAAGACATCCCAGTGGGCCCAGGTGAGGACTGTGGGGAACACAGTATAGGGGGTGTCCTGCCAGAGCAGCATCAAGAACTCAAAACAGTGATACAAGTGCTGTAATTACTGAAGATTTAAGAAATTGTCAAAGCTATATCACTTCTTTAGAGACAAGTTTCTAAGATCATAAAAATCAAGACTCTTGATTACAAATATGTCGGAGATTCTGCTCGTGCCTCCATTTATTTAATTTTCCATAGTACTTATCACTATCTGAAACTGACTGATACATTTATTTTTTTCTCATTCTCACACTAAAACGTAAGCTACCCTAGGTCAGGTTCTTTGTATGTCCTGTTTACTACTATTGTCTCCAGCGCATAGAGCAGTGCTTAGCAAATAGTAAGCAATTAATTCCATAATACTTGTGGAATTAATGAGCAGGCAAAGATCAGTGGGAAGGTTTTGCTTGTGCTGAGTTGGTTACCTCATGACTAATATACTTTGCTACCAAAAAAAAAAAATTCAACATAGTCTCCATTTACCGTATATTTTCTGATTCATCGTACACCATGCAACAGCTATTCACCCAGGCCTTGGGGCTGCACCAAATATGGTATTTCTAAGGAAGTCATCTGCTGCCTAAGACTAATGAATGAAATATAGGTCAGTTAGAAGCTAGAGAATTTTAGAGACCAAAGATCTCGCCTCAGTCTCATTTGTTCCCGTTTGAACAGAAAATGTCCCTGCAATCCTCTAATACCTAAAGAGAATATTTAAGCCCAATTTAACAGTAAAATTGACAAGATGAGACTGATTCATTTGAGATTGCATGCTGCTATAGTAAAAAAGGCCAAAAAATATGTGAAAACAACTGAAGTCTATAAATAGAGTGATGCAAAGCAGAACTTATTACTTCTTATGGCAGGTACACATGAAGGATTTTCCCCCAGAGAGCTGATCCACTTTGCTCTGTGGCTGGTGGTACATACTGAGTTTTCAAATTGCGCTGGGCAAAAAATGAGCAGCTTGATTTGTGTGTTCAGCACTGCGGCTTTCATTAGCAATTCAGGGAAATGACAGTCTATTATGTTCGAACCTCTCTCCCGCCTTAGTAAACACGGGTGAAATATAATGAAGTGGTACATCAGCAGCAAATGATTTTTAAACAATCATTCTTCCAGCATGCAATTTACTGTAAATGATGTGTAATGAATTAGTCCTGTGCTTGGATCTTTCCCGAGTCCCCCTGTGTTACAGAAGTGGTAGCTGTTGGTCAATGTCGTGCTCTGGGTACACACAGTAATCAGAGTGGCTCTGACGAGCCAGCACAACCTCCAGTGTCTGAAAACATTTTACAAGGAGGCTCAAGGAGATGTAAACAAGGAGAAAGTGTTTTTTGTCTCCTAGGCACTGGAGAAAAATGAATTCTCCTGCTCTCCAAGTTAGGGAGACCTTCAATTCGGGGTTTTTTAATTAAGTTGCTTGAGAGAGTTAGACTGGGTAAAAGTTGTAAGGATAAAATAGATAACCAGCAAAGACTTACTATATAGCACAGGGAATGCTACTCAGTAACCTGTAATAATCTATATGTGTAAACAATAATCTACATTATTTATATTGTAAACAATCTGAAATAGAATGAATATATGTATATGTATAACTGAATCACCTATGTTGTAACACAACATTAAACCAACTGAGAGAGAAAAGAAAGTTGTGTGGATTGATTGACACTAGGGAAAGAAATCATTATATATCATTATTAGTAATCATTATCTATATGTATCATTATTATACATATGTATTATATGTATCTCGGTTCCCTGAGCAGGGGTCGCCTCATGCTCCCTGCAGGGGGAGTGTGGAATCTTAACCACTGGACTACCAGGGAAGTCCCTAGGGAAATAGAAGGACCATCTTACATAGTTTACTACAGAACAGAAAGCATCCAGGCCTGTTAATACCCCTTTCTTATCCATCAGGCTGACATGACTGAGAACAACTTCCCAGTTTCAGTCACTCCCCTGTCGTCTTCCTGTTTGTTATGTATCTGTGTTCTACCTTGACTATAATTAATATGATTTTAAGTGAATGTAAATTGATTCACTTTTTTCCTTAGCTTTATTATGTTGTTTGATATGCTAATTGTATTTTTCTAATATAAATTTTAAATTAGTTTTCATTGGAGGTTAGTTGCTTTAGTTTCTACTGTGCAGCAAAGTGAATCAGCTCTGCATATACATGTGTCCCCCTCTTTTTTGGATTTCCTTCCTGTTTAGGTCACCACAGAGCATTGAATAGAGTTCTGTGTGCTATACAGTAGGGTCTCATTAATTCTCTATTTTATATATAGTATCAATAGTGTATATGTGTCAGTCCCAATCTCTCGATTCCTCCTACTTCCCTGCTTGGGATCTATAGCTTTGTTCTCTGTGTCTGTGTCTCTATTTCCGATTTGCAGATAGGTTCATCAGTATCATTTTTCTGGATTCCACATATATGCATTAAAATAAAAATATTTGTTCTCTTCTTTCTGACGTACTTCACTGTGTATGACACACTCTAGGTCCATGCACCTCTCTGCAAACTTGTTTTTTTTTTAAAGGTTTGTTTGTTCCCTCAAATACATCCATCAGTGTTTATATACAGTATCCTTCAGGAAACTCTGGCTTGGAGTGAGATTCTTCTCCAAAGAAATGACATTGAGAACCCCAGTTTGTCAGTATATTGATGAGTGGTTGTTGATTTATAGTGCAACAATGGGGCATTTGGACGGGAGTGGAAGGTATATGGGGCTTTTGCTATAAAATGACAAGAAATACTGATAGAAAGCAGATTGAATAATATTAACCCAAAGCCTAGGGAATAACACGAATGCAGTGATCACAAGAGTAACCTAATCTAGAAAGAGAGAATGAGGGAAACCAGAGATCATTAGAAAAATACTTGTTATCATTCATTTCATGCCATGTTCCAGGTATGGACATAACCATTTTGATAAATAATGTTACATTTCTTCCACAGCATCTCCAGGAATTAAGTTTTCTTCATTTCCCTCTTAATAGATGAGGGAGCAAGTTCAGAGAGCTCAACTAACATGGCCAAGGTCACAGGGCTAGAAAGTAGCGGATCAAATAAAATCTTATCCAAAATTCATTTAGATAACAATGAATTTCCACCAGAGTCCTGAGCAGTGAGCAAAAAGAGAAGGTGATGAGGAGAATTCTTAATGAAAATGAGGTGAAAAGACTTTGACTCCTAGTGGCCACTTGAGCCTCTGCTTTCAAGTAACATAAGAAAATGTCAGGTGAGCAGGAGCCTTGGGTAGGAGTGGGCTCTGTCTGTCCAAGTTGCAGAATCCATCTCAGTGATCACTGATGGTCCCGTGATTACAGGTGGGTCAGTAAGTAGAGGCAAAGGTCATGCCATTGTTTCTCTAAGTAACCGAGGGCTAGCAGAAACTGAGGAGGCAAACTGATACTATGCTGTAGGCTGTGCTCTAATTTATTCTATACATTTGTGATTTTCAAGGAAAAAAATTGAAATTGGCCAAGCAGGTTTTTAAATACTTGTTTTTAAGCTAGTAGCACCATGACTCTCTGCTTCATGTTTCCCTTCTAAAACCTTAGGATAATACAGAGTTTTAAGACAGCACTGAATGGATGAAATGAGTCGCTTTGTTCTGCGGCAGAGCATTTCATCTTGCGAAGAGATTCCTAAAATCAGATCATATATATCTCCCATTATCTGTTTCAATGAGTTAAGAATGACTCTGAGCCATGGGCTCAATATGTACATTTTCAATTCTCTTATTATTAAACATCCTTGGACATTTCTAAGGACTCTTACTGAGCTCGGTGGTAAACTGATATTATTTCTGCTTTGAAATTGGGAAGGGGAGGAATACTTGATAGCACCTGGCAGATCTTTTTTTCTTCAGAAGTTTGATCACGCCACTGGTGCTTTGCTGCCTTCTACATAGAATGTAAACTGCTTATGCTTTTATTCCACGCATTTCACCCTTGCCTATTTCACTGTATCACTTTCTTTTTTCCCTCCAGCCAATCTTTTACTTGCTCTCTAAGTCCACTTTAACTAAATGATCTTCTCTTATTTTTTTGTATGTGTCTGGTAGTGTTCCGGAAGCTTGCAATATCCTACATGCTTCTGTTCTTCTGGAGTTGGCATGCTAGTGGGGGAGACAGACACTCAACAAACATTCACTGCCTAACATAAGATCAGGCTGTGCTAGGTGCAATAACGTGAAATACTAGTACAGTAAATCCCCCACATACGCACAGGTTCCATTGAAAGTCCAATTTGTTCGTAAGTCCAACAAAGCTAACCTAGGTATCCAACTAACAGGCATATAGTACTGTACATAATAAGTTTATAATACTTTTCACACAGATAATATATAGAAAACAAGCATGCACAAAGAATAATGAAAGCATTTTTAATCTTATAGTTCAGTGCTTTGAAAAGTACAGTAGTACTGTACAACAGCAGGCATACAGGGGCTGATATTGATGAACAGGCAAGAAGAGTTACTGACTGGAGGAGGGAGATGAGGTGGGAGATGACAGAGCTGAAGGACTGTCAACAATAGGAGATGGAGAGCAAGCTGCAACATCACTCATGCCTGACACCAATGGAACACACGTTCACATCTTTGAAAGTTCGAAACTTGAAGATTCGTATAGAGAGGACTTACTGTGTGAGGGGGCTTCCCTGGTAGCTCAGCTGGTAAAAAATCTGCCTGCAATGCAGGAGACCCCAGTTCAATTCCTGAGTGAGGAAGATGACCTGGAGAAGGGATAGGCTACCCACTCTAGTATTCTTGGGCTTCCCTAGTGGCTCAGCTGGTGAAGAATCCTCCTGCAGTGCAGGAGACCTGGGTTTGATCCCTGGGTTGGGAAGATCTCCTGGAGAAGGGAAAGGCTGCCCACTCTAGTATTCTAGCCTAGAGGGGATCGCAAAGAGTTGGACATGACTGAGCAACTCTCACTTTCACTTCCACTTTACTGTATAAGGAAGAGAGTCCTGGACAGAAAAACGTGTGTTTGAAAAGAAAGTCTAGGATAGCCTCAATTAGTTGTTGTTATTTAGCCTCAGTTAGGCAGTACTCTCACCTGGAAAATCCCATGGACGGAGGAGCCTGGTGGGCTGCAGTCCATGGGGTCGCTGAGGGTCGGACTCGACTGAGCGACTTCACTTTCACTTTTCACTTTCCTGCATTGGAGAAGGCAATGGCAACCCACTCCAGTGTTCTTGCCGGGAGAATCCCTGGGACGGGGGAGCCTGGTGGGCTGCCGTCTATGGGGTCGCACAGAATCGGACATGACTGAAGTGACTTAGCAGCAGCAGCAGCAGGCAGTAACAATTGTGTGAGTCTAAAATGAAGGAAGAACCCATAATGGTCTGGAGGAAGGGGATTCTACACCAAAAAGATGAGCAAGTGCAAAGGCCCTGAGGTCAGAACAAGCTTTTCTTGTTCAAGAACCTGAGAGAAGACCAGCATGGCCAGAGAGGGAGAAGCGCTGCTGAGAGTGGTTGAGAGATGAGATTGGAGAGAGACAACAGTAGGTTCTGTAGGACTTGTAGCCAAGGTAAGAGCTTGAGTTTTATTCTGGGTGTGACAGGAAACCATTGCAGGGATTGAGCAGTTGAGGTACTGATGCATTTGTAAAGTCTCTCTAGCTTCTATGTGGAAAAATAGACTTTAAGGAGGCAGGAATGGAGACAGGGAGGTCAGTTGCCATTGCAGTATTTCATTCAAGAAATAATGGTGACTCCAACTAGCTTGATGGAGGTCGAGGTAGAAAAAATGGTCATATTTTGAAGAAAGAGTCCAAAGACCTTACTGACAAATTAGTTGTGAAATATGAGAAGAAAAGAGAAGTCTGGGATGAATCCATGGTTTTTGCTCTTAATTGGGTAATTAGTGATGCCATTTACTAAGACGACGACCCACTGAGGAAGAAATGGATCAGTGGAAATGGAGTGGAGAACTCAGAGTAAAGTTCAGTGGTGGTGGTGATGGTGGTTTTGTCGCTAAGTCGTGTCTGACTCTTGCAACCCCGTGGACTGAGGCCCGCCAGGCTCCTCTGACCATGGGGTTTCCTAGGCAAGAATACTGGAGTGGGTTGCCTTTTCTTTCTCCAGGGGATCTTCCTGACCCAAGGATCGAACCCAGGTCTTGCATCCTTTTTGTTGACAGGCAGGCTCTTTACCACTAGTGCCACCTGGGAAGCCTACAAATTTTGGAGCTGTTTGTATGGACACCCTTGTGGATGAGGCATAGATATCATCTTGGTAGTGCAGATAGATGGAGATGAGGTTCAAGGTCTGAGCCTGGGGAAGTTCAACCTTCAGAAATCAGTCGTGAAGGAAATTTCAGCCGAAGACTTGAAGAAACAGAGACAGTGCAAGGAGAAGCAGGAGAATGTGGTGCCCTGGGATCCAAGTTAAGGACCACCGAGACTAAAGAGGAAGAAAGAAACTGAGTCAGGTGTTGACAGTAAAAGGAATAAGATGAGCTCTGAGAACTGGCCATAGGATTCTGTCTGAAGAAAGTTTTTAGTGACCCTAACTAGAGAAGCTTCAGGAAATGATGGGAGCAAAAGCCTGCTTTGAGTGGGCAGAGGTGAGAATAGGACCTGAGTGCAGAGTCAGAGAATGTGGACAACACTTTCAAGTTTTCAAAAAACTCCTCTATCCAGAGGAGCAGGAGAATGGGACAGTAGCTGGAGGGGACAAGTGATCTGGGGAGACTCTCTTTTTAAATATGGGAGAGGATACAGTGTATTTGTGTGCTGATGTGATTGAGTCAGTGGAATGAGAGAAATTGATACAGGAAGCAGAGGGGATAAAAGCCAAAGCATCATCTTTGAAGAGGTTCAAGGGGGGGCTGCCCAGCATGCAGCAGAGGTGTCAGCAGGAGGAATGGCAGATGAATCCAGGGGCACAAAGGTAGGAAGATTATGGTAGATTCCTGCGAAGAAGACACATAAATCCTCTTTTGATGGCTCTGTTCTCTTCTTGAAATAATAGATGAGGTCATCACAGAGAGGAAGAAGATGATACAGGCTTGTAGAGGAGGAGGAGGTATCATTTCAAAGACTGGAAGACTGGATTGCTTTAGGCGACGTCCAGGATTACCCTGCAACCCTGTAGATCCCTAACTAAACAGAAACCTCTTCTCTCTTAAAACCCTGACTTCTTCAAATCAAAAAGGGATAAAATGAACTCACACATCTGATGCTGATAGCCCGTGTCATTCCCACATATCATATTCCATCTCCCCTATGGCCTTTCATAAGCATTTCTTTTTATGAACACCCAGGGTATTATGTGTTTTTATTAAACCTTTTGGCAGGTTAGCTCATCCTGTTTCAAGTTGCTCTGCAATTATTTTCCTGTGTTCTAAACTTATCTCTAATTTAAGGTTGTATGAATGCATGCTCAGTCGCTCAGCTGTGTCCTACTCTTTGTGACCCCATGGACTATAGCCCATCAGCCTCCTGTGTCCAAGTGATTTTCCAGGCAAGAATACTGGACCGGGTTGCCATTTCTTTCTCCAGGGGATCTTCCTGACCTAGGGATCACACCTGCATCTCCTGCATTGGCAGGCAGATTCTTTGCCACTGTACCACCTGGAATTAATGTTAGAGTTCCTTACAGTCAGGAAAATGTTTCTTTATTAAAAATTCTCCCACCCAGAAGCGTTCATAACTGGATGTGGTCCATGATTGTTATATTAAAGACTTCTTAATTACCTTCTTTAGGATCTGATCACTGTTATGCATCAAACCTTACAAAATACTAAGATGAAATGATGAGGCATCATGCCCTTTCTGTTCCAAACACCAAAACCTAGTACAGTCACTCACATGTTCACACACATCTTTCCTTTTATTTTCTTCTTTCAATATAGGGAACTTCACATCTAACTCCTCCTGCTTCATGATTTTAGTGACAGGATATTTACCATCCACTAAAGGTAGCCCCCGCTTTTTAACACATTGTTGACTGGGGGATTTTTATGGAAACTAAGGCTGATGATATTGATATGTCTCTGGTCAATAATGTGTTAAAATCTCTACCTGTTAGGAAATAGTCCTTATGCCAACATTTTACCTTATACCTCTACCCAGTGGCTCTTCTAATTCTTCTGAACTTCTCCAAAAGTCTTTCAAACACTTGAATGTACCTATCAGTTTTTCCCTGAGTCATCATTGTTATTTAGCCAGGTAAACCACGTTCCTTCCTTCAACCTGGCCTTTTGTGTAATATTTTTCACACCCTGGGAGTCTCTCTAGCATGTGGCAGCGAAAACTGAATTCTTCTTCCAGTTGAAGAGCACAGAATACAGGAAGATCAGGACCTTGCCCGATCTGGTATTCTACTCAGTTAATGACAATTAAGATTGTATTTTTTAATGAACAAATGATGTTTGTTTACATTGCACTTGCAGTTAATAGTCCTTGTTCTCGAATTTCTCTCAGGAGCTAGGCTTCCTCCCTTCAGCATAGAACTTCATGTAACACTGAGCTTCACGGTACCCTTTGTTCGGTGGTCTATACATGTATTTCGATTATATTCAGTTAGGAAGATTTGAGAAGAGGAACAGAGGAGGGATACTAACAGTTGTTGAGCATCTATAGTGTACCAGTCTTATTTGTTCAAAAGAAATATTTAATGATACCAATTTTATGGAAGAAGAACTGAAGTCTCATGAGGCTCATGTAACTTGCCCAAGTTTATCCAACAACCAAGCTAATATCTGAGTTTACATTACTTTAATCCAAAGCCCCTCATCTTGCAGCTCTTGTAGCCAGATCTCAAATGATTCAGCTCGTCTTTCCAACATAGTGGAAATTGTTTCTATTCCTGCACATCACCTATGTTTACCACTCTTCTTAGCAGTGAATTGGCCATATATTTTACAAGCATCTAATAGTGTTAAGAATTTTGAACATAGCAGTACCAAGAACAGAGCTCCGCAGCACCCAGACCAGAAGCCTTGATGCTCCTCCATCAACAGTGATTTTCAGGATATCACTGTGGATATCATCCTCTGTGAGCTTCAAAACCACAGACTTTTGTTCACAGAACTCTGTACTGTCTGCAAGACATCAGAAGAGTTCTTTTTCGAAGCTCACTGAAATACTCAAATATGTATTCACATTATATTGTGTTAATATATTGGTATCTCTTGGAGACAGTACAGGTTCTATTCCAGACCGCTACAGTAAAGTGAATATCACAATAAAGTGAATCATATGAACGTTTTGTTTCCCATTGTATATAAAAGCTATATTTATACTTTACTGTAGCCTGTTAAGTGTGCCGTGGCATTACGTCTTTTTAAAATGATGTACCTATCTTAATTTAGAAATACTTTACTGCTAAAAAATACTAACGATCATCTGAGTCTCCAGCAAGTTGTAATCCTTTTGCTGGTGGAAGATCTTGCCTCCATGTTGATGCTTGCTAACTGATCAGGATGTTGGCAGTTGAGGGCTGAGGTGGTTGTGGCAGTTTCTTAAAATAACATAATGACATTTTGCCACACCAACTGACTTTTCCTTCCATAAATGATTTCTTTGTAACATGCAGTGCTGTTTGATAGCATATTATCCACAGTAGAACTTTCAGAATTGGAGTTAATCCTCTCTCATATTCTGCCTCTGCTTCATCAACTAAATTTATATAATATACTAAATACTTTGTTGTCATGTCAGCAATCTTCACAGCATCTTCACCCTGACTAGATTCCATCTCAAGAAGCCACTTTCTTTGCTCGTCCATAAGAAACAAACAACTCCTCATTCATGAAAGTTTTATCAAAGTTCATAGCAATTCAATGACATCTTCAGTCTCCACCTCTAATTCTGTTTTTCTTGCTGTTTCCACCACATCTGTAGTTACTTCTTCCACTAAAGTCTTGAACCCCTCAAAGTCATCCATGAGGGTTGGAATCAACTTCTTCCAGACTCGGTAGTGTTAATATTTTGCACCTCTTCTCATGGGTCAGGAACATTATTTAAGGCATCTAGAATGGTGAATTCTTTCCAAAAGTTTTCAAGTTACTTTGCCCAGATCCATCAAAGAAATTACTCTGTTCCACAGCTATAACATTACAGAATGTATTTCTTAAATAATAAGACTCAAAAGTAAAAGTTACTCCTTGATCTTTGGGCTACATAATGGATGTTGTGTTAGCAGGCATGGAAACAACATGAATCTCATACATCTCCATCAGAGCTTTTTAGTGACCAGATGCATTGTCATTGAGCAGTCATGTTTTGAAAGGAATCTTTTTTCTGAGTAGTGCCTCTCCACAGTGGGCTTAAAATATTCAGTATAATCATGTTGTCAACAAATTTGCTGTCATCTAGGTTTTGTTCCATTATAAAGGCCCTAGAATTTGGGAAATGGTAAGTGAAAATTGGCTTCAGCTTAAAGTCATCAGCTGAATTAACCCCTAACAAGAGAATCAGCCTGGCCTTTGAAGCTTTGAAGTCAGGCCTTGGTTTCTCCTCTCTAGCTATGCAAGTCCTAGATGGTAGAAGTCTTCTTCCAATAGAAGGCTGTTTCATCTATACTGCAAATCTGTTGTTTAGTATTAAGTTCAGTTCAGTTGCTCAGTCGTGTCCGACTCTTTGCGACCCCATGAATCGCAGCACGCCAGGCCTCCCTGTCCATCACCAACTCCCAGAGTTCACTCAAACTTACATCCATCGAGTCAGTGATGCCATCCAGCCATCTCATCCTCTGTTTTCCCCTTCTCCTCCTGCCCCCAATCCTTCCCAGCATCAGAGTCTTTTCCAATGAGTCAATTCTTCGCATGAGGTGGCCAAAGTACTGGAGTTTCAGCTTTAGCATCATTCCTCCCAAAAAACACCCAGGGCTGATCTCCTTCAGAATGGACTGGTTGGATCTCCTTGCAGTCCAAGGGACTCTCAAGAGTCTTCTCCAACACCACAATTCAAAAGCATCAATTCTTTGGCACTCAGCTGTTAGTGTAGCCACCTTTATTAATTATGTTAGATCTTCTGGATAACTTCCTGATGCTTCTTTGTTAGCCCTTGCTGCTTCACCTTGAACTTTTATGTTTTGGAGATGCTTCTTTCCTTAAACCTCATGAACTAACCTCTGCCAGCTTTAAACTTTTCTTCTGCAGCTTCCTCATTTCTCTCAGCCTTCATAAAATTGAAGAGAGTTAGGGCCTTGCTCCAGGTTAGGCTTTGGCTTAAGGGAATGTTGTGTCTGATTTGATCTTCTGTACAGACCACTACAACTTTCTCCAGATCAACTCGAAGGCTGTTTGGTTTCCTTATTATTTGTGTGTTCACTAGAGTAGTACCTTTAATTTCCTTCAAGAACTTTTCCTTTACATTCTTCTTTGACACAAGAGGCCTAGTGTTTGGCCTATCTCCACTTTTGACATGCCTTCCTCACTAAGCTTAATCATATCTATGTGTGTGTGTGCACATGCTAAGTCACTTCAGTTGTTTTCAACTCTTTTCGACACTATGGAATGTAGCTTGCCAGGCTCCTCTGTCCATAGGATTCTACAGGCAAGATCTCCAGAATCTTCTTGGCCCAGGCATCAAACCTGCATCTCCTGCAACTCCTGCATTGCAGGCTGATTCTTTACCTCTGAGCCACCAGGGAAGCCCAATCCTGCCTATATTTCTTTTTAACTTTTTTTCTTTCTTTTTCTGGCTGAACTGGGTCTTAGTTACAGTATGCTAACTCTTAACTGTGGCATGTAGGATCTAGAAACCAGGGATGAAACCCAGCCCCTGTGCATTAGGAGCATGGAGTCTTAGCCCCTGAACAACCAGGAAAGTCTCCAGTCATGTCTATCTTTTGATTTTTTTAATCACAGAGTATTTTCTATTAATTAGAGGGTAATTACAATGTTGTGTTGATTTCTTCCATACAACAACGCAAATCAGCCATAACTGTCTTTTGATTTAAAGCAATAGACATGTGAATCCTTTCACTTGAACACTTGGAGGCTCTTGTAATTCTATTAATTGGCTTCATTTCAATATTATTGTATGTTTTAGGGAATACAGAAGCCAAAAGAGAGGGAGAGAGAGGGCTAGTAAGTGGAGCAGTCAGAAGACACAGTATTTATAAAGTTCACATCTTATTTGGGCACAGTTCTTGGCACCCCAAAACAATGGCAATAGTAACATCAAAGATCACTGATCACAGATCATCACAACAAGCATAGTAATGATGAAAAAGTTTAAAGTATTTCAAGAATTACCAAAATGTGACACAGAGGCATGAAATGAGCAAATGCTGTTGGGGAAATGGTGCTAAAAATCTTGATATAGGTTTACCACAAACCTTCAGTTTGTAAAATCTTAATAAAGCAAAGCACAATAAAATGGGGTATGCCTGTATAATGTTAGTTTGTATGCCTTTTTCTTCAGTGGTATAATAATCTTTTCTAAAATTTTGCCAGGACCTGCCATCAATCCCAGAGATCTAGAATTTCCAAGCCCTTCATTGTAGAAATCTAGATGCTCACCTGTTCCCAGACTTTTGGCCTGTCTTTCATTTTTATCTTTGTTTCATTATTATGTCTGCATATTTTTTAATTCTCTGAGAGGTAATTTACTGGACTCTAGAAACTCAAATATATTTTAAACACCTAAGGGGTTATTTTAATATCACTTTACTTAGATTTAGCGTAAGTTTCCTCTTACATTAAATTCTATCCTTTCTAGTTAGACCATTCTACTTAGAAGCTACTGGAGATGCATCATTGAAATCGGGTAGCTCAGCATTTCACCATGCTAAAAGTAACTATACCAGTTTCTACTAGAAGTAGACCTCTTCCGCAGCTTCTTCTTGTTATAGCCTAGAGAACTTGTAAAAATTCTTCCACCTGACCTTACCATCTCCTGTTCACTCTAATTCTTGGATGATAAAACTTGTCCATGTTCTAGTAAAGCATATTCATATTCTTTCTAGGAGGCCCGATGAAAGTGGTCGTAATTATGGTAACAAGGACTCTTCTGCTCTCTATGCACAAGGAATAACGGAGATGAATAGTAGGAGTTTTCAGCTGATACTACAGACAGTCAACACACTTGTACATATTTATCCTTGTGTCAAGAAGACCATCTTCAAGAGAGAACAAAGATGTGAGGGTATTGCTGTTCATTTAAAGGAGAAAATAGAAGATTGGAAACAGGAATCATCACTTGTCTCTAACTTTTGAAGCCATAAAGAAAGCTGAGCACCAAAGAATTAATGATTTTGAACTGTAGTGTTGGAAAAGACTCTTGAGAGTTCCTTGGATTGCAAGGAGATAAAACCAGTCCATCCTAAAGGATATCAGTCCTGAATATTCCTTGGAAGGACTGATGCTGAAGCTGAAACTCCAATACTTTGGCCACTTGACGCAAAGAACTGACTCATTGGAAAAGACCCTGATAATGGGAAAGATTGAAGGCAGAAGGAGAAGGGGATGACAGAAGATGAATGGCTGGATGGATGGCATCATTGACTCAGTGGACATGAGTTTGAGCAAGTTCCAGGAGTTGGTGATGGACAGGGAAGCCTGGCATGCTGCCATCCATGGGATGACAAAGAGTCGGACACAACTGAATGACTGAACTGAACTGATGGAAAAGGGGTCCATGTGTCCTCAGAACTCAGAAGCATAATAAGAACTCATATGTCTGAGGTTGGAGGCAGCCTCGATGCACTTGGCCAGTGAATACCATGAGGCAGCGTCTGTTGATCTTCAGTCTGTCTCATGTCACACCCTACTGGTCAGGTTACATACAACCTGTTCATTCATTTAGTGTATCTGGTTTGTCATTGCATTTGGATTTTTCACTCATGCTATCGGGATAATTTATAGAAATCAGATTTGGAAGCAACTTGAAGTAGAAGTTTCTAAGAAGTACAGAAAGGCAGCATACCTTATTGGTTGGTAATGTAGCTACTTTGGTATTTAGTTATTTGAGTTCTGGCCCTGCCAGAACTGTTCAGGGCCAGTTTTGGCCCTGCTCTGTAAACTTTGGCTGGTTGTATGTTTCATGCTTCATGTATCCGTTTTCCCATTGTGTGAAATGAGACAGTAATGAGGACTAAATGAGTTAATACCTATAAAGCATCTGTATTAGTTATCTACTGCTGTGTGACAATACTATTGCAAATTTCACAGCTTGAAAACAATACCGTTCATGATCTCATAGTCTCTGTGGGTCAGTAATCAAGGCACAGCTTCTCTGGTTCTCCTTTTTAGGGGCTCACAGAGCTCAACCAGGCTGTCAGCCAGGGCTGCAGCCTCATCTGAGACTTGACTGGGGAAGGGTCTGCTTTCAAGCTCACACAGAATGTTGGCAGAATTCAGTTCAGGGCTTTAGTTTCTTGTTGGCTCTCAGCCAAAGACTTTCAACCCTAACACAGCTGCCTGCTTTTCCAAAACCCACAAAGCAGGAAAGTCTCCAGCAAGAATGGGTGCTACACCCTATGTGCATAATCACATACATGTAATCACATACATCCCAGCACCTTTGTCAATTCTATTGGTTAGATACAAGGCACAGGCCACACCCACTCTCAAAAAAGGGGGATATGCAAGGTCTCATGGTCAGAAGTTAGGTATCATGGACTTCCTTGCTGTTCTATTGCTTAAGAATCCACCTGCCAATGCAGGAAACCCAGGTTCCATCCCTGGTCCAAGAAGATCCCACAAGACACAGGCCAACTAAACCTGTACACCGCAACTGCTGAGCCCACCTGCAGCAACTGGGGAAGCCCCAGTGCCCAGGAGACAGTGCTCTGCAACAAGAGAAGCTGCTGCAATGAGAAACCCATTTGCGGCAATAGAGAAAGCCCGCACATAGCGCCCACACATAGCACCAAAGACCTAGCACAGCTAAAACTAGCTAAAAATAGCTAAATAAATAAAATAAACATTTTTTTAATAAAACATTTTTTAAAAAATTTAAATAAAAGCAAACTGGTTTCTTAAAAAGAAATAAATAAATCAGGCATCATGAATGACTACCTTAGCATCTGTCTGACACAGCAAACTAAGTCAGGCTTGGTACCAGTGAGGTCCCTAATATATGTAGTTAGTATTCATTCAAACTGCCTGAAGAAGACATAGGCGCTTTCTGAGAGCATTAGTTTCTCACACTGGGGCTACTCCAGACTGGATGGTGGCTGTAAAGAAAATCAAATGAGGTAGGTCTTGAACCAGATGACCTTTAATATCATCTATGATCTGATTCAGGCCCCAGACCTGGTGAACTAACTGCTCTCCTCCTTCAGAGGCTCCTTCAGCATCTTCCTGGGCTTGCTGCTGCTTTTCTCCTTGCAGGCTGTCTTACCATAAATGGATGTTGATTTTATCAAAGCATTTTCTTCATCTGTTGAGATGATCATATGGGTTTTATTCTTTAATTTAATGATGTCATATACCCACTGATTTACAGATATTGAAAAGTCCTTGCATCCCTGAGATAAATCCCACTTGATTGTGGCGTATGATCCTTCTAATCATAACACTACATGTCAGATTCAACTGGCTAGTATATTTTGTGGAGGATTTTTCTGTCTATGTTCATCAATGATACTGGCCTGTAATTTTCTTTTCTGTGGTATCTCTGTCTGGTTTTTGGCATCAGGGCAATGGTGGCCTCATAGAATGAGGTTAACAGTGTTCCTTCCTCTGCAATTTTGGGGAGTAGTTTCAGAAGGATAGGTGTTTTGCTTTGTGTCTTTTACATGTTTACCTGACTTCCCCTTTGTAAACGGGAACTGGAACATCCTGTTTGATTTTCTCTGAGAATTCTGAGAGTTGACTTTGGTCCTTCTTACGAGAGCCAAGCTTTAAGGGTGGGGTGGGGAGGAAGGAAAGAAATGCATTTTACCTTGACTAAGATTTGCAGAGGTGCAGGCCCTTCTCTTAGCATCTGGGTCTCTCCAAACCCTCATCAGGTTTGTGTAACTAGACTGCACTCAATAAAGGCAGAGTAACATTATTGAGAAGAGGGAGAAATAATGGATTGAACTTCTAGGCTGTCTGTAGACATGGCTGCTGACAAACAAGGGTTTTTACCCATCTGATTCACATCCCAGCTCAGCCTCCATTGTTTGCCATGTCAGTCAGTCAATTCAGTCGCTCAGTCATGTCTGACTCTTTGCAACCCCATGAATCGCAGCATGCCAGGCCTCCCTGTCCATCATCAATTCCTGGAGTTTACCCAAAATCATGTCCATCAAGTCGGTGATGCCATCCAGCCGTCTTATCCTCTGTCATCCCCTTCTCCTCCTGCCCTCAATCTTTCCCAGCATCGAGGTCTTTTCCAATGAGTCAACTCTTCGCATGAGGTGGCCAAAGTATTGCAGTTTCAGCTTCAGCGTCAGTCCTTCCAATGAACACACAGGACTGATCTCCTTTAGGATGGACTGGCTGGATCTCCTTGCAGTCCAAGGGACTCTCAAGAGTCTTCTCCAACACCACAGTTGAAAAGCATCAATTCTTTGGCGCCCGGCTTTCTTCGCAGTCCAATTCTCACATCCATACATGACCACTGGAAAAACCATAGCCTTGACTAGACAGACCTTTGTTGGCAAAGTAATTAATGTCTCTGCTTTTTAATATGCTATCTAGATTGGTCATAACTTTCCTTTCGATATAAACTTTCTGTTTAGTAGCCCAGCTATGGAACAAGTCAGTTCCACAGGGGGAACCACAGAACCCAGAAACCTGTTTTTTATGCCTGAGAACGTATTGATTTAAGACATACATAGCCTTGCATGTGAATTGCCTCAGCCCAATTTCTGCATCAGCCTCTGAGAAATATGACCAAAGAACCACATGTGCTACACGTGCAAGCACCCAAGTACACCCTGAGCCACACTGACAACAGCACCTGGCCCTGTTGTGCTGGGGAGGAGGGAGGGGGGTGACTGAGGCACTCTACAGCCATGTGAGTACCTAAATATTAGAAATACAATAACCATGATGCATCCCTGTTATTTCTTTAATTTAAGCAATTTCCTGGGAGAGCGTTGAGGTGTTAATTGCTTCTGCACTTCTTTAGTTGACAGATATGTTCTTTTTCACCTGGGTAAGAGAACCAATTATTGTAATGCTCTCCTGGGCTTGGCGAGATATTCTTTAATAGATTTTAAAGGCATTGGTAGGGCAGTGTGCTTTTAAAAGGAAACTGTCCTCTGCCATATTCATACTTGATAACATGTGTGGGTATTGTATTCCGACCACATGGTGAATCTGTTAAAGAGGAATATGCAGTGGAGGAAGAAAAGACAGAAGTAATATTTTTTCAGGAATTATCTATCCAGATTTCAGATATGAGAAAAATTTTTTCCTATGTGTGTGTGTATATCACTGAGTGGAACAAAGATTAAACAAAACAGCAACAAAAGAAGAGTAAGCTTTTTCTTTCAGTATTCAGCAGGGCGTGTTTCTCATCAGCTTCAACACAAAGATGTTATTTTCTGGGACTGGTGTGGCCGTTGAAATGAGGGTCTGGCAAGTCACTCAGTTCAGTTCAGTTCAGTCACTCAGTCGTGTCAGACACTTTGCAACCCCAGGAATCGCAGCAAGCCAGCCCTCCCTTCCATCACCAACTCCTGGAGTTCACTCAGACTCACGTCTATCGAGTCAGTGATGCCATACAGCCATCTCATCCTCTGTCGTCCCTTTCTCCTCCTGCCCCCAATCCCTCCCAGCATCAGGGTCTTTTCCAATGAGTCAACTCTTCGCATGAGGTGGCCAAAGTACTGGAGTTTCAGCTTTAGCATCATTCCCTCCAAAGAAATCTCAGGGCTGATCTCCTTCAGAATGGACTGGTTGGATCTCCTTGCAGTCCAAGGGACTCTCAAGAGTCTTCTCCAACACCACAGTTCAAAAGCATCAATTCTTCAGTGCTCAGCTTTCTTCACAGTCCAACTCTCACATCCATACATGACCACTGGAAAAACCATAGCCTTGACTAGACGGACCTTTGTTGGCAAAGTAATGTCTCTGCTTTTCAATATGCTATCTAGGTTGGTCATAACTTTCCTTCCAAGGAGTAAGCGTCTTTTAATTTCATGGCTGCATCAGTTCAAAAGCATCAATTCTCCAGTGCTCAGCTTTCTTCACAGTCCAACTCTCACATCCACGCATGACCACTCTAAAAACCATAGCCTTGACTAGACGGACCTTAGTGGGCAAAGTAATGTCTCTGCTTTTGAATATACTATCTAGGTTGGTCATAACTTTTCTTCCAAGGAGTAAGCGTCTTTTAATTTCATGGCTGCAGTCACTATCTGCAGTGATTTTGGAGCCCAAAAAAATAAAATCTGACACTGTTTCCACTATTTCCCCCATCTATTTTGCTATATAACCATCTCATCCTCTGTGGCTCCCTTCTCCTTTTGCCTTCAACTTTCCCAGCATCAGAGGCTTTTCCAGTGATTCAGCTCTTCCCACCACGTGGCCAAAGTATTGAAGCTTCAGTTTCAGCATCAGTCCTTTCAGTGAATATTCATGGTTGATTTTCTTTAAGGTTGACTCATCTGATCTCCTTGCAGTCTAAGAACTCTCAAGAGTTTTCTCCAGCACCACAGTTCAAAAGTATAAGTTCTTCAGCGCTCAGTCTTCTTTATGGTCTAACTCTCACATCTGTAAGTGGCTACTGGAAAAAACAAAGTTTTGACTACATGGACCTTTGTCAGCAAAGTGATCTCCCTGCTTTCTAATACACTGTTTATATATGTCATAGCTTTCCTTCCAAAGTGTCTTTTAATTTCATGGCTGCAGTCACCATCTTCAGTGATTTTGGAGCCCAAGAAAATAAAATTTATCACTGCTTTTGCTTTTTCCCTTTCTATTTGACATGAAATAATGAGACCTGATGCCATGATCTTAGGTTTTTTTATTGTTGCATTTCAACCCAGCCTTTTCACTTTCCTCTTTCACCCTAATCAAGAGGCTCTTTAGTTCCTTTTCATTCTGCCACTACAGTGGTTTCATGTGCATATCTGAGGTTGTTGATATTTCTCCCAGCAATCTTGATTACAGCATGTGATTCATTCTGGCATTTCACATATGTACATTGCATATAAGTGAGTATAGCATATAATTATTTAAGCAAACTTGAAAATAATTTTATATTGGAGTATAATAGCCTTACAATATTATGTTACTTTCTGCTGTATAACATTGTGAATCAGCCACATAAATATCCATATATCCCCTCCCTATTGAGCCTGCCTCTCATCTTTCCATTCCACTCATCTAGGTCATCATAGGGGCTTTCCAGATGACACTAGTGGTAAAGAACTCACTGGCCAATGCAGGAAACATAAGAGATGCAGGTTCAATCACTGGGTTGGGAGGATCCCCTGGAGGAGGAAATGGCAACCCACTCCACTATTCTTGCCAAGAAAATTCCATAGACAGAGGAGCCTGTTGGACTACAGCCCATGGGGTCACAAAGAGTCCAACACGATTGAATTGACTTGGTATGCAGGTCATCACAGAACAGTGAGCTGAGATTCCTCTGCTATGCAGCAGCTTCCCACTAGTATCTATTTTACACCTGGTAGTGTATATACATCAATGCTACTCTCTCAATTAGTCCTCCCATTAACTTTTAATAACTGGATGGGAGGGCAGTTTGGGGGAGAATCAATACATGTACATATATATGTATATATGACCAAATCCCTTCATTGTTCTGCTGAAGCTACCTCAAAATTGTCTGCTAGATTATAGGATGGGCAGGGCAAGTACAAAGATGGGGACACCTTGTCACATCAATAAGGAAATTCCCAAGGACTAACAAGGAAATGTGTTAAGAACAGTAAGCATGAAGAGGCTCCCACCACAAATTCAGGGCAGTATGAGCATCAGAAATAGTAATAATGGGGATCTTCCCAACCCAGAGATCGAACCCATGCCTCCTGCATCTCCTGCATTGCAGGCAGATTCTTTACTGCTGCACCCCCTAGGAAGCCTCCCAGTACCCCGTCGATTACTTTTCAAAGCAAAGGAGAAATGAACCTCTGGAGTACAGAAAGGCCATGCCATGCCATGAAGCATCCAGGACCTTAGTTCCCCAACCAGGGATTGAACTTAGCCCCCCTGCAATGGAAGAATGAAGTCCTAACCACTGGACCACCAAGGAATTCCCAGCTTCTTGTGTTTTTTTTTTTTTTTTAAATAAAAATTTATCAGCTTTCATAAAAGTTACTCAAATAATACAGGGAGTTCACATACACCCTACACCTAGCTTCCAAAATGGTAAGAACTTAACCACTGAGTGTGATTAGCAAAACCAACTACTGGTAACTGCTGTAGTACAAACACCTAAAGTATAGAACTTATTTGAATTTCCCCAGTTCTCCCCCCTAATAGCTGCTGTATTTATTTGTTGTTATCTCTTTAGCCTACTCCTGGGTGTGACAATTCTTTCACCTTTCTTTTTCATGACCTTGACAATTTTGTACACTGTCCCTCAATTTGGGTTTGTCAGATGTTTTCTCATGATGAGATTGAAATTATGTATTTTGGGGGGGCAGTACAAGAAGAACAAAGAAGTAATACTGTGTATCCCATTTCTTATTACTGGTTATGTCACCCTTCATCACCTGAATAAAGAAGCATCTGTAAAGTAATTAGCCTCCCAATTAAAATAAATAAATATATTAAAAAAAAATTGTCTGTTACTCGGATATGTTGTTGCTCACTCACTAAACCATGTCTGTTTGCAACCCCATGAATTCAGCATGCCAGGTTTCCCTATCTTTCTCTATCACCCTGAGTTTGTTCAAACTCATGTCCATTGAGTCATTGATGCCATCCAATCATCTCATCCTCTGTCACCACCTTCTCTTCAACCCTTGATGTTTCCCAGCATCAGGGACTTTTCTAATGAGTCAGCTCTTCACATCAGTTGGCCAAAGAATTGGAGCTTAAGCTTCAGTATCAGTCCTTCTAATGCATATTCAGAGTTGATCTTCTTTAGGATTGACTGGTTTGATCCCCTTGCAGTCCAAGGGGCTCTCGAGAGTCTTCTCCAACACCACAGTTCAAAAGCACCAAAATTCTTTTGTGCTCAGCCTTCTTTACAGTCAAACTCTCACACCCAAGCATGACTATTGGAGAAACCACAGCTTTAACTATGCAGACCTTTGTTGGCAAAGCAATGTCTCTGCTTTTTAATACACTGTCTAAAGTTTTGCTATAGTTATTCTTCCAAGGAGCAAAATAAAAAGTTTATAAATAAATAAATTTAACTTAAAGTCTTTTGTCAGTTGGCATGTATCCCAAATATACAAAGAGTATTTAATATTCAACAATAAGAAAATAAAGCACTCAAATTATATAAAGTGAGCAGAACCCTGGTGGTCCAGTGGTTAAGAATCTGCCTGTCAATGCAGGTGACATGGGTTCAATCCCTTGTCCAGGAAGATCTTCTATGTTGTGGAAAAATGAAACCTGTGCACCACAGCCACTGAAGCCCCCATGCCTAGAGTCCATGCTCCATCAAGAAAAGACATACTTTGAGAACCCTGCATACCATGATGAAGAGCAATCCCAACTACTGCAACTAGAGAAACCTGTGTGCAAAACAATGAAGATACAGAGCAGTCAAAAATAAGTAAATATATTTTTTAATTGAGCAGAAGATTTGAACAGATAAATCACCAAAAAGATATCAGTTCAGACCAGTTCGATAGCTCAGGCATGTCCAACTCTTTGCTACCCCACAGAGTGCTTTTTAATATGCTGTCTAGGTTGGTCAAGGAAATGGCAACCCACTCCAATGTTCTTGCCTGGAGAATCCCAGGGACGGGGGAGCCTTGTGGGCTTCCATCTATGGGTTTGCACAGTCAGACACGACTGAAGTGACTTAGCAGCAGTAGAAGTAGGTTGGTCGTAGCTTTTTTCCCAAGGAGCAAGCATTTTTTAATTCCATGGCTGCAGTCATCATCTGCAGTGATTTTGGAGCCCCCCAAAACAAAGTCTTTCACTGTTTTCTTTGTTTCCCCATCTATTTGCCATGAAGTGATGGGACCAGATGCCATGATGTTAGTTTTCTGAATGTTGAGCTTTAAGCCAATTTTTTCACTCTTCTCTTTCATTTTCACAAAGAGGCTTTTCAGTTCTTCACTTTCTGCCATAAAGAGTGGTATCATCTGCATATCTGAGGTTATTGAATGTTTCTCTCAGCAATCTTCACTCCAGCTTGTGCTTCATCCAGCCCAGCATTTCTCATGATATACTGTGCATATAAGTTAAATAAATAGGGTGACAATATATAGCCTTGATGTACTCCTTTCCTGATTTGTAACCTGTCAGTTGTTCCATGTACATTTCTAACTGCTGCTTCTTGGCCTGCATACAGATTTCTCAGGAGGCAGGTAAGCTGATCTAGTATTTCCATATCTTTAAGAATTTTCCACCATTTGTTGTGATCCACACAGTTAAAGGCTTTGGCTTAGTCAACAAAGCAGAAGTAGATATTTTTCTACTTCTAAAGATATAGAAGATGGCAAATACATATTTGAAAAATTTTCAACATCATTTCCCAATGAGACCCAAATCAAAAAAAACAATGATATATACTTGAGAATCGCTAAAATTTTTAAACGTTAACAACAGGAGTTTCAGGCAAGGGTACAGGGCCACAGGAGCTCTCATTTGTTGTTAATGGGGTAAAAACTGGTATGCTGTCTGGGCAATAGTTTTGACGTTTCTTTCAAGCTATATATTGACTTGCCATCATTGCTTAGATATTTATCCAGTTGACTGGAAAGTTTATGAAACACAAAACATGCACTCAAATATAGTAGTTTTGCTCATAATTGTCAAAACGAGGGGCAAACAATTTACCTTGTAATAAATGAATGAATATATAAACTATGGCAATTCTATACAAGAGAGTACTAGTCAATTCAAAGGGGAAGAAAAGGGATATGCTATCCAGCCATGAAAAGTTATAATGAATCTTAAATTAACACAGTTTAAAAAGAAAAAACAAATAGTTTGTAAAGAATCCACACTACATTTGTGTGACATTCTAGAAATGTAAATCTAGTGAAATAAATACTTCAAGGGCAGAGAGTGTTAAAAATGTGAAGCCAAAGAAAATTTTAGAGGTTTAACTACCCTATACTACAGTCATACATTGGAGATATTGCATGTTGGGTTTCAGATCACCACAATAAAGTGAATATTACAATAAAACAAGTAACATTTTTTTTTCTGATGAGTATAAAAGTTATATTATTTTTTAGCTTATTAATTGTCCAAAAGTATTATGTCTAAAAATAATGCATATGCCTTCAGATACTTTGCTACTTAAAATGCTAGCTATCATCTGAGCCTTCAATGAGTCATAGTCATTTTGGTGGTGGAGGGTACTATGTCAGGGTTGATGGCTGCTGACTAATCAAGGTGGTGGTTGCTGAAGATTGGGATGGCTGTGACAGTGTCTTAAATACAACAATTAAGTTTGTCACATTGACGAAAGGAACCTTTCACAAATTATTTCCCTGTAAAATGAAATACTCTTTGATAGTATTTTACCTACAGTAGAACTTCTTTCAAAATTGGAGTCAGTCCTCTCAAACCCTGACACTGTTTTAAAAGCTAAGTTTATGAAATATTCTATATCTTTTCATGTCATTTCAAAAATTTTGCCAGTGTCTTCACCAGGAGTAGATTCTATCTGAAAAAAACACTTCTTTACTCATGCAAAAGAAGAATATCTTCATTTGCTCAAATTTCATCATGAGTTTGGAGCAACTCTGTCACATTTTCAGACTCTATTTCTCATATCAGTTCTCTTGCTATTTTCACATCTACAGTTACTTTCTTCGGTCGTCTTGAACCCCTCAGAGTCATACATAAGTAGAACCAATTTTATCAAATTCCTGTTAATGTTGTTATTTTGACTTCTTCCTGTGAATCACAAATGTTCTTCATGACACATAGAATGGTAACTTCTTCCAGGAGGTTTTCAGTGGGTTTGTCCAAAACCAACAGAGGAATCACTATCTGTAGCAGCTGTAACTTTACGAAAGATAGTTCTTTAATAATAAGATATGAAATTTAAAGTTACTACTTAATTTATAGGCTTTAGGCTACAGAATGGATACTGTGCTTGTAGACATGGAAACAATATTAATCTCACTGTATTACTCCAGTATTCTTGCCTGGGAAATCCCATGGACATCATCAGAGTTCAACGTCCAGGTCAACATTGATGTTGACCAGGTGCAACGTCAATGAACATTAATATTCTGAAAGAATTGTTGTGTGTGTGTGTGTGTGTGTATGTGTGTGTGTGTGAAGTAGGTCTCAAGAGTAGGATTAAATTTTTCAGTAAACCATGTTGTAAACAGATATGTTGTCACCAGGATTTTGTTGTTCTATTTAAAGAGCACAGGCAAAAAGTTAGCTTTATTCTTAAAGGCCATGGGATTTTCATAATGATAAGCTAGTTTTGGCTTCAACTTCAAGCCACCAGGTGCATTAGCCCCTAAGAAGAGAGTTAGTCTGTCCATTGTGACTTTAAAGCCAGGCATTGACTTCTCCTCTCTAGCTATGAAAGTCCTAGATGATATATTCCAGTAGAGACCATTTTCTACTGAAAACTGAGAATATATTGCTTAATGTGGTCACCTTCATGAATTGTCTTAGCTACACCTCGATAATCTCTTTCAGTTTCTACCTCAGCATTTATTCCTTCATCTTGTACTTTTATATTATGGAGGCAATTTCTAATCTCATGAACCAATCTCACTATCTTAAAACTTTACTTCTGTAGATTCCACCTCTCTCTCAGCCCCCATAGAAATGAATAGAATTGGAGACTTTGCATTAGGTTTTAACTTAAGAAGATGTAATTAGTTTAATCTTCTATCTGTACCGCTAACATTTACCCTTGTCATGTAGACAAAGGTGTCTAAATTTCTTATCACTTGTGTGTTTACTGGAGTAGCACTTTCCCTCAAATTTTTTCCCCTTTGTTTTCACAGTTTGGCTAACTGTTTGGCACGAGAGGCCTAGGTTTAGTCTATCTTGGCTAACATGCCCTCCTCACTAAGCTTAATCATTTCTAGCTTTTATAGGCCACTGTGGGCTATCAGTATCTACAAAGTGCAATAAAAATGATGCCTGCTTATGTAATAGGAATACATGACATTATGAATTTCCAAAATCATAGAATTTTAAAGAACAAAGTATAAATCATTGTGCATGTAAGTTTTTAAAATATTGAGGAGCTCAGGGATAGCAAGATGGAATGCAGACTGAGACAAAATAATCTATCTTCATTATGATGTAATATCACTGAGGCAAGAATATCCAATAGCAAAAATCAAATCCTGCACCCAGATACTTTTTACTTGCATCAGTTTCCAGTGCAAGGAAGCAGACCTCTGTCTCCCTAGTTTCTCCAAGGAGAATAGTTTATTAAAGTGTTATGATAGTGATATTGTTATATTACAATGAGGTCATAGTTTATTACAGTGTTGTGGCAAGGAATGCCCAAAGTGAGTCTGGATCATCTTGTGATAACAAAAATGAAGCAAGTCCTCAAGCAAAAACAATTTCTCTGTGATGAACATTGGGGTACACGTGTCTCTTTCAATTCTGGCTTCCTCGGTGTGTATGCCCAGCAGTGGGATTGCTGGGTCATATGACAGTTCATTTTCCAGTTTTTTAAGGAATCTCCACACTGTTCTCCATAGTGGATGTACTAGTTTACATTCCAGCACTGTTTATAATAGCCAGGACATGGAAGCAACCTAAATGTCCATCAGCAGATGAATGAATAAGAAAGCTGTGGTACATATACACAATGGAGTATTACTCAGCCATTAAAAAGAATACATTTAAATCCGTTCTAATGAAACTGGAGTGGATTATACAGAGTGAAGTTAGCCAGAAAGAAAAACACCAATACAGTATATTTAACACATATATATGGAATTTAGAAAGATGGTAATGAGGACCCTGTATGCAAGACAACAAAAGAGACACAGATGTATAGAACAGACTTTTGGACTCTGTGGGAGAGGGAGAGGGTGGGATGATTTGGGAGAATGGCATTGAAACATGTATACTATCATGTAAGAAACGAATTGCCAGTCTAGGTTCGATGCATGTTACTGGATGCTTGGTGCACTGGGATGACCTAGAGAGATGATATGGGGAGGGAGGTGGGAGGGGTGTTTAGGATTGGGAACTCATGTACACCCGTGGCAGATTCATGTCAATGTATGGCAAAATCAATACAGTATTGTAAAGTAAAATTTTAAAAAAAATTAAAATAAATAAATTAAATATGAAGGAAAAAGAAAAAAAGTTTTTCTGGTGGCTCAGCAGTGAAAGAATCCACCTGCCAATGCAGAAGACATGGGTTAAATTCCTGGGTTAGGACTATTCACTGGAGAAGGAAACAGCAACCCACTCCAGTATTCTTGCCTGGGAAATCCCACGGACAGAGGATCCTGGTGGGTTATAGTCCATGGAGTTCAAAGAGTCAGATACAACCTCGTGACTAAACAACAACATGCAAAAGCAGTGATGAGGTGCATCAAAGACAAAAAGGAGTCACTTGAAAGGCCACTTTGTGGGCCAAAGCTGGAAACAATTTGAGCAAGAAAATAAGTTAACATAGTATTGAATTATAACCCAAAGTAAAAAATGCATATCCTTAAGTCCATACTAATATAAATGAATGCTTGAACTACTCATTAAATTCATGTGAGAGGATAGACAAATCTCTCATGCAGAAAAATCCCAAAGATTTTATATAGATTATCTTCATTCAAGAGGTAATGTCTATTTCCCACCACTTAAATGTGAACTGCGACTTCTGTTCAAAGAGTACACTAGGGAAAGGGAGTGTTGAATTAACCTCAAAGTACCAAAATTTAACAATGGGGGCATATTGGGAGTTTGGGATTGACATGTACACACTGCTGTATTTAAAAGGGATAACCGACAAGGACCTACTGTATTGAACAGGAAATTCTGCTCAGTATTCTGCAGTAACCTAAACAGGAAAAGAATTTGAAAACTAATGACTATTTGGATATGTATAGCAATCACTTTCTGTACAGCTGAAACTAACACAATATTATTAATAACTATATTTCAACATAATTTTTTAAAAGAATATAACAATCAGTACCTTAGCTTGATAACCAGCTATGATGAGTCACACTGATGGTATGTACACACCAGTGATGTCATGTGAGAAAGCAACACTTTCAGTCTATAGTCCTCCTCCTAAGAATTTGCAACCCCAATTCAACTACAAGAAAAAATCATAGACAAATTCTAATTGATGATCATTTTGCAAAATACCTAAGGAGTATTGCTCAAAATATTCAATGTAATCAAGAATAAGAAAAATTATGAGAAATTGTTTAAGCCAAGAATCATCTCAGGAGACATAATGCCTAAATGTAAGTGGTAACATGAATAGAATATCAGAATATCAAAGGGCACTGGATAAAAACAAAGAAAGGCCAAATAAAGTATGACCTTGGCCTAATAATGTGCCAAATTGTTTCACCTGTTGTGCCCAATGTTAGTAACAGAAGACTCAGAGTGTTGGTATATACAATTCTCCTGCTACTTTTGCAAACTTCTGTGTTTAAATTATTTCAAAATAAAATTTTATTTAAAAAACTAAAAAGCAATGCCTAATTCTTGCTATCCCACATTGCTTTTAATACAGGGTTGTCCTCTCAAGAAATTCTTCAAAAGTGCTTTTCAGTGTTGTTAATAAGGCTGGATATAAGAGTTCACTAGTATTTGTGTTTCAGAGCTTGAACAGAGTTGATTATGGAGTTAATAATTTATATGAGAAAAAAAATGTGTTGGCAAGGTATAGAAACCCCCTCAATTTCAAGGCATAATAAATCTTCAATGCATGTCATCAAACACAGGATTGTCTCCAAATATATATGGATAGTATTTTCTTTCTATGTGAGGCTTTATGTTTAATCTTATGCATTGTTACTTATTAAACACCATATCAAAAAATGATTTAAGCTTGATTAAAACTAATTTAAACTGTAATGTTTTATCCCATTATACCTATTGCCTTCCAACCAGTAGTTTATTTGCTAGAAATTAAGTTTACTTATTATCTTTAAAGTGAGATTATTTTTCTAACTATTTGAAAACATTTTGCATTTCTGTTATATATAAAACTATGGAACATAGAAAACTAAAGTAGCTTACTGTGTGTTCATTTGACTTAGTTGATCAACCTTGAGCTTATATGGAAAAGGACAAGATAAAACAACACTTGAAAATTCTGTGTGAAGAAAAATTATTGGTAATTATGTCATCTTGTATCATTAAGAACAGTAATAAAGACACGGGGTGAAAAGGAGATTGAGAGATACACAAAGCTACTGTTTAGAATGTATAAACAAAGAGAGATAAAACTTCTTTTAACTTTTGTAGAATTCTTGCTTAATGGGAAGATGGCTTAGCACACTAAGTCTGGGAAATGTGGTCCAACTGTACAGACAGACAGGACAGAAGGAATAAGGATTTAGTGAACCCCTAGAGCTCTCTACCACAATGGAATAGACCATTTTGTTATAGTGAAACATCAGCTCATTGACTACTTAATTTATGTATTCAACTAGCAAACACACACTGAGCATCCACTCTACAGAAGACACTGAGAACATCCTGAGGATTAGGACACATTCCTGCTATTTAGGACATTGCTGCTAAGTCACTTCAGTCGTGTCCGACTCTGTGCGACCCCATAGATGGGCAGCCCACCAGGCTTCCCCATCCCTGGGATTCTCCAGGCAAGGACACTGGAGTGGGTTGCCATTTCCTTCTCCAATTTAGGACATTACAGCTAGGGGAAAAAAAAAAGTGAGAATCCCTCCCAACCCCCAAGAATAATATTTTATGCTTGTAGCATTTCTCTGGGATCAAAGAAAGGAAAACTGATTCATTAACAAATTTTTCATGATATTTTATGCTTAGTAAGGAATTTGCTTTCTCTACTGTAAAAAATGGCTAATAAATCCATCAATAGCATTATTATGGTAAAAGATGTAAGTTGGATGACTCAACTCTCTTGCTTGGTTAATTTGGTATTTTCAGTTAAAGCACTCTACAAATTTTTCTTATTAAGAAAGTCCATCATTTATTTGCTTTTGAAACCTTTCTCAATTTTTGCAAATTTACTTAGGAAATAGTAATTTTCTTTGTACACACTGAAAGCAAAAGTGAAAGTGTTAGTCACTCAGTCATGCTCGACTCTTTGAGACCTCATGGACTGTAGTTCTCCAAGTTTCTCTGTCCGTGGAATTCTCAAGGCAAGAACACTGGAGTGGACAGCCGTTCACTTATCCAGGGGATCTTCTCTACTCAGGGATCTAACCCAGGTCTCACTGTCTGAGCCACCACACTGCAAAGTAAACTCTAAAAGTAAATAACATTGTAATATTCTATAATGGTTAAGAATACAAGCTTTTGAAACAAATAGGTCTGAGTTTACGTTATAGCTCTCTGATATAATTGAAATATGTAACCAGTGTTTATGTTTAGTCACTCAGTCATGTTCAGCTCTTTGTGACCCCCATAGACTATAGCCCACCAGTCCCATCTGTCCAGAGGATTCTTCAGACAAGAATACTAAAGTGGGTTGCCATGCCCTTCTCCAGGGAATCTTCTCTGACCAGGGATTGAACTCTGGTTTCATGCATTGCAAGCATATTCTTTACCATCTGAACACCAGGGAAGCCCTGGGATAGTTACTAATTCTACATGTACTTTAGTTTTCTTTTTACTTTTTTAAAGCCAAGATTAATAAGATTCTTTTGTGAATTACATGATGTAAGTGCATAAAGCTTTTAGCATAGTTTCTGGCAGGAATAATGCTCCATATCTGTTAGCCCTCATTGTGTGTAAAACTTGAGGATCTTTTTAAAATGGCAATTTTTAAAACTAAAAGCAAAGATTTTAGAGAAACAACAGGCATGAGTGAAGCCCATACAATGTAAAATTTACCTTATTAAATAAAATTCTTGAGGGTAAGTGATATATTAATACTAAATATCTTGGTGGAATTTTCACAAAGTTTAAGAAATGAAAACAGCATTATGAAAATAATTGCATAGCAGTTTCATTAACTGAAAAGAATAACTGCTTTCTCATGAGCTACCTGGATTTTGAAAGTGAAATTTGCTCAGTTGTGTCTGACTCTTTGTGACCCTATGAACTGTAGCCCATCTCTGTCTGTGGAATTTTCCAGGCAAGAATAGGAGTGGGTAGCCATTACTTTCTCCAAACGATCTTCCTGATGTGGGGATAAAACCCATGTTTCCTGCATTGTAGGCAGATTCCTTACCATCTAAGCCAGAGTTTTGCACAATTTCAAAAAATGCCATCTTTTTTAAAAGGATTAATATTGCTCAGATTGATCACATATTTTCATGGCTAACAAACCATGACACATTGTAATCATTCATCTTAATTCTAGCAGTGGGTTGAATTTTTCATGTTGTCTCAGCAGTTGTTTAGTCACTACTAAAAATGTTCAAATAAGTGACATAGTTGTGTCTTACATTCAGATAGCATTAAAGAAATATTTACTGTTCTATACATTATTTTTGTAAATTAACATTGAGGCATGGTTTGCCTTTCCTGATGACCTGATAAGCCCACTTCTTCCAACAGGGACAATCACATAACTAATTTTCCTTTTCTTCTGATTAAATAAAATTCATAGCCAAATTTGCTTCCAAATGCAGCACATGCATTTTGGAGATTTTAAAACATGTTTCTGTTTGTATAAATTTAATTTTATTATTTCTGAGCATTTGTTTTTGAGCTTATTATAATCTGGCTCACATTTTGGAATGGGGATATGCAATCATACAAATATCTATAATATATAAAAGAACAATTTTTCCTTTGCCATGTGCTTTGTGTGGATATGCTCATGAGGTCACAAATGAATGCTTATTGATTATATATTCACTGCAATATCTTCAGTATTCAGTTGAATAGAAGGATATGTTTTATGTATTGTATAGTCATTATTTAAGTAGAATATAAAAATTTTAGATTGTGCTAAGTTAGTTCTTTGTGGCTGATAAGTCAAGCCATTTCTATAAACTAAAGCATAGTGTAAAAATTCAGCTTTGAATATATGAGTTTCATGAACACTTGTGCTTGAAATAAAGATACTGCACAAAGATAAAATGAAGCTTGTGGAAATTTGAATTATTTAGATCACTGAATTACCAGCTGGGTTTTCTGCTTCTTTCAAAATAAAAAAACAAAAACAATAACTCACATTTTGATTTGTGACAATCTTCATGACAGATTTTTTGTATTGTTTTATTTCAATTAATCTTCAGAGAGATAAGATACTTCACAAGAATCACTGAGAACTGTGCTCATAGTACTAGAATGATGTACATGCTCTCTACAGCAGCTCTGCTCTAACAGTCTGAAGCATCTGGAAAATATTTCCCCTTCTTATTTTTAGTTTTATAGCAATGCCATGGTAGCACTGGGAAATGTGTTCAGAGTGTTTATAAATAAGTGCAGGAAATGACTTTGAAATCAGCAGCTGTTCAGACACATGCCTCTGTTTGAGTGAATAGGTGGATATATCTCTCTAGTAAAAAGGAATTCTGAATATAATCCAAGTTCTAAGTGTTGAAATTGAAACAAGACATTACCTGTTTTTAAGTGCCAGACAAATTGTTATGAAATCTTCCCAGCTGGCCAAATCCATTGCTACTTGAGAACTGACCATTGTTGGAATAAAGATGACACAAAAATTAGTGCTCCATTATAATAAAGCTAATTTAATCAGTATTTGGAAATACTTCCCTATGGTTAAGTAATCTCTTTCCCCTTTTCTAACACCTATACATGTCAATATACAATAAGTAATCTGATGTTTGAGTGCTTCAAATTATTTGTTTAACAATATAATTTTAAATTAATTATTACTTTTAGGCATAGATGAATTCAAACACTTTTAGACCAAAACCAAAATACTTCCAAATATGTTTTTGACATGTCTGTGTGGGGTTCTGACATGGAGTGCAATGTGAACCAAACAAAATTCTCTTAAGAAACAAGAGGTTAGTGAAATTTGAGTTAAGCGACATTCCCCATACTTGTGAAGAACTGGGGCTGCAGAGATGTGACTCAAGGAGAGAAGCTCTGGTTCATTCCTGGTTACTGAGCTGAGAATTTCCAGCTATTCATCGTTACTTGAGTCTCCCAAGTTGCCTACTTTTACTGTGAAGCACCAGTAGCAGTTGGGCCAGTTTCAGGGCGCTCCATCTACTCTGACTATTTGCAACCCCTTGGACTGTAGTTCACCAGGTTCCTCTGTCCATGGGATTTTGCAGCAAGAATACTGGAGGAAGTTGCCATTTTCCTACTCCAGGGGATCTTCCTGACTCAGAGATCAAACCTGCATCTCTTGCATCATCTGCATTGGCATGTGGATTCCTTACCACTGTGCCTCCTGGGAAGTCCTATGCATGTGTGGGCCAGTAATCAGGAATATATCAGGGCTAACTGAATTGCTGCTGCTCAGTGCAATGAAGAACACTGAGCCAAACAGCACCATAAGGGATATCTGAAAAGCATGATTTCATGGCACCAGGAATGGCCAGAGTTAAACAGGCTAGACTTGCAAAACAGATAATAAAGCAGCAGATCACATAAAAAGCACTTGACGTCTATGGCAGTTGCCATCTTGAAGAGGCACTCCGAGTGTAGAGCTTCCCTAGATTATGGATGAGGCTGTAGAGTGGGAACAACAGCATTCAAATTCAGGCAACGGCTCCAGAGACAATGTCCCAAATATTAAAGAGCATTTGGGCTTATATAGCAGAGAAGGGAGCAAGAAGCCAGAAGATTCAGGAAAATGTAGAGATAGGGTTTGGGATTTTAGAAGTTTTTCTCCATATATACATATAGAGAAGGAGAAGGCAATGGCACCCCACTCCAGTACTCTTGCCTGGAAAATCCCATGGATGGAGGAGCCTGGAAGGCTGCAGTCCATGGGGTCGCTGAGAGTTGGACACGACTCAGTGACTTCACTTTCACTTTTCACTTTCATGCATTGGAGAAGGAAATGGCAACTCACTCCAGTGTTCTTGCCTGGAGAATCCCAGGGACAGTGGAGCCTGGTGGGCTGCCATCTATGGGGTCGCACAGAGTCGGACATGACTGAAGCGACTTAGCAGCAGCAGCAGCAGCACATATAGAGAATATTGTGGATGATTCTGAATATCCCATGCTTTTTACAGAGAAACTAAATTCATATTTTTATTCATATCACAGCACTGCAGCTTAGAGATGAAACTAATAAAATGGTTTTAGATAAATGAGGTTCTAAAGAAACCATGGGCTTCCCCGTGGCTCAGATGGTAAAGCGTCTGCCTACAATGAGGGAGATCTGGGTTTGACCCCTGGGTTGGGAAGTTCCCCTGGAGAAGGAAATGGCAACCCACTCCAGTATTCTTGCCTGGAAAATCCCATGCATGAAGGAGCCTGGTAGGCTACAGTCTATGGGGTTGCAAAGAGTTGGACACGACTGAGTGACTTCACTTCAAACTTCACTTCAAGGAAATCATAAAAATTGAAAGTATCATGAGAACGTGGCCAGGTATCGAGGTGATCAGTCAGGAAAGAGAGCAAGTGAGAACACCACTTCATTACCGAAGGGGCAAGGAGCATTTACTCAGACTCACTGCTTGGAAGAAGGAAGAGGAGGAAGGATGGGGGTGGGAAAGTTGAGTGAAAGAGAAAAGTGTTTGCAAGGGTTCCAATAGGAAGAATTTAAATTTGTTGCCTTAGAAAGGTCTCAGCTGAAAGCACCTTGATTAAGAGGTGTCTGAACTAGGAGTGCTGATATGTGTAAGATCGTGTTCATCCTGAGTCTAGAGAGTCCATGACTGCAATGTACTCCAGAGAGTACACCAAGTTTGGGTTGAGAAGGGCAGCTGTCCTCCATGAGCCGTACCAGGAATAGACTTGTCCATTGTGTATGGCTGGTCCTATGAGATCCTAATAGATTTGAGCCTGGAGTTTATTACTGAAACTCCTCAGAAAGTTTCAGCAATGTTTTCCATCACCAATGAATAAACAAGCTTTAAATCAAATGGATTTAAATCTAAATCCACTGGAATTTAACTGTAAATCTAACTGGAATTAGAATGTTCTGAAAGCCGTGAAACACATGTAACTTGAAGTCAACTATGAACTAGCTACATTGTCATAGTATTTGATAATATCTATAATCTCTTTCAAAACTGGTATTTAGGGAGAGAGTTGCTAGGGTATATTATTAAACAGAAAAGATCTCTGATACTTGGATTATTTACTAGTTTAATTTTCAATATGAAAGAACACTAACAGAACGGTAGAGTATAGACACCCAAAAAATCTTCTCCTTTATAAAAATAATATTGGCGAAAAATGATCCAATCTACTTTTTCATTCTTAGGAAATTAACCTAAGTCATGCAACAGTTGAGGACTGTGAAAGTGAAAGTGTTAGTTCCCCAGTCGTGTCCAACTGCTTGCAATCCCATGGACTACAGGGATTCTCCAGGCAAGAATATTGGAATGGGTAGCCATTCCTTGCTCCATGGGATCTTCAACCCAAAAATCCCAAACTTTATCTCTCCACATCTTGACTGCAGGGATCAAACCTGGATCTCCTGAATTGCAGGTGGATTCTTTACCATTTGAGCCACCAGGGAAGGACTAAATTTTTATATGAAAAGTGAATTATGTGGCATTGTTCTTTGCTTGATTTCCATCTTTCTCTCCTTGAAACCAACAGCTTTCAAATTATGTCAGCTATGAAAGACAGCAGTCCTAGTAGGATTAAAATTAAAAGGATTGAAATAATAAAATGTTTATTAGCCAAACACAATAAAATAAAATTAAAATCAATAACAAAATAAAAGCTTTGGAAATCTTCAAATGAATAAAACTTAAAATTATACACCTAAATAATCAATGGCTCAATGGACACACACACACACACACACACACACACACAGAGGTTAGAAAATAGAGATAAAAATACAACTTGTAAAAATTTATAATATGTACAAGTAGTGTTTAGAAGGCAACCTATTTGCAAAGGCCTCTATTTAAAAAGAGAAAAAAAAAAAAAAACCTAAATAATAAAACTCAATATACCTTAAAAAATTAGGAAAAGATCTGACTAAACCCAAAGTAGCAGAAATAAAAGGTGCAAAATATTAGAATAGAAATAATTGTAATAAAGAATGTGTAATTGAAAAATCAACAAAGTCAAAGTTGGTTCAATGAAGAGATTGATAAAATTGACAGGCATTTAGTTAGACTGACAAGGACTGAAAGAGAATATTTGATTATTAATAATAAGATCAGCAATGAAAAGAGGATATCATTCTTCTCTTTAAGAAGTAAAAAAGATTGTAAGGGAAGGTCATGGGTAATTGTATACCATTATTATATTAAATAGTTTGCTGCTACTGCTGCTAAGTCACTTCAGTCGTGTCCGACTCTGTGCGACCCCTTAGACGGCAGCCCACCAGGCTCCCCGTCCCTGGGATTCTCAAGGCAAGAACACTGGAGTGGGTTGCCATTTCCTTCTCCAATGCATGAAAGTGAAAAGTGCAAGTGAAGTCGCTCAGTCGTGTCCGACCCTCAGCGACCCCATGGACTGCAGCCTTTTTCCACTGTTTCCCCATCTATTTCCCATGAACTGATGGGACCGGATGCCATGCCCAAGGTAAGAAAAACCCAAGTATGGTGGTAGTTGTTGCAAGAGGGCATCAGAGGGCAGACACACTGAAACCATACTCACAGAAAACTAGTCAATCTAATCACACTAGGACCACAGCCTTGTCTAATACAATGAAACTAAGCCATGTCTGCGGGGCAACCCAAGATGGGCGGGTCATGGCAGAGAGGTCTGACAGAATGTGGTCCACTGGAGAAGGGAATGGCAAACCACTTCAGTATTCTTGCCTTGAGAAACCCATGAAGAGTATGAAAAGGCAAAATGATAAGATACTGAAAGAGGAACTTCCCAGGTCAGTAGGTGCCCCATACACTACTGGAGATCAATGGAGAAATAACTCCAGAAAGAATGAAGGGATGGAGCCAAAGCAAAAACAAAAAAGCATTAGACAAAATGCAATAGCTTATAATGATAAAAACACTGAATAAGTAGCAATAGAAAGAACCTTTCTCAGCCTAATAGAGAAAATGTTTTTAAAAACCCACAGCTAGCAGCATACTTCCCAAGAAAAGCAGAAAGTTAAGCATCAAAATAAACAACAAGACATAAATGTATACTCTTGCTATTTCTATTCAACATTGTACTAAAGGTTTTAGCCAGTGTATTTAGGAAAGAAAATTCAAAGTAATCCAGAATGCAAAAACTAAGCAAAACTATCCCTATAAACAATTGTCATTATTTATGTTTGTAGAAAATCCAAAACATAGAAAAAAAAAACAAACAAAAAATTATTAGAGCTAGTAAATTAATTCAGTTAGTCTTTAGGATACAAAATAAATATTTTAAAATTCAATTATGTTTCTATACTAGCAGTAAATAATCAGAAGATAAAATTAAGGGGACAATTACACTAGCAATAAAAATAATAAAAATGGAATAAATTTAAAGAAAGCATGACATTTAAAACTATAAGGCTTTTGATGTAAAAAAAAAAAGAGTGAAATAAATAGAAAGGCATCCAATAATCATGGATTCAAAGAAGAAATATTGTTAAATAGTGGTGATTTATAAATTGATCTACAATTTTAATACCATTACTATGGAAATCTCAGCTCCAATTTGAGAGATTAACAAGCTAATGTTAAAATTCATGACAATGTGAGGAACTCAAATAGCCAGACTAATCTTTAAAAAAGGACGAAATTGCAAGATTCACAATTCCTGATGTTAAAACTTACATAAAGCTAAATATCAAGAGAATTTAGTAGAAGAATAATGACAGAGATTAATCAAAGGAATATAATGAAAAGTCCAGAAATAAAATATCACGTTTATGTTTAACAAAAATGCCAAGGCCTTTCAAAGGGGACATGAGGAGAAAAATCTCTTCAACAAATTTTGTTGTGACAGCTGAATATTCACATTAAAACAACGAAGTTGTACTCTTTTCTTACCCCACTGACAAAAAGTAACTTCAAATATATCACATATATGAATGTAAGTTCTAGAACTAAAAAATTCAAAAAAATGAAATAGAAGACTATCTGACAATGGACAGTCAAAGCCTATTAGACACAACAGCAAAAGTGAAAGTGAAAATTAAAAAAAGTGAAAGTGACCAAAGAAAAAACTAGATAAATTGGACTTCATCAAAATCAAAATATTTTCTGCTCCCAGGACATTATATCCCTTTTATCTTTTATTATTTAGGACTTTGCTTGACACTGAAGAAGGTGAGAATACCTAGTCTTTAGAGACAGTGCAATAATTAGCCATGGTTGAGCCATGGTGACCAGTTATTTGCTCAAACATTATTCTGGATTTTTTTGTGGACTTTTTTTTTTTTGTAATGAAATCAACATTTATTGTGGTCTTTAAAAGAGATAGTTTACTCTCCACCATGTGGGTGGGCCTCATCCAATCAGTCAATGATCTCAATAGAACAAAGACCAATCTCCCCCAGCAAGAAGGAATTCTGTCAGAAGGCAGTCTTTGGACTTGAACTGCACCACTGACTGTTCTCTGGGTCTCCAGCCCAATAGGGCATCCTCCATACAGATTTTGAAGTCTTGACAGTCTTCATAATCATATAAGCCAACTCCCAAAATAAACTTATTTCTGTATCTCTCTGTGATATTTTATATGTATTATATAACACAATCTTCTTGGTTCTGTTTCTCTGGAGACCTCTGACTAACAGAAACTTTGGTATTAGGGATAATTCTAGAGGAAGGGAATCCTGTATGAGCTTTCAGAATTAATTCTAGGGTTCCTGGATTTGGCTCTCTAATCAGATTAGACTTAAATTTATTAATGACTCTATTCCTAGTAGTAAAGAGAACACTTTTTTCTTTGAATTTTTGTTTTAATTTTCCTTTTTTACACCTTAAACAAATGTTCTATATTTCAGCACAACATCTCCTTATCATAAAGCATCAAATTAACAAAAAGAGCATTTGATACACAATTGCAACAGTATACTCTACTATCTTTGTGTTTTGTACTTTTCAAAATACCATGACATTAAAGTCAATCAAATTTCATGGCTGAGAGTATAAAATTTGTGAGTTAAAAAAAAGAAAATATCGCTCTAAAATGATTAATATTTTTAAAAGAGCACATTCAGAAGTCTTATCAAGTTAACTTATCAGTAATGAGATGCATCATTGTCCTAAAGATGTGCATGGGCTGATATGATAATAGAGATATATAAAATATTGCCATTGTGTACTTCTAATATTAGCAGCTATTATAAGATTGGCTGGTTGCTTCTAATAAAATTGGACAAAATGGGGGAAAACAATGTGTGTAAGGACTCAAATTCCAAACTGGAACACCACAAAGAAAGATCTGTAAATTTCTATGTATGCTCTGAGAGAGACCCCTATCTACTCTACTGTAGTTGTAAGGCTGAGATTGTTAAAATCAGACTCAGAATTCCATTATACAAGTGGCTGAGTTACAACACAAAGGTAATTGCCAGCATCTCAGGGTGTCACTTGTTAAAGTGAGGGCATTGAGAGCAGGAATAGGATCCTGAAACGTGGAATGAGGTTATGTGAGGAGACTCTGATTAGGGGGTAACATTAAGATTCTAAATTCAGATGAGTATTCTTTCCCAATAGAAAAATTTCCAACCTCTGTTTGCAAAGATTAACAATGCATCACCTAAGGAAATTTGAATCTCTTCTGAGAAACCTTTTGCTCAGATCCATCCTCACCACCCCATTTTGTTAGTACTTTGCTACTTTGAGTCTAGTTAAAACTAGACTCAAGTCCAAGCAGGGCCATAAAAGTGAAGTACAAAGAGTGACACAAGAAGAGGTGTGCTACATTCCAAAACAGCCACCTGATTTTTGTAATTTATATGAACAGAAATCTGGGGAATAAGCAGGAGTGAACACTAAGGGTGTGAGATCATGGTGGAGGGGCTAATGGTAAAGAATCCACCTGCAATAAGGGAGACCTGGATTCAATCCCTGTGTTGGGAAGATCCCCTAGAGGAGGGCACAGCAACCCACTCCAGTATTCTTGCTTGGAAAATCCCATGGACAGAGGAGCTTGCTGGGCTATAGTCCATGGGGTCACACAGAGTCAGATGTGACTGAAGCAACTTAGCACACATGCATTCAAGCAATCATGGTGGAAAAAACATAAAGTTGGGTCAGGTCAAATTTATTGATGTAGGGTCCACTAATCTGAGAATCTACATCTAATTTTGCAGCCTAGGGAGTTTGAAAAAATTGTATTGTTGTTGGCCGAAATGTAGAACGAAAACTGGTCAGTAGTCAGCAATCAAAATGCCTAGCTGCCATAGTTTAGTATAGAGGAGTGATTTAGAAGCTTATTAAGATGAGAAGGTTAAAGTCGATTTTCCATTGAGGAATTAATCACCTACCCTGAGAGGACACAGAGGACACACATTTCATTATACTGTGAGAGATAAATATTTGGGGGAGCCTCAATATCCTCAAAGAAGATAGTTTCATAACCAAGAGGATATTCTCTTGGTTTATATTCTCTATAAACCAGAACTTAAGATTGGAATCTTATGTTCCAAAGTTCTATAAAGAAAGCTGAGTGCCAAAGGATTGATACTTTTGAACTGTGGAGTTGGAGGCTCTTGAGAGTCACTTGGACTGCAAGTAGATACAACCAGTCCATCCAAAAGGAGATCGGTCCTGAGTGTTCACTGGAAGGACTGATGTTGAAGCTCAAACTCCAATACTTTGGCCACCTGATGTGAAGAGCTGACTCACTGGAAAAGACCCTGATGCTGAAAGACTGAAGGCAGGAGAAGAAGGGGGAAACAGAGGATGAGATGGTTGGATGGCATCACTGACTCAATGGACATGAGTTTGGGTAAACTCCAGGAGTTGGTGATGGACAGGGAGGCCTGGAGTGCTGCAGTCCATGGGGTCTCAAAAGTTGGATACAGTGGAGCAACTCAATTGAACTGAAGATTGAAATCATTGTCACTGAAATGGGAATCTTTAATACAATTGACATAATTGGATCTCAGACTGCACGGGATAAGTGGTGGCATCAGATTGCCAAATGCAAGGTAAGCACAGTTATCATAAAGCTAAAGCAGCAGTTAGAATATTCTGGCTGGAGTAGACCTAAGCTATTGGCCACATGACATGGCATTATGCTGTTTCTAGAAGGGATAGAGTTATAAAGGCTACAAAAGTCTTGCTTGGCCTATATGTGCAGAAATGCTCCAAGTCAAGTAAACAAAAATTATATTTAAAATTAAAAAAATAAAAGTCAGAGTCACTCAACCAGTCTGCAGATATGAGCCAGTTTACCTGGTGTCTTAGCAAAGAATCCACCTGCCAATACAGGAGACATGGGCCCAATTCCGTGGTTGGAGAGAGCCCCTTGAGATGAAAATGACAACCCACTCTGGTATTCTTGCCTAGTAAATCCAATGGACAAAGGGACTTGGTGGGATAAAGTCCATGGGGTCAAAAAAGAGCATATAAGTCAAGGCCCACTTGACTTCACATTCCAGGATGTCTGGTTCTAGGTGAGTGATCATATCATCATGATTATCTGGGCAATGAAGATCTTTTAGTGACTAAATCACAACAACAGTTCAGTTCAGTTCACTTCAGAGGCTCAGTCATGTCTGACTCTTGCTGACCCCATGGACTGCAGAAAGCCAGGCCTCCCTGTACATGACCAACTCCTGGAGTTGACTCAAATTCATATCCATTGTGGTGGTGTTGCAATGTAACCATCTCATCTTCTGTCATCCCCTTCTTCTCCCACCTTAAATCATTCCTAGCATCAGGGTGTTTTCAAATGAGTCAGCCCTTCACATCAGGTGGCCAAAGTATTGGAGTTTGAGCCTCAACATCAGTCTTTACAATGAATACTCAAGATGGATCTCCTTTAGAATGGACTGGTTGGATCTCCTTGCAGTCCAAGTGACTCTCAAGAGTCTTCTCCAACACGACAGTTCAAAAGCATCAATTATTCAGCGCTCAGCTTTCTTTAGAGTCCAACTCTCACATCCATGCATGACTACTGGGAAAATCATAGCCTTGACATGATGGACCTTTATTGGCAAAATAATGTCTCTGCTTTCTAATATGCTGTCATGGTTGGACATAAATTTCCTCCCAAGGAGTAAGCATTTTTTAATTTCATGGCTGCAGTCACCATTTGCAGTGACTTCAGAGCGTAAGAAAATAAAGCCTGTGACTATTTCCAATGTTTCCCCATCTACTTGCCATGAAGTGATGGGACCAGATGCCATGATCTTAGTTTCCTGAATGTTGAACTTTAAGCCACTTTTTCTTTCTCGACTTTCATTTTTATCAAGAGGCTCTTTAGCTCTTCTTCACTCTCTGATATAAGGGTGGTGCCATCTGCATATCTGAGGTTATTGATATTTCTCCCAGCAATCTTCATTCCAGCTATGATTCACCCAGCCCAGCATTTCTTATGATGTACTCTGCATATAAGTTAAATAAGCAGGGTGACAATATTCAGCCTTGACGTACTGCTTTCCTTATTTGGAAACAGTCTGAGGTTCCATGTCTAGTTCTAACTGTTGCTTCGTGATGCACATACAGATTTCTCAAGTGGCAGGTCAGGTGGAATGGTATTCACTTCTCTCTCAGAATTTTTCATAGTTTATTGTGATCCACACAGTCAAAGGTTTTGACATAGTCAATAAATCAGAAATAGATACTTTTCTGGAACTCTCTTGCTTTTTTGATGATTCAGGGGATGTTGGCAATTTGATCTCTGGTTCCTCTGCCTTTTCTAAAACCAGTTTGAACATCTGGAAGTTCATGGTTCATGTACTGTTGAAGCCTGGTTTGGAGAATTTTGAGGATTACTTTAGTAGCATGTGAGGTGAGTGTAATTGTGTGGTAATTTGAGCATTCTTTGGCATTGTCTTTCTTAGGGATTGGAATGAAAATTGACCTTTTCCAGTCCTGTGGCCACTGCTGAGTTTTCCAAATTTTATTGAGTACATCACTTTCACAGCATCATCTTTTAAGATTTGAAATAGCTCAACTGGAATTCCATCACCCTCACTAGCTTAGGAAGTAGTGTTGCTTCCTAAGGCCCACTTGACTTCACATTCCAGGATGTTTGGCTCTAGGTGAGTGATCATATCATTGTGATTATCTGGGCAATCAATGAAAATCTTTTCTGTACAGTTTATCTGTGTATTCTTGCCACCTCTTCTTAATATCTTCTGCTTCAGTTAGGTCCATGCCATTTCTGTCCTTTATTGAGCCCATCTTTGCATGAAATATTCCCTTGGTATCTCATATGTTCTTGACAAGATCTCTAGTCTTTCGCATTCTATTGTTTTCATCTATTTCTTTGCACTGATCACTGAGGAAGGCTTTCTTATCTCTCCTTGCTATTCTTTGGAACTCAGCATTCAAATCTGTATATCTTTCCTTTTCTCATTTGTTTTTTGCTTCTTTTCTTTTCACGGCTATTTGTAAAGCCTCCTCACACAGCCATTTTGCTTTTTGCCTTTCTTTTTCTTGGGGATGGCTTTGATTCCTGTCTCCTGTACAGTGTCACCAACCACCACCCATAATTCATCAGGCACTCTGTCTATCAGATCTAGTCCCTTATATCTATTTCTCACTTGCACTGAATAATTGTAAGGGATTTGATTTAGGTCATACCTGAATGGTCTAGTGGTTTTCCCTACTTTTTCAATTTAGGTCTGAATTTGGCATTAAAGAATTTATATCTGAGCCACAGTCAGCTCCTGGTCTTGTTTTGCTGACTGTATAGAGCTTCTCCATCCGTGGCTGCAAAGATCAATCTGATTGTGGTGTTGAACATCTGATGATGTCCATGTGTTGAGTCTTCTCTTGTGTTGTTGGAAGAGGGTATTTGCTATGACCAGTGTGTTCTCTGGGCAAAACTATTAGCTTTTGCCCTGCATCATTCTGTACTCGAAGGCCAAATTTGCCTGTTACTCCAGGTGTTTCTTGACTTCCTATTTTTGCATTCCAGTCTCCTAAAATGAAAAGGACATTTTGGGGTGTTAGTTCTAGACGGTCTTGTAGGTCTTCACAGAACCATTCGACTTCAGCTTCTTCAGCATTACAGGTTGGAGCCTAGACTTGGATTAACGTGATATTGAATGGATTGGCTTGGAAACAAATAGAGATCATTCCGTCATTTTTGAGATTGCACTCAAGTACTGCATTTCAGACTCTCTCATTTATTATGATGGCTACTCCATTTCTTCTAACGGATTCTTGCCCACAATAGTAATGGTCATCTGAATTAAATTCACCCCCTCCAATCCATTTTAATTCGCTGATTGCTAAAATTTTGGCATTCACTCTTGCCCTGTTTGACCACTTCCAATGTGCCTTGATTCATGGACCTAACATTCCAGGTTCCTATGCAATACTGCTCATTACAGCATCAGACCTTCCTTCCATCACCAGTCACATCCACAACTGGGTGTTATATTTTTCTTTGGCTCTGTCTCTTCATTCTTTCTAGAGTTATATCTCCACTGATCTCTGGTAGCATATTGCACACCTACTGACCTGGGGAGTTCATCTTTCAGTGTAGTATCTTTTTGTCTTTTCATACTGTTCATGGGATTCTCAAGGCAAGAATACTGAAGTGGTTTGACATTCCCTTCTCCAGTGGACCACATTTTGTCAGAACTCTCCACCATGTCTTGGATGGCCCTATATGGAATGGCTCATAGTTTCATTGAGTTAGACAAGGCTGTGGTCCTTGTGCTTAGATTGTTTAATTTTCTGTTATTGTGGGTTTTCAGTCTGTCTGCCCTCTGATGGAGAAGGATAAGAGGCTTATAGAAGCTTTCTGATGAGAGAGACCAACAGGAGGAAAAGGGGTCTTGTTCTGATGGTCAGGGCCATGCTCAGTAAATCTTTAATTCAATTTTCTGTAGATGAGTGGAACTGCATTTTCTCCCTTCTGTCTACCTGGAGCCAAACTATGGTAATGCAGTTAATGGTGACAGCCTTCAAAAGATCCCATGCATGTATTGTAACACTCAGTGCCCCCAGTCCCACAGCAGGCCACCACCAACCCAGACTCCTAGACATCCAGAGGCAAGTCTGAGTTAGTCTCCCATGGGGCACTCATCCCCTCTCCTGGATCCTTGCACACAAGGTTCCATTTGTGCCTTCCAAGAGTCTGTTTCCCAGTCCCGTGTAAGTTCTGACAGCTCTATGGTGGGGTTAATGATGACCTCGTGCAAGAGGGCTTATGCCATACCCAAGTCTGCTGCACCCAGAGCCCCTGTACCCACAGCAGTCCACCGCTGACCCATACCTCCACAAGAAATGCTCAAATACAGTTTTGTCTCCAAGATTTTCTTGAGCTCTCCCAGCATCCCCAGTGGGAATGGGGTCTGATTCCAAATGTGAATTCTCCCCCGTCCTTGGATGAGGGGCATCTCTTCACAGCTGCTCCAGTGCCTACAGTCTCACTGGGGTTTCTCTGTCGTTGGATGTGGGTTATCTCCTCATCTTCGTCCAGTGAAATGCAGCCGCCACTCCTGACCTTGGACATAGGGTATTTTCTCTTGGCTGCTCGCTGATCTGATGCCACCGCTAACAACAGCACTCCTCAAATGAAGAGGAGGTCAGGTGCCCTTGAGGACAGATCTCAGTACGGTGAAAAAATTTTATATGGTTAATTTTCCCCTCCATCTTCCTCAACAATAGCTAGAGCTTCTAATCTCATAACTGTGGGCTGACATGCAGGGAGAGGGCTTACCCAACAGTGTCTCTGAACTAACAAATTGAGGAGACCCAAAATCACTGTGATGCACAAGACAGAATAGGCACTTATTGAGTATGGGTAATCAATGGAATTTAGCTAAGGTCTGTCTCACATGGACCTCAAATCCATTCTGTGGTGATTCTATCAGTTCCAGAATGCATAATTGGAACAGACATAGCCTGCAGCTTCAAATTCTCATATTGTTTCCTTCATCTGTAGAGCTAGAGAAAGTAGAAATGGCCTTATGAAAGGCATTGGAAATGCTCCTACTTAGAAAAACAATAAACCTAATGCCATACCATGTTCAGGGAGGGATTTCAGAGATGTCTGTCACCAGGGACTTGAAAGATGTAGATGTGGGGATTCCCAGAACATTCCTATTCCACTGGGCTATTTAGTCTACACAGAAGACAAGGGGATATTGGGGAAGGACAGTAGACACTGTAAGCTTTTCCAGGTGGTGACTCAAATTGCAGCTGTTGTATCATATCTGATTTTCTTTCTGGAGCATATTAGAACATTCCCTGGTACATACTACACAGCCATTAATGTAGTAATTTTTTTTTTCCTTCATCCCTCTTAATGGAGTCCATCAGAGACAGTTTATTTTCATTTGCCAAGGACAACAATGCCCCTCTATATCTCACACCAAAGGTACATCAACTCTCTAGCTCTATGATATAATTCCATTTGCAGAGATATTGATCACCTTCCCTTTCCACAAGATATCACACTGGTTTATTGCAGTGACAAGGGTATGATGATTGGACCTATTGATCAATAAGTAGCCACAACTTTAAACTTTTTGGTAAGACATGAACAAGAGTCAGGTCCTTCTACCTCAGTAGAATTTCTAAGTATGGGCTATGCTGAGATATCACATCTAAAGTAAGAATAAATTGGTGCATCTGGTCCTTTCTATAACCTAAAAGAAGAACAATGTCTAGGGGTACCCTCAGATTTTAAAAGCAATATATTCCTCATTTGGGTGTACTTAGATCTCTGGCCCATTAGCCAAATGACCCTGAAACTACCAGTTTTGAATGGGACATGGAATAAGGGAAGGCTCTGAAACAAGTCTAGATTGCCACATAAGTTGCTCTATCTCTTGGGGATTATGAATTAGCAATTACAAAATTGGGGTTTGAGGTAGTGTTGGCACACAGGAATGCTGCTCAGAGCCTTTGGGAGATTCCTATAAGTGAATCATAGAACAGGTCCTCAAAATTTTAGAGCGGAGATCAACACTAAATCTCCATATGGCACTGTTCCTCAGGCTAGTCAACAAGCTACCTATTGATAGGTTGATTAAATTGGATTAATTTCATTAATGGGGCAGTGATAGTAGTTTATTCTTACTTCTATAGACACTCTCTGGATACAGATTTGTTTTTACTGTATGCAGTACTTCTGCTAAAGCTACCATCCATGGACTTGCAAAATACCTTAGCCTTTGTCGTAGTATTTCATCCAGCCTTGTTTCTAACCAAGAGACTCACTTTATAAGAGAAAGGCAGTAATGGACCCATGCTCATGGAATTCACTGAACATCCCATATTCCTCACTATCCTGAAGAAACTGGCTTGGCAGGGATTTGGGGTGGGTGGCCTTTTGAAACTCAGCTACAGAGTAGATATGTAGTAATTCCTTGTAGGGCTGAGGAAAGGTTCTTCAGGAGACTTGATATGCTCTGCATGAGCATACAATATGCATGCTGCTCTTTCCAAAGCCAAGATTCACAGATTATGGATTCAGAGATGGGGATGGGTGTGATATCACTCATTATTACACCTAGTGGCCTTCTAGTAATATTTATATTCCTAGTTTTCCTGTCTTTATGCTCTACTGTCCTAGAAGTCTTAGTTCCAGAGACAGTAATGTTTCCATTAGAAGATACAAAAATAATTTTATTGAACTGCAATTTTATGATTACCACTCAACCACCTTGGACTCCTCATGTCTTTAAATCATGTTTATTATGCAAATATATTTATATTCTTATTTTTTATTCTAATATCATGCTGTGTAAGATATATTGACATTATATCATAGTACTTAAGTATTGTTAAGCATGGTTTAAAGAGAGGTGCATTGATGCCAAGTTGAAAATGGGTATATTTTATGTGTCAACTTAGTTAGACTATGGTGAACAGATATTTGGCTAAATGTTATTCTGAATATTCTTATGAAGATTTTTTTAAGTGAGATTAAGATTTAAAAGATGAACTTTAGGTAGCATAATGTGGGGTGAGGTCTGATTTCATCAGTTGAAAGTCTTAATAGGGCAAAGACTGAATTCCCCCAAGCAAAAATGAATATTGTTAGCAGAAATTCTTTGGAACTGAATGGCATCATTGATTCTTTCCTGAGTCTCTATACCAATGGCCTATCTTAGAATTTGAACATGCTAGCTTCCATAATTTTCATTTCTTTAAAATAAATGTCTCTTCCCCCCTCACGTGTGTGTGTGTGTATGTGTGTATGTATTCAACAAAATATTAGCAAGCTGAATTTGTAATGTATTGAAAAATTGCATACCATGACTATATGACATATATACCATAGTCTGGTTCATTGTTCTAAGATTAATGAATGTATTTCACCACAAAACAAGCTAAAGAAAAAAAAAGTTGTATGATCATATCAAAACAGATTTGGCAATACCAAATATTCATTCATGATTAAAAACTCTCAGCAAGGTAAGAATAGAACTGAAAAGGTTTCAAGTTGATAAAAATACATCTAAAAAAAAAATCTTACACCTAACATCATACCTAATAGTGAGAAATTATATGCTTTGCTGCTATGATCAAATACGAGGCAAAATACACATACAAACATATCTATTTATTATTGTACTAGAAATTCTAACTAATGCAATCAAACCAAAAAAGTAAACAAAACTTGAATTAGGAAAAACAACAACAAAAAAACTCATAAGCAACTTTAACTAAAATTGGAGGTAAATTATATGCTTTGCTGCTATGATCAAATACGAGGCAAAATACACATACAAACATATCTATTTATTATTGTACTAGAAATTCTAACTAATGCAATCAAACCAAAAAAGTAAACAAAACTTGAATTAGGAAAAACAACAACAAAAAAACTCATAAGCAACTTTAACTAAAATTGGAGGGTTCAAGGTTCATACACAAAACCATTTACTTTCTAACACAACAGTACTTAAAAGTCAAAATTTAAAATTATGAACACATCACAAAATTAAAATGTCTACATATAAATCTAAAACATATGCATATGTATATATAAGGAATATGCAAAAACTCTGATGAGTGAATAAAAGACCCAACTAAATGAAGAAGTATTTCATGTATGTAGATAATTCAAGATCAACAAAATGTTAGTTGTTTCCATGATGCTCTATGAATTAATTTCAATTCCAATCCAAATTCCAGTATGTTCTGGTATTGATTCACTGATTCTAATGAATATATGATAAGCAAAAGGTCCAGAATATTTATCACAATATTAAAAGAAAAGAAAAAAGTCAGAAGACTGACACTACACAACATTAAGAGTTACTATAATGCTACTTTCATCAAGACAGCCTGGTATCAGTAGAAAAGTAGACAAATAGATCAATGGTAAAGAACAGACAGCCGAAAAAATACAGACATAAATACATTCAACAGATCTTTGACAAACCAAGGCAATTGAGAGGAAAAGAATATTTTTTTCAACAAAGAATTCTGTAAAAACTGGACATCCACATACAAACATGTAAATCTAGATTCACACTTTACATCTTTTAGAAAAATTAATTCAACATGAATCATAGGGTTACATATTAAACAAAAAGACTATGAAACTCCTAGAAGGCAAAATGTAGGTGATTTGGTCATGGGCAGTAACTTGTTGATGCTATGTTAAGTGAATGATGAATAAAAAACACATTTGATTATTTTTATCATTATCAATATTAAAATTAAAAATTCCTACTTGGCAAAGGCATTGTAAGAGATTGAAAAAAATCTTGATTAGATAGAAAATATTTGTAAACTTACATTAAAAAACTGTATATAAAATATAAAATGAACTTTAAAAATTCAGCAACAATAAGCAACCAGATCAAATAATGGGCCAAATATCTGAACAGATATATCACCTAAAAATATATACAGATTCCAAATAAGTATATAAAAATACTGTTAACACAATATATCATTATAAAACTTCAAATTAAATAACAATAAGGCAGTACTGTACAAAAATTATTAGAATAGAAAAAACAGGAAAATATTACAGCAAATTTGGTTGAGGATATGGGGCAAAATGACCTCTCATTCATTGCTGATGGAGTTGCAAAACAGTACAGATATTTTAGAGGACTAACAGATTAATAAAAACTTAAACATACTCTCATCACGTTTTTTGTTATTCCGTCATTGTCAGGTCCAACTCTGTTTGACCCCATGGACTGCACCAGGCCAAGCTTCCCTGTCCTTCACCATCTCTTGGAGTTTGCTCAAATTCATATCCTTTGAGTTGATGATGCCATCGAACCACCTCAACTCCTATTGCCTCTTCTCCTCATGCCTTCAATCTTTTTCAGAATCAGAGACTTTTCCAACTAGTCTGCTCTTTCCATGAGGTGGCCAAGTTATTGGAGTTTCAGCATCAGTCCTTCCAATGAATATTCAGAGTAGATTTCCTTTAGAATTGATTAATCTGATCTCCTTGCAGTCCAAGAGATTCTCAAGAGCCTTTTCCAGCAGCACAGTTTGAAAGGATCAATTCGTCAGTGCTCAGTTTGTTTATGGCTCAATTCTCACATCTGTACATGACTACTGAAAAAAGAATGTAGCTTTGACTATAAGGACCTTTGTTGGCAAAGTGATGTCTCTGGTTTTTAATATACTGTCTAGATTCATCATAGCTTTTCTTCCAAGGTGTAAGAATCTTTTAATTCCATGGCTGCAATCACCGTCCACAGTGACTTTAGAGACCAAGAAAATAAAATCTGTCAGTTTCTACTTTTTCTCTTTCTATTTGCCATGAAACAGTGGGACCACATACCATGATCTTCATTTTTTGAATGCTGTTTTAAACCAGCTTTTTCATCCTCCTCTTTCATCTTCATTAAGAGGCTCTTTAGTTCCTCTTGGTTTTCTGCGATTAGGGTGGTATCATCCAAATATATGAGACTGTTGATACTTCTTCTGATAATCTTGATTCCAGGTTGTGCTTTATCCAGCCCAACATTTTGCATTATGTTCTCTGTATACTTTGCATATGTACTCTGACACACTCTTCCCTGAGTTGGGAAGATCCCTTGGAGAAAGAAATGGCAAACCCCTCCAGTATTTCTTGCCTTGGAGAATCTCATAGATAGAGGAGCCTGTAGTCCATGGGGTTGCAAGAGTCATACATAAACAACTGAGCGACTAAACCTAACCTTAACCTAACTCTGCATATAAGTTAAATAAACTGGATGACAATATACAATCTTGACATACTCCTTTCCCATTTCTGAACCAGTCTGTTATTACATCTCTGGTTCTAACTGTTGCTTCTTGACCTATATACAGGTTTCTCAGTAGACAGCTAAGGTGGTCTGGCATTCCCATCTCTTTAAGAATTTTCCACAGTTTGTTGTGATTCACATAGTCAAAGGGTTTACCATACTCAATGAAGCAAAAATAGATATTCTGCTGTAATTTCCTTGTTTTTTCTATGATCCAACAATGGATGTTGACAATTTGGTCTCTGGTTTCCTTGTCTTTTTTAAATCTAGCTTGTACATCTGAAAGTTCTTGGTTCATGTACTGTTTAAGCCTAGCTTAAAGGATTTTGAGCATTATTTGCTAGAATGTGAAATGAGCACAATTTTATGGTGCTTTCAACATAGTTTGGCATTGCCCTTCTTTGGGATTGGAATGAAAACTGACCTTTTCCAGTCCTGTGGTCACTGCCAATATTTCTAAATTTGCTGGCATATTGAGTGTAGCACATTAGAAGCATCATCTTTTAGGATTTGAAATAGCTCAACTGAAATTTCACCACCTCCACTAGCTTTATTTGTAGTAACGCTTCCAAAGGGCCCCTTGATTTCACATCCCAGGATGTCTGGCTCTAGGTGAGTGACCACATACCATCGTTGTTATCCAGATCATTAAGATCTTTTTTGTACAGTTCTGTATATTTCTGCTACCACTTCATTTTTTTTTCCCACCAGGCTCCTCCGTCCATGGGATTTTCCAGGCAAGAGTACTGGAGTGGGGTGCCATTGCCTTCTCCGATATATTATACATTTACATATTTATATGTATGCAAAAGCTTTTCTAATTCACTTGATAAAAGCTTGTGAAAACATCAAAAAAGAAAAAAAAAGAGAAAAGATGGAGAAATTGGAGAACATAAACTAAATGAAATGGAAGCAATGAATATGAAATAGAAAAAGTGAAACAAATTAGATAAAATTAAAAGATCATCATATAAGGGGCGGTCCTAAGATGGGGGAGGAATAGGATGGGTAGACCACTTTCTCCCCCACAAATTATAAAAAAAAAGAGAAAAGATGGAGAAATTGGAGAACATAAACTAAATGAAATGGAAGCAATGAATATGAAATAGAAAAAGTGAAACAAATTAGATAAAATTAAAAGATCATCATATAAGGGGCGGTCCTAAGATGGGGGAGGAATAGGATGGGTAGACCACTTTCTCCCCCACAAATTAATCAAAAGAACATTTCAACGCTGAGCAAATTCCACAAAACAACTTCTGAATGCTGGCAGAGGACATCAGGCACCCAGAAAAGCAGCTCATTGTCTTTGAAAAGAGGTAGGGAAAAATATAAAAGACAAAAAAAGAGACAAAAGAGGTAGGGAGGGAGCTCTGTCCCAGGAAGGGAGTCTTAAAAAGAGAGAAGTTTCCAAACACCAGGAAACACTCTCACTGCTGAGTCTGTGGCGAGCCTTGGAAGCACAGAGTGCAACATAACAGGGAGGAAAAATACATAAATAATTAAAACACACAGATTACGAGCCCAAAGGTAGCTCCCCCAGTGGAGAATTAGTGCAGACGCCAGCATCCACCACTAGCAAGCGGGGGCTGGGCAGGGAGATGCGGGCTGCATTGCTTTTTAAGGATCCGGGCAGAATGTCCTAAGGGTAACCAGAGCGAACTAACTTGGGCTAGCAAACCAGACTGTGGGATAGCTATGACGCAAAAAACTTGCCAGAGAGTGGATCCAGCTCCACCAACCAGAACAGAGACATGGGTTCTCCTAACCAGGAAACCTTTACAAACCACTGGCCCAGCCCATCTTCAGGGAGCAGTCTCCACAATAAACAGGAACCATTAACTTCCAGCCTTCAGAAAGGGCACCCCAAAAACACAGCAATCTAAACAAAGTGAAAAGGCAGAGAAATATTCACCAGATGAAGGAACATGATGAAAATCCCCTGAACCAAACAGAAGATAAGGAGGCAGGTAATCTACCTGAAAAATAATTCAGAATAACAATAGTAAATATGATCCAAAATCTTGAAAACAAAATGGAGTTACAGGTAAACAGACTAAAGACAAGAACTGAGAAGATGCAAAAAAAAAA
>SJYT01044015.1:9542-41144 GCA_006410635.1 Cephalophus harveyi | reverse complement strand
AAAAAAAAATAGGCAAGTGTGAATCATTCAGAAAAAGAAAATAAGTTGGGAGAATAATGTCTGAGGAACAAAAAGCTAGAAGAATAAAGAAAAATGAACAAAGTCTAAGAAACCATGCGGGACCATCAAAAGGACCAATACACAAGTTTTCAGAGTAAAGGAAAGTGAGAAAGAAAGGGGTAAGTAATTACTTTTAAAAAAATGGATTAAAACCTTCCAAATTTGTTGAAATATTTGAATTTACAAATCCAAGAAACTCAACGAATTCCACATACTTAATGCTCATAGAGATCTATGAGCATTAACAGTCAATCTATTCGAAAACAAAGATAAAGAGACAGCCTTGGAAGCAGGAAGAGAATAATCAGTAATCACATACAATAAATCCTCAAGTTTATCAGCTGATTTCTCAGTAGAAATTTTGGAGGCTGGACACAGAGATGAAAAAAGGACAAGAATGACAACAAAGAACTGACAATGGAGATTTCTAGGCCTGCCTGTCAAAACATTCTTTCATTTATTTTATTTCTTGCTGCTGTTTGGTTGATAAGCCATGTCTAACTGTTTGAGACCCCATGAACTGCAGCATGCCAGGTTTCCTTGCCCTTCATTGTCTTCCTGAATTTGCTCCAAACTAATGTCCATTGAGTCAGTGATACAATGCAACCATCTTATCCTCTGTTGCCCCCTTCTCCTGTTCTCAATGTTTTGCAGTGTCAGGGTCTTTTCCAATGAGTCAACTCTTCACATCAGGTGGCCAAAGTATTAGCACTTCAGCTTCAGCACCAGTCCTTCCAATAAATATTCAGAGTTGATTACCTTTAGGATTTAGGTTTGATCTCTTAGCTTTCCAAGGGCCTCTCGAGAGTCTTCTCCAGCACAACATTTCAAAAGCATTAATTCTTCAGCACTCAACCTTCTTTATGGTTCAACTCTGACATCCATACATGACTACTAAAAAAAAAACATAGCTTTGACTATATGGACCTTTGCTTTCATTAGTGAGGGAGATGCTAAGACATTCTTGGGCTTCCCCTGGTGGCTCAGACAGTTAGGAATCTGCATGGAATTCAGGGGACCCAGCTTCAGTCCCTGACTTGGGAAGATCCCCTGGAAAATAAAACGGCTACAAACCCCAGTATTCTTGCCAAGAAGATTCCATTTTCAGAGAAAACTGGCAGACTAAAATCCATGGGGTCACAAACAGTTGACTCAACTGAGACACTAACACTTTCACTTTCAAGACACTCCCAAAGAAGCAGAAGCTGAAACTCTTTACTTCTGGTAAATTTACCCTATAAGCAAGGCCATAGGTGATGTTCAGGTTAAAAAGAAAAGAAACTAGACAAGTAACTTGAAAACATATAAGAACATAAATATCTTCAATAAAGCATTAACTTGGACAAAATATAAAAATAGCAAGCTATTATGATTTTAGTTTGTAATACAGTTGCAAAGTAGAGTTTTTGTTACATTATTTAAAACACAGAGGCCTAAAATAATTATAATTCTATGTTATAGGTTCATAACATATAAAGATGCAATTTGTGACATAAACAACAAAGTCGGATGGAACAGAGTTATATGAAGTAGAATTTTTGCATGTATAAATAATTGAAAAGAAATGCATATCAATTCAGAATAGGTCATTGTAAGTTTAGAAATTTATACACAATCCACAAGGTAACCACAAAGAAAATAATATATAAAACAAACATTCCTCACAAGAGATGAGAAAGGAATTGAAAACTATCACTTCAAAAAGCAACTTAACACAAAGGAAGGCAGTAATGGAGAAAATGGGGGAGGGATGTAAAGATATAATATATACAGAAAACAAATAATGGAAGGCAAAATTAAGTTTTCTCTACCTGACCTTACATATTAATGAATTGAAGTTCTTAATCAAAAGGCACAAATTGGTAAAATGATTTTTTTAAAAGACCTAGGTACAGATTTATAAGAAACTCACTTCAGATCTAAACACATGAATAAGCTTAAAATGAAACATTAGAAAAATATATTTCATGTAAATTGTAATTAAAAGAGAACTGGGTGGTTTTCTAATAACAATTCAAATAGACTTTAACTCAAAACTCCTACAAGAGATAAAGGAGGACACTAAATATTGATAAAAGTGTCAATCCACTCAGTAGATATAGTAAACAAAATTACATATGTACCAAACATCAGAACTCCAAAATAATGTAAGGCAAACATTGGCAAAATTTAAAGGACAAATGGACAACTCTGCAATAATAATTGGAGACTTTAGTTCTTTGCTTTCAATAACAAAGAGATCAAACAGACAAAAGATCAATAAGCAAATGAAAAACTTGAAAACAGTAAAGATTAACTAGACTCAACATATAGTTACAGAACACTTCACCCAATAATAGCATAATATGACATTTCCTCAAGTGGAACATTTGAGGTAGTCTATGTACTAAGCCACAAAACAAATCTTAAAAATTAGAAAAGCTAAAATCATACCAACTACTTTTTTTGTGACAATGACAGTGAAAGTCTCTCAGTTGTGTCNCCCAATAATAGCATAATATGACATTTCCTCAAGTGGAACATTTGAGGTAGTCTATGTACTAAGCCACAAAACAAATCTTAAAAATTAGAAAAGCTAAAATCATACCAACTACTTTTTTTGTGACAATGACAGTGAAAGTCTCTCAGTTGTGTCTGACTTTTTGCGACCCCATGGACTATATGGTCCATGCATTTCTCCAGGCCAGAATACTGGAGTGGATAGCTCTCCCCTTCTCCATGGGATCTTCCCAACCCAGGGATTGAACCCACTTCTCTCACATTGCAGGCAGATTCTTTACCAGCTGAGCCATATGGGAAGCCTATTTTTGCAATCAAAATGGAATAAAATTATAAATATAGAGCAGAAGGAAAATTGGAAAATCAAAATATAATGGAAGTTAATTGACACACTCAGCAATCAATTAGTGGAATGATTTAATCACAAGGAATTTTAGGAAACATATTTAGAGAAATATCAAGGAAAGTACAACATACCAAGTCTTTTGTGTGTGTGCTAGTTGCTCAGTCATGTCTGACTCTGTGACCCCATGGACTGTAGCCCAACAGGCTCCTCTGGTTATGGTATTTTTCAGACAAGAATACTGAAGTGGGTTGACATTTCCTTCTCCAGGAAATCTTTCTGACCCAGGGATTAAACCCAGGTCTCCTAAATTATAGGCAGAATCTTTATTGTCTGAGCTACCAGAGAAGCCCACCAAGTCTTATGCAGTGGAGTGCTGAGGAAAATTCTTTAGCACTTATATTGAAAGAGAGAAGAAATGTATTAACAACAAACTTTGCACTTTAAAGAACCAGAAAAAAATTGAACCTAAATCTAGGAGAAAGATGAAAAAGAAAATAAAAGATAATTAAAAATAGAATACAAAATCTATAGATAAAAATCAATAAAACCAAAAGCTGGCTTTCAAGAGGATGAAAAAACATGGACAAGCCTTTAGCTCTATTGGCTAAGAAAAAACAGAATATTTTAATTTATAATATCAGAATTGAAAGAAAGGACATTTCTATCAATCTTATAGAAATGAAGTACGAGTGAGTACTATGAAAGTCAAAGTCACTCAGTCATGTCCAACTCTTTGTGACCCCATGGACTATACAGTCCATGGAATTCTCCAGGCCAGAATACTGGAGCGGATAGCCTTTCCCTTCTCCAGGGGATCTTCCCAAGCCGGGCACCAAATCCAGATCTCCCACATTGCAGGCAAATTCTTTACCAGTTGAGCCACAAAGGAAGCCAGAGAATACTGGACTGGATCGCCTATCCCTTCTTCAGCACATTTTCCCAACTCTGAAATTGAAACAGGGTCTCCTGTACTGCAGGCAGATTCTTTACTAACTGAGCCATCAGGGAAGCCCAAGTGAGTACTATGAACACTAATAAATTAGATAAGTTAGATGAAATGGACAAATCCCTACCTTGCAAAACTGAGTCATGAAGAAATAGAATCTGAATAGACCTGTACTGAAAGTGAAAGTATTAGTTGTTCAGTCATGTCTGACTCTTTGTGAGTCCAGGGACTGTAGCCTGCCAGGCTTCTCTGCCCAAGGGACAGGGTAGGTGAAAAGATACACTGCCCACCTGGGGAGACTGCCCTCACTAAGCACCTGGTTGCCCGAGCTGCTCGGACCTGGGAAGGGCACAAAACGTAGGCCCTCTGTGCCTTTGTGGAGTGCCAGAGAACCTGAACCTGAGCAGCTTAGACCTGGGAAGTGCAGTCTCAGACAGTACCTTGGCAGACCAACCTAGAGCCTGAAAAGTGTACACTGGGAGGGCACACAGGCCATGAGCAGGGGCAAACCCAGTGTGGCTGAGACACTGTGAGCACTCTGCACAAATGCCAGTGATATTTGCTTGCAGTGTTTCTCCCTCCCCATAGCACAACTGAACAAGTGAGCCTAAATAAATGACCACCTTCACGCCCTTGTGTCAGGATGGAAATTAGACACTGAAGAGACCAGCAAACAGAAGAAGCTAAAATAAAAGGAGGAAACCACTTTGGAAGTGACAGGTGCAACCCTGTCAGGTGCAACTTTGGAAGTGACAGATTAAAACCCTGTAGTTGACACTGACCACACTGGAAGGGACCTATAGATTCTGAGAAGTATAAGCTGGAACAAGGAACTATCAGAAATTGAACTGACCCCACACTGCCCACAACAGCTTCAGAGAAATTCTTAGATATATTTTTACTATTATTATTTTTTAATTTTTTTTTAAATTAGTAAATCCTCTATTACTCCTTTAATGTTAATTTTTGATAGCCTATTACCTTGCAAAAAAAAAAGGCCCTATTTTTAAAGCAAACTTCACATATATATTTTATATTTTTTGTGACTTTATTTTGCTTTTTTAATATTGCAATTTTCAGAGTCTAACCTCTACTTTAGATTTTTAATCTTTGCTTTTTGATATTTGTTATCAATTTTGTACCTTTAAAAGGCCAATCATCAGTACTCATTTTAACTTAGGAGTGTGATTACTGGCTTGATTGCTCTCTCCCCCTTTTGACTCTCCTTTTTCTCCATCAGGTTTGCCTCTATTTCTTGCCTTCCCCTTCTCTTCTCTACCCAAATCTGTGAATTCTTTGTGTGCTCCAGGCTATGGAGAACACTTAGGGAACTGATTACTCGTTGGATCTGTCTCTCACGTTTTGAGTCCCCCTTTTCTCCTCCTGGTCACCGCTGTCTCCTTTCTCCCTCTTCTCTTCTCTGTGTAACTCTGTGATCATCTCTGAGGAGTCGAGACTGTGGAAAGCACATAGGGAATTGATTACTGGTTAGCTTGCTCTCTCCCTTTTTGATTCTCCCTCTTCTCCTCCTTGTCACCTCTATCTTTCTCCTCCCTCTTCTCTTCTCCATATAACTCTGTGAACCCCTCTGGTGTCCCTCACTGAGGGGAAGTTTTCCATCATTAATCTGGATGTTTTATCATCAGTACTGTATAGATGGAGAAGTCTTAAGGTTACTGTAAGAATAAGACTGAAACCAGAGGCAAGGGGCTTAAGTTCAAAAGCTGAGAACACCAGAGGAAACACTAATCAATAAGAACTCATCCAAAAGCCTCCATGCCTACACTGAAACCAAGCACCACGCAAGAGTCAAAAATTTTCAGAGCAAGACATACCACGCAAATTCTCCTGCAATGCAGGAATATAACCCTAAGCTTCAATATACAAGCTGCCCAAAGTCACTCCAAACCCATAGACATTTCAAAACTCACTATTGGACACTTCATTGCACTCCAGAGAGACGAAATCCAGCTCCACCCACCAGTACACCAATGCAAGCTTCCCTAACCAGGAAAATTTGACAAGCCACCTGTCCAACCCCACCCACAGAAAGGAACCTCCACAATAAAGAAGAACCACAAACTGCCAGAATACAGAAATGCCACCCCAAACACAGCAAGATAAACATGAAGAAAAGGCAGAGAAATACTCTGCAAGTAAAGGAACATGATAAATGCCTACCAAACCAAACAAAAGAGGAGGAATTAGGGAGTCTACCTGAAAAGAATTCAGAATAATGATAGTAAAAATGATTCACAATCTTGAAAACAAAATGGAGTTATAGATAAATAGCCAGAAGACAAGGACTGAGAAGATGCAATAAAAGTTTAACAAGGACATAGAAGAAATAAAAAGAGTTAATCAATAAAAATGATATAATAACTGAGATCAAAAGCACTCTAGATGGAACCAACAGTAGAATAACAGAGGTAGAAGATAGCGTAAGTGAGGTAGAAGACAAAATAGTAGAGATAAATGAAGCAGAGAGGAAAAAACAAAAACAAAGAAAAGAAATGAGGACAACCTCAGAGACCACTAGAACAATGTTAAGTGCCCCAACATTTGAATCATAGGAGTTCCAGAAGAAGAAGACAAAATGAAAGGCCATGAAAAAATACTTGAGGTGATAATAGTTCCCTTAAATGGGGAAGGAAATAGTCACCCAAGTCCAAGAAACCCAGAGAGCCCAAAACAGGATAAACCCAAGATGAAACACCCCAAGACATATATTAATCAAATTAACAAAGATCAAACACAAAGAACAAATATTAAAAAGTAGCAAAGAAAAAAACAACAAATAACAGACAAGGGGATTCCCATAAGGATAACAGTTGGTCTTTCAATAGAAACTCTTCAGGCCAGAAGAGAATGGCAGGAAATACTTAAAGTGATGAAACAGAAAAACCTACAACCTAGATTACTGTACCCACCAAGAATCTCACTCAAATGTGAAGAAGAAGTCAAAAGCTTTACAGACAAGCAAAAAGAGAATTCAGCACTACCAAACCAGGTTATTAACAAATGCTAAAGGATCTTCTCTAGACAGGAACCACAGAAAGGGTGTACAAACTCTAACCCAAAACAAAAAAGTAAATGGAAATGGGCTCATACTTATCAATAATTACCTTAAATGTAAATGGGTTGAATGCCCCTACCAAAAGACAAAGACTGGCTGTATGGATACAAAAACAAGACCTCTAAATATGTTGTCTACAAGAGACCCACCTCAAATAAGGGACACATACAGACTGAATGTGAAGGGTGAAAAATATATTCCATACAAATAGAGACCTCAGGGACAATGTTAAATGCTCCAATATTTGAATCATAGGAGTCCTGAAGAAGAAGACAAAAAGAAAGGAGATGAGAAAATACTTGAGAAGATAATAGTTAAGCAGTATTGTTATAGGACTAGCAATATTTATATCAAATAAAACAGACTTTAAAACGAATACTGTGAGAAAAGACAAGGAATGACACTACATAATAATTAAAGGATCAATCCAAGAAGAAGATATAACAATTGTAAATATATATGCACCCAACATAGGAGCACAACAATATGTAAGGCATATGCTAACAAGTATGAAAAGGGAAATTAATAATAGCACAATAATAGTGGGAGACTTTAATACCAACACACACCTATGGATAGATCAACTAAACAGAAAATTCACAAGGAAACACAAACTTAAATGGACCAGTTAGACAAACACAATGGACCAGTTAGACCTAATTGATATCTATAGAGCATTTCACCCCAAAACAATTAATTTCACCTTTTTTTCAAGTGCACATGGAACCTTCTCCAGGATAGATCACATACTGGGCCACAAATCTAGCCCTGGTCAATTCAGAAAAATTGAAATCATTCCAATTAACTTTTCCAACCACAATGCAGTAAAATTAGATGTCAAATCAGGAGAAAAAATATTAAAAATTCCAACATATGGAGGTTGAACAAAACGTTTCTGAATAACCAACAAATCACAGATGACATAAAAAAAAATAAATCAAAATATGCATAGAAACAAAAGAAAATGAAAAGACAATAGCCCAACACCTATGAGGCACTGTAAAAGCAGTGCTAAAGGGAAAGTTCATAGCAACACAGGCTTGCTTCAAGAAACAAGAAACAAGTCAAATAAATAACCTAACTCTACACTTACAGCTACTAGAAAAGGAAGAAATGAAGAACCCCAAGGTCAGTAGAGGAAAGAAACCTTAAAAATTAGGGCAGAAATAAATGCAAAAGAAACAAGAGACCATAGCAAAAATCAACAAAGTTAAAAGCTGGTTCTTGGAGAAGATAAATAAAATAGGTAAACCATTAACATACTCGTCGAGAAACAATGGGAGAAGAATTAAATCAACAAACTTAGAAATAAAAATGGAGAAATCACAACAGAAAACACAGAAATACATAGGCTCATAAGAGACTACTATCAACAACTATATGCCAATAAAATGGGGAACTTGGAAGAAATGGACAAACTCTTGGAAACGTAGAACATTCCAAAACTGAACCAGGAAGAAACCAAAAATCTTAACAGACCCATCACAAGCATGGAAATCAAAACTGTAGCCAGAAATCTTCCAGCAAACAAAAGCCCAGGACCAGATGACTTCACAGCTAAATTCTACCAAAAATTTATAGAAGAGCTAACACCAATTCTACTCAAACTCTTCCAGAAAATTGCAGAGGAAGGTAAACATCCAAACTCGTTCTATGAGGCTACCATCACCCTAATACAAAAAACAGACAAAGATACCACAAAAAAAGAAAACTACAGGCCAATATCACTGATGAACATAGATGCAAAAATACTTAGCAAAATTTTAGCAAGCAGAATCCAAAACATTGAAAAGATCATACATCACGACCAAGTGGGCTTTATCTCAATGATGCAAAGATTCTTCAATATTCACAAATCAATCAGTGTAATACACCACATTAACAAATTGAAAGATAAAAACAATTTGATTATTTCAATAGATGCAGAGAAAGCCTTTGACAAAATTCAACATCCATTTATGATAAAAACCCTCCAGAAAGCAGACATAGAATGAATATACCTCAACATAATAAAAGCTATATATCACAAACCCACAGCAAACATTATCCTCAATGGTAAAAAATTGAAAGCATTTCACCTAAAGTCAAGAACAAGAAAAGGGTGTCCACTCTCATCACTACTATTCAACATAGTTTTAGAAGTTTTGGCCACAGCAATCAGAGTAAAAAAAAAAAGACCTATATATATAGAAATCTATAAAACACTGATGAAACAAATCAAAGAGGACCCAAATAGATAGAGAAATATACCATGTTCATGGATTGGAAGAATTAATATAGTGAAAATGAGTATACTACCCAAAGAAATCTATAGATACAGTGTAATCCCTATCAAGCTACCAATGGCATTTTTCACAGAACTAGAACAAATAATTTCACTATTTGTATGGAAATACAAAACACCTTGAATAGCCAAAGCAATCTTGAGAAAGAATGGAACTGGAGAAATCAACTTGCCTGACTTCAGGCTATACTACAAACCTAAAATCATCAAGACAGTATGGTACTGGCACAAAGAAAGAAATATAGATCAATGGAACAAAATAGAAAGCCCAGAGATAAACCTTCACACCTATGGACACCTTATCTTTGTAAAGGAGGCAAGAATATACAAAGGAGAAAAGATAACCTCTTTAACAAGTGGTGCTGGGAAAACTGGTCAATCACTTGAAAAGAATGAAACTAGAACACTTTCTGGAGAAGGCAATGGCACCCCACTCCAGTACTCTTGCCTGGAAACTCCCATGGATGGAGGAGCCTGGTGGGCTGCAGTCCATGGGGTTGCTGAGTCAGACACGACTGAGCGACTTCACTTTCACTTTTCACTTCCATGCATTGGAGAAGGAAATGGCAACCCACTCCAGTGTTCTTGCCTGGAGAATCCCAGGGATGGGCTGCCGTCCGTGGGGTCGCACAGAGTCGGACACGACTGAAGCGACTTAGCAGCAGCAGCAGCAGCAGAACACTTTCTAACACCATACACAAAAATAATCTCAAAATGGATTAAAGATCTAAATGTAAGATCAGAAACTATAAAGCTCCTAGAGGAATATAAAGGCAAAATAGCCTCCGACATAAATCACAGTAGGATCGTCTATGAACCACCTCCCATAGCAATGGAAATAGAAGCAAAAATAAACAATTGAGACCTAATTAAACTTAAAAGCTTTTGTACAGTGAAGGAAACTATAAGCAAGGTGAAAGGGCAGCCTTCAGAATAGGGGAAAATAATAGAAAATTATGTTACTGACAAAGAATTAATCTAAAAAATATACAAGCAGTTCATGCAGCTCAATTCCAAGAAAAAAAAAAAATGACCCAATCAAAAAATGGGCCAAAGAATTAAACAGACGTTTCTCCAAAAAAGACATACAGATGACTAACAAATACATGAAAAGATGCTCAACATTACTCATTATCAGAGAAATGCAAATCAAAACCACAATGAGTTACCATCTCACGCTGGTCAGAATGGCTGCTATCCAAAAGTCTACAAACAATAAATGCTGGAGAGGGTGTGGAGAAAAGGGAACCCTCTTGCACTGTTGGTGAGAATGTAAACTAGTACAGCCATTATGGAGAACAGTGTGGAGATTCCTTAAAAAACTGGAAATAAAACTGCCATATGACCCAGCAATCCCACTGCTGGGCATACACACTGAGGAAACCAGAACTGAAAGAGACACATGTACCCCAGTGTTCACTGAAGCACTGTTTATAATAGCCAGGACATGGAAACAACCTAGATGTTCATCAGCAGACAAATGGATAAGAAAGCAGCTGTGGCACCTCAGCCATTAAAAAGAATACATTTAAATCAGTTCTAAGGAGGTGGATGAAACTGGAGCCTGTTATACAGAGTGAAGTAAGCCAGAAAGAAAAACACTAATACAGTATGCTAATGCATATATATATGGAATTTAGAAAGATGGTAATGATAACCCTATATGTGAGACAGCAAAAGCTCAGGGCCAGGGCACTGAGATGGGGAGGGAGTAGGAGGGGGTTTCAGGATGGGGAACACATGTACACCAATGGCTGATTCATGTTAATGTATGGCAAAACCACTACAATATTCTAAAGTAATTAGTCTCCTATTAAAATAAACAAATTAAATTTAAAAAAGAAATGTTAAAACTATAATTTTTTGTGATTAAAAAAATAAGATAAGGATATGCTTCTCTTTGCAATGATTTATGTTACCTTGGTTCCAAAGCTTAAAAAAACTATAAACCAATAGCTTTTATCAATATTAATACAGAGCTCCTCAACAAAATGCCAGTGAACCAAAATCAGCTGTATGTTAAAAGGATTATACACCATGACCAAGTGGGATTCATTTCTGGAAATGAAAATATGATTTAGCATAAACGTTAATCAGTGTAATACACCACATTAATGGAATGAATGGGGGGAAAAGCATGATCATTTCAGTTGATAAAGAAAAATCATTTGATAAAATTCAACACCCTTTCAGGATAAAAAAAGACTCAACAAACTAGGAGTAAACTTCTGCAACATAATAGTCTGCATTTAATAATACTCAACAGAGAAAAAAATGGTTTTTCACTAACATCATTTTTCAGCAGAATATGCTCAAAAGTGGGCTTCCCTGGTGGCTCAGAGGTTAAAGCGTCTGCCTCCAATGCGGGAGACCTGGGTTCGATCCCTGGGTCGGGAAGATCCTCTGGAGAAGGAAATGGCAACCCACTCCAGCATACTTGCCTGGAGAATCCCATGGACGGAGGAGCCTGGTAGGCTACAGTCCATGGGGTCGCAAAGAGTCGGACACGACTGAGCGACTTCACCTACCTACCTACCTATGCTCAAAAGTGTAGTCTGAGCAATTTGACAAGAAAAACAAAAGTCATCCATGCAAAAACAAAGAAATAAAATTATTTCTATTTGCAGGTGACATGATTCTGTATGTAGAAAGCCCTCTGGATCCCTTCTTTCACAAAAATTTCTAGAATGACTAAATATATTTAGCAAGATTTCAAGACAAATTCAATGTATTAAAAGCAATTGTGTTTCCATATGCTAACAATGAGCAGTCTGAAAAGGAAGTTAAGTAATAATTCAATGCATAATAAATAGAAAAATATATATATAGGAGTAAATGCAATCTAGAAAGCAAAGAATTTACATTAAAAAATACAGCACATTGCTGAAGGGAATTGAGTGCAATGCAAAAAGAATGGAAAGACATTACTTAGTCATGATTAGAAGACTTAATATTGTTCAGATGTAAATGTTACCCAAAGTTAAGTGCTGATTCAATGAAAAGCTACTAAAATATCTCAAATTTTAATGCAGAGAAGAAAAAGCTTACTTTAAAATTGTAGGAAATTTCAATGGACACCCAAATATCTCAAAGAAATCTTGAAAATGATATACAAAGTTGGAGGCAGCACATTTCCTGATTTTAAAACTTACTCTAAAGTTATAGTAATCAGAATGTTGTGATACTGGCATAAAGGCAAGTACATAAGCCAATGAAATAGAATAGAAAAACCTGAAGTGAACCTTCACATATATTTTCAAGTGATTTTGACAAGACTGCCTAGACCATGAGATGGTGAAGAGAGAGGATTTTTTTTCTTTTCTTTTTCAGCAAATGATATTGGGAAACTACATATCCACATGCAAGAGTGAAGTTAGAATATTATCTTCTACCATATACAAAAAAGTAGCTCAAAGTGGATCAAACTAAACAAGAGAGTTAAAGCTATAAAATCTATTATAACACTCTTAGAGGAAATCTTAATATTTATAGCATGATATTTAACATTGATTTCTCAAATGTGTCACCAACAGATAGGCAACAAAAAGAAGAAATATAGAAGTCATATTTTATCCAAATTAAAAAAAATATATATTCTGGGCATTAAGGGACTCTGAAGGAATTGGAAAGACAATGTAAAAAATTTCAGAAAGCATTTGCAACTTAGATATAATGCATAAATATCCAGAATATATAAACACCATTTAACTCAACAACATCAGAAAGTCAGTTCAAAAATGAGCTAAAGACTTGAATAGACATCTATCCAAAGATGATACACAGATGGGCAAAAAGCGTATGTAAAGACTATTCACTGTGCTTATTTGCTCATTTGTGTCTGACTCTGTGACCCCATGGACTGTAGTCCTCCAGGGTCCTCTGTCCATGGGGATTCACCAGGCAAGAATACTGGAGTGGGTTGCCATTCCTTCTTCCAGTGGATCTTCCCAATCCAGGAATCAAGCAGAGGTCTCCTGCATTGCAGGTGAATTCTTTCCCATCTGAGCTATCAGAGAAGCCCTTACTAATCACTATGGAAATATAAATAAAAAGTGCAGTGATACATCATTTCACATCCATTAAGATCAACCCTGGGATTTCTTTGGAAGGAATGATGCTAAAGCTGAAACTCCAGTACTTTGGCCACCTCATGCGAAGAGTTGACTCAGAAAGACTCTGATGCTGGGAGGGATTGGGGGCAGGAGGAGAAGGGGACGACAGAGGATGAGATGGCTGGATGGCATCATGGACTCGATGGACGTGAGTCTGAGTGAACTCCGGGAGATGGTGATAAACAGGGAGGCCTGGCGTGCTGCGATTCATGGGGTCGCAAAGAGTCGGACACGACTGAGCAACTGAACTGAACTGAACTGAAGATGCTGTTAGGGAACTAAATTTAGGTCTGCTTACTCAAGGGGGTTGAAGTCAACCTATTGACTTCAGGCTGTGGTAAAGAATAATACAGATTTTTTTTTTTTTGCAATCTTGATTCCAGCTTGTGTTTCTTCCAGTCCAGCGTTTCTCATGATGTACTCTGCATATAAGTTAAATAAGCAGGGTGACAATATACAGCCTTGACGCACTCCTTTTCCTATTTGGAACCAGTCTGTTGTTCCATGTCCAGTCCTAACTGTTGCTTCCTGACCTGCATACAGATTTCTCAAGAGGCAGGTTAGGTGGTCTGGTATTCCCATCTCTTTCAGAATTTTCCACAGTTTATTGTGATCCACACAGTCAAAGGCTTTGGCATAGTCGATAAAGCAGAAGTAGATGTTTTTCTGGAACTCTCTTGCTTTTTCCATGATCCAGCGGATGTTGGCAATTTGATCTCTGGTTCCTCTGCCTTTTCTAAAGCCAGCTTGAACATCAGGGAGTTCACGGTTCACGTATTGCTGAAGCCTGGCTTGGAGGATTTTGAGCATTACTTTACTAGCATGTGAGATGAGTGCAATTGTGCAGTAGGGATTCTTTGGGATTGGAATGAAAACTGACCTTTTCCAGTCCTGTGGCCACTGCTGAGTTTTCCAAATTTGCTGGCATATTGAGTACAGCACGTTCACAGCATCATTTTTAGAGTCTGAAATAGCTCAACTGGAATGCCTTCACCACCACTAGCTTTGTTCGTAGTGATGCTTTTTAAGGTGCACTTGACTTCACATTCCATGATGTCTGGCTCTAGGCGAGTGATCACACCATCGTGATTATCTTGATTATGAAGATCTTTTTGCACAGTTCTTCTGTGAATTCCTTCCACCTCTTCTTAATATCTTCTGCTTCTGTTAGGTCCATACCATTTCTGTCCTTTATCGAGCCCATCCTTGCATGAAATGTTCCCTTGGTATCTCTAATTTTCTTGAAGAGATCTCTAGTCTTTCCCATTCTGTTGTTTTCCTCTATTTCTTTGCATTGATCACTGAAGAAGGCTTTCTTATCTCTTCTTGCTATTCTTTGGAACTCTGCATTCAGATGCTTATATCTTTCCTTTTCTCCTTTGCTTTTCACCTCTCTTCTTTTTACAGCTATTTGTAAGGCCTCTTCAGACAGACATTTTGCTTTTTTTTGCATTTCTTTTCCATGGGGTTGATCTTGATCCCTGTTTCCTGTATAATGTCACAAACCTCTGTACATAGTTCATCAGGCACTCTATTTATCAGATCTAGTCCCTTAAATCTATTTCTCACTTCCACTGTCTAATCATGAGAGATTTGATTTAGGTCATACCTGAATGGTTTAGTGATTTTCCTTACTTTCTTCAAATTAAGTCTGAATTTGGCAATAAGGAGTTCATGATCTGAGCCACAGTCAGCTCCCGGCCTTGTTTTTGTTGACTGTATAGAGCTTCTCCATCTTTGGCTGCATAGAATATAATCAATCTGATTTCGGTGTTGACCATCTGGTGATGTCCACGTGTAGAGTCTTCTCTTGTGTTGTTGGAAGAGGGTGTTTGCTATGACCAGTGCATTTTCTTGGCAAAACTCTATTAGTCTTTGCCCTGCTTCATTCCGCATTCCAAGGCCAAATTTGCCTGTTACTCCAGGTGTTTCTTGACTTCCTACTTTTGCATTCCAGTCCCCTATAATGAAAAGGACATCTTTTTTGGGTGTTAGTTCTAAAAGGTCTTGAAAGTCTTCATAGAACCATTCAACTTCAGCTTCTTCAGCGTTACTGTTTGGGGCATAGACTTGGATTACTGTGATATTGAATGGTTTGCCTTCTTAATGAACAGAGTTCATTCTGTCATTTTTGAGATTGAGGCATGAGTTATAGCTTTCAGAATATTAAATAAACACTCTGTAAGTATATGATACATTCCAGATAGTGTGATGAAAAAAATAACTTAAATGTTCATGTGATTTAATGGATTTAAGTTGAATGAAATTTAAAGGCAGTTTTTCTGTGGCTATTGAAAATAAAAAGAGAGAGAGAGAGAAAGAAACATGATTTAATGCAGTAAATTTCTATTTCTCCTTCCTGCTTCTCTCCCCCACATACTCCTCATTCCCTGCCTTCCCAGGGAAAATAGCAATAGTAGCTATGCAGTCAGTTTTCATTGGCAAGCTGATGTTACACATTCTGTGATGAGGAGATAGCCAGAAAGAGGTTCAAAGCAATGTAGAATACAAAGAGAATCAGTCGAACTCCTAAAACCTGAGTCAGAAAGTTAGAAATTTCTTATGTGCACCCTGAGATTTTAGGAGAGTGTTCCTGTACTTTCCTCCATTATCCTTATATCTACTCTGCTATATATTTAACTCCATGACCATAATTGTCACACCTTACCTCTATGTAACAGTAGGTCAGCAGCACATGATGCAGGTACAAACCAGATAAGAAAATTAAAAGATCCAAAAGAGGACTTGAATATCAATACCCAATAAAGACTAGAATTCACTAGACAATTGTGAAGGCAGGATTCACTGAAGCCAGAGTAATTGTCACAAGAAAATCAAGAGCAAGAAGAGCCTCTCACTTACCAGTAAAATGGATGTAACTTCTCATTTGGGGACTTACAACCCCTTGAGCTGTGATGGACTTGGACTGATGTGATGAGCTCAAAGAAAACAAAGTGCTCCTTGTCTATGCCCCAGAAAAAGGAAACACTATTCTCCACAGATGTGCCTGGAGGGTTAGTTAGTCTAACCTCTGTATGTTCAAGTAGGGATTGTGGTGGAAGAATGCTGATGATCTTTCTTAAGGGCATGCAATGATGAGTGTCCAAGGAAGGAACATGCTCTCTTGTCAAGACTTTTCTTCTGCCTTGTTCAGTCTCTATAAGGAAAGACCAGACAACTAATGGCTTTTCTGAAACTGAAAATTGATCACAAAAAGGAAAGTGGCTTAAAGATTATTCTGTAAACACAATAGGTTCATTTTTAATCCTCACCAGGTTTTCCAAACCAGCTTGACAAAAATAAGGCAAAAACTATCTCTTCCATTCGTTTTAAAGTAATTGATATTTGATTAATGCAACAAATCCAAGTCAACAAAATAAAATCAGAAATTTGCAAACAATTATATTTTCTTTGTATTCTATACTGTGTGAGCTTCATTCTATAAGTAGACTATTTTCACTAAGCTAAATAAGTACTGAATCAATTCAGTTCAGTCCCTCAGTCGTGTCCGACTCTTTGGACCCCATAGACTGCAGTGCACCCGGCTTCACTATCATCAACTCCCAAAGCTTGCTCAAACTCATGTCCATCAAGTCGGTGATGCCATCCAACCATCTCATCCCCTTCTCTTCCTGCCTTCAATCTTCCATCAGAGTCTTTTCAAATGAATCAGCTCTTCGCATCAGGTGGCCAAAGCATAGGAGCATCAGCTTCAGCATCAGTCCTTCCAATGAATATTCAGGACTGATTTCCTTTAGGATCGACTAGTCGAATCTCTTTGCAGTCCAAGGGACTCTCAAGAGTCATCTCCAACACCATAATTTAAAAGCATCAGTTCTTTGGTGCTCAACTTTCTTTATAGTCCAACTCTCATATCCATACTTGACTACTGGAAAAAGCAGAGCTTTGACTAGGCAGACCTTTGTTGGCAAAGTAATACCTCTGCTTTTTAATATTTTGTCTCGGTCGGTCATAGCTTTTCTTCCAAACAAGCGTCTTTAAATTTCATGGCTGCAATCACCATCTACAGTGACTTTGGAGCTCCCAAAAATAAAGTTTCTCACTATTTCCATTGTTTCCCCATCTATTTGCCATGAAGGTATGGGACTGGATACCATGATCTTAGTTTTCTGAATGTTGAGTTTTAAGCCAACTTCTTCACTCTCCTCTTTCTCTTTCATCAAGTGGCTCTATAGTTCTTCTTCACTTTCTGCCATAAGGGTGGTGTTATCTGAATATCTGAGGTTATTGATATTTCTGTGGGCAATCTTGATTCCAGTTTGTGATTCTTCCAGCCCAGCATTTCTCATGATGTACTCTGCATATAAGTTAAATAAGCAGGGTGACACTATACAGCCTTGACGTATTCCTTTTCCTATTTGGAACCAGTCTGTTGTTCCATGTTCTAATACTTGCTTCTTGATCTGTATACAGATTTCTCAAGAGGCAGGTCAAGTGGTCTGGTATTCCCATCTCTTGAAGAATTTTCCACAGTTTGTTGTGATCCACACCATCAAAGACTTTAGTGTAGTCAATAAAGCAGAAATATATATTTTTCTGGAACTTTCTTTCTTTCTCAGTGATCCAGTGGATGTTGGCAATTTGATTTCTGGTTCTGCTGCCTTTTCTAAACCAGCTTGAATATCTGGAAGTTCATTGTTAATGTACTGTTGAAGCCTGGCTTGGAGAATTTTGAACATTACTTTGCTAGTGTATGAGATGAGTGCAGTTGTGCAGTAGTTTGAACATACTTTGGCATTGCCATTCTTTGGGGTTGGCAGTGGTAAAGTATTGAATAGTCATAGCAATTAGTTCACTGAGTTAACAAAAGGAGATTGCATGAGAAATGAAGAAAATTACATATAAGAAAAATTAACCTTAAAATTTTAAAAAGCAATGAAACCAAAGGGAATTGGGAGTTTATAAAATTTCCAGAAAATGAGTCAACCATCAGAATACCCTCCTGATTTTTCAAAGTGGAATTTTGCTCTGTGAAAAATACCGTTGGTAGTTTGATAGGGATTGCACTGAATCTATAGATTGCTTTGGGTAGTATACTCATTTTCAGTATATTGATTCTTCCGATCCATGAACATGGTAAATTTCTCCATCTATTAGTGTCCTCTTTGACTTATTTCACCAATGTTTTATAGTTTTCTATATATAGGTCTTTAGTTTCTTTAGGTAGATATATTCCTAAGTATTTTATACTTTTCATTGCAATGGTGAATGAAATTGTTTCCTTAATTTATCTTTCTATTTTCTCATTATTAAAGTATAAGAATGCAAGGGATTTATATGTGTCAATTTTATATCCTGCAACTTTACTATATTCATTGATTAGCTCTAGTAATTTTTTAGTGGAGTCTTTAGGGTTTTCTATGTAGAGGATCATGTCATCTGCAAACAGTGAGAGTTTTACTTCTTTTCCAATTTGGATTCCTTTTATTTCTTTTTCTGTTCTGATTGCTATGGCCAAAACTTCCGGAACTATGTTGAATAGTAGCAGTGAAAGTGGGCACCCTTGTCTTGTTCCTGAGTTTAGGTGAAATACTTTCAATTTTTCACCATTGAGGATAATGTTTGCTGTGGGTTTGTCATATATAGCTTTTATTATGTTGAGCTATGCTCCTTCTATTCCTTCTTTCTGGAGAGTTTTTATCATAAACGGATGTTGAATTTTGTCAAAAGCTTTCTCTGCATCTATTGAGATAATCATATGGCTTTTATTTTTCAATTTGTTAATGTGGTGTATTACATTGATTGATTTGCAGATATTGAAGAATCCTTGCATCCCTTGCATCCAAGTGACGAAAGCTCACTTGGTCATGGTGTATGATCTTTTTAATGTGTTGTTGGATTCTGATTGCTAGAATTTTGTTAAGGATTTTTGCATCCATGTTCATCAGTGATAATCCCTATCAAACTACCAGTGGTATTTTTCACAGAGCTAGAGCAAATAATTTCACAATTTGTATGGAAATACAAAAAACCTCGAATAGCCAAAGCAATTTTGAGAAAGAAGAATGGAACTGGAGGAATCAACCTGCCTGACTTCAGGCTCTACTACAAAGCAACAGTCATCAAGACAGTATGGTTCTGGCACAAAGACAGAAATATATATCAATGGAAAAAAATGGAAAGGCCAGAGATAAATTCACACACCTATGGACACCTTATTTTTGACAAAGGAGGCAAGAATATTCAAGGGAGAAAAGACAATCTCTTTAACAAGTGGTGCTGGGAAAACTGGTCAAATATATGTAAAAGAATGAAACTAAAACACTTTCTAACACCATTCACAAAAAATAAACTCAAAATGGATTAATGATCTAAATGTAAGACCAGAAACTATAAAGCTCTTAGAGGAGACATAGGCAAAACACTCTCCAACATAAATCACAGCAAGATCCTCTATGACCCACCTCCCAGAATACTAGAAATAAAAGCAAAAATAAACAAATGGGACCTAATAAAATTAAAGCTTCTGTACAACAAAGGAAACTCTAAGCAAGGTGAAAATGCAGCCTCCAGAATGGGAGAAAATAATAGCCAATGAAACTACTGACAAAGAACTAATATCAAAAACATACAAGCAACTCCTGCAGCTCAATTCCAGAAAAATAAACGACCCAATCAGAAAATGGGCCAAAGAACAAAGTAGATATTTCTCCAAAGAAGACATACAGAAGGCTAACAAACACATGAAAAGATGCTCAACATCACTCATTATCAGAGAAATGCAAATCAAAACCACAATGAGGTACCATTTCACACCAGTCAGAATGGCTGCGATCCAAGTCTACAAACAATAAATGCTGGAGAGGGTGTGGAGAAAAGGGAACCCTCTTACACTGCTGGTGGGAATGCAAACTAGTACAGCCACTATGGAGAACAGTGTGGAGACTGCTTAAAAAACTGCAAATAGAACTGCCTTATGACCCAGCAATCCCACTGCTGGGCATACAAAAGAATGGAACTGGAGGAATCAACCTGCCTGACTTCAGGCTCTACTACAAAGCAACAGTCATCAAGACAGTATGGTTCTGGCACAAAGACAGAAATATATATCAATGGAAAAAAATGGAAAGGCCAGAGATAAATTCACACACCTATGGACACCTTATTTTTGACAAAGGAGGCAAGAATATTCAAGGGAGAAAAGACAATCTCTTTAACAAGTGGTGCTGGGAAAACTGGTCAAATATATGTAAAAGAATGAAACTAAAACACTTTCTAACACCATTCACAAAAAATAAACTCAAAATGGATTAATGATCTAAATGTAAGACCAGAAACTATAAAGCTCTTAGAGGAGACATAGGCAAAACACTCTCCAACATAAATCACAGCAAGATCCTCTATGACCCACCTCCCAGAATACTAGAAATAAAAGCAAAAATAAACAAATGGGACCTAATAAAATTAAAGCTTCTGTACAACAAAGGAAACTCTAAGCAAGGTGAAAATGCAGCCTCCAGAATGGGAGAAAATAATAGCCAATGAAACTACTGACAAAGAACTAATATCAAAAACATACAAGCAACTCCTGCAGCTCAATTCCAGAAAAATAAACGACCCAATCAGAAAATGGGCCAAAGAACAAAGTAGATATTTCTCCAAAGAAGACATACAGAAGGCTAACAAACACATGAAAAGATGCTCAACATCACTCATTATCAGAGAAATGCAAATCAAAACCACAATGAGGTACCATTTCACACCAGTCAGAATGGCTGCGATCCAAGTCTACAAACAATAAATACTGGAGAGGGTGTGGAGAAAAGGGAACCCTCTTACACTATTGGTGGGAATGCAAACTAGTACAGCCACTATGGAGAAGAGTGTGGAGATTCCTTAAAAAACTGGAAATAGAACTGCCTTATGACCCAGCAATCCCACTGCTGGGCATACAAACTGAAGAAACCAGAATTGAAAGAGACATGTGTACCCCAATATTCATTGCAGCACTGTTTATAATAGCCAGGACATGGAAACAACCTAGATGTCCATCAGCAGACAAATGGATAAGAAAGCTGGGGTACATATACACAATGCAGTATTACTTAACCATTAAAAAGAATACATTTGAATCGGTACTAATGAGGTGGATGAAACTGGAGCCAATTATGCAGAGTGAAGTAAGCCAGAAAGGAAAGCACCAATACAGTATACTAATGCATATATGTGGAATTTAGAAAGATGGTAACGATAACCCTGTATGTGAGACAGCAAAAGAGACACAGATGTATAGAACAGTCTTTTGGACTCTGTGGGAGAGGGAGAGCATAGGATGATTTGGGAGAATGGCATTGAAACATGTATAATAGCATATAAGAAACTAATCGTCAGTCCATGTTCGATACAGGATACAGGATGTTTGGGGCTGGTGCACTGGGATGACCCAGAGGGATGGAACGGGGAGACAGGTGGGAAGGGGTTTCAGGATGGGGAACACGTGTACACCAGTGGTGGATTCATGTTTATGTATGGCAAAATCAATACAATATTGTAAAGTAATTACCATCCAATTCAAATAAATAAATCTTTATTTAAAAAAAGGAAATTTTGCCTTCAGCAAATATTGTTTTTCACTCTAGTCCACAAACTGTTTTGCATTTAAAAAAAATGATTTCTAACCTAAAATTTAATTGCTGATAAATATTTTCAGTATTCTGTTTATTTGTTCACATTTACATAAAAGAAACCTTACGAATATAACCATCAGTAGCTATTAGGTGGAAAAAGTGCCATTTTTTCCATATATATATGTGTGTGTGTGTGGCAACATAAATAATATTTGTTTATAAACATATACTTGTATATACTTATAAATTTTTATGTTCTATACGTATAATTTGTGTATACCGGTATGTGTGTGCATAAAAATCAAAACCATGTTATCACCTTTTCCCCTTTAGATTAATGTTTCAAGTAAAAAATAAAACATTTTATATTTCTTGTTCTCTCATTGTTAAGGAAATTGAAATGGAAGAACTGCTCAGGCTTCAGAAGCCAGAGAGCAGGCCTCCAATCTGCCTCTAACCTGCCTGGACACTGCCTAGATTCTGTGCTTTTCTGTAAGTACAGCAAGTCGCGTGGCAGTTTAGATAAGAAAGGGAGTGAGTATTGGAATTCTTGAGCCCCCTGTAGGTCTGGCCAACCACCTGGGGTCTAACTAAATCCTTTGACTCATAAGATAAAACAAACAGCATTGTAAAAAGGTTAAAATAAAACCAGAGCTGCATTTTTACCTGAAACCATGCCAATATCTGTGGCCTGAGATTATAAGCAGGAATGACCAAAACTGCAATTTGAAGTCTCGTCCATGGAGTGGACACACTGCCTGGGACATTTTCCTAATGGATACTTTAGATTGCTGTTAACAATTTAAATTATTTGCAATAGCTCTTAGCAATCTTTAGATTGCTGTTAGGAGCTTCCCAGCACTGTTTTATGTGGATGTTGCTCAGCACAATTTGGTGATGTATTTGCCGTTCTATTTCCAGATGTTCAAGCTGGTTTTAGAAAAGGGAGAGGAATCAGAGATCAAATTCCCAACATTTGCTGAATCATGGAAAAAGCAAGAGAGTTCCAGAAAAAATCCATTTCTGTTTTATTGACTATGTCAAAGCCTTTGGCTGTGTGGATCACAATAAACTGTGGAAAATTCTGAAAGAGATGGGAATACCAGACCAACTGACCTGCCTCTTGAGAAACATATATGCAGGACAGGAAGCAACAGTTAGAACTGGACATGGAAAAGCAGACTGGTTCAAAATAGGAAAAGGAATATGTCAAGGCTGTATACTGTCACCCTGCTTATTTAACTTATATGTAGAGTACATCATGAGAAATGCTGGGCTGGAAGAAACACAAGCTGGAATCAAGATTGCTGGGAGAAATATCAATAACCTCAGATATGCAGAGGACACCACCCTTATGGCAGAAAGTGAAGAAGAAACTCAAAAGCCACTTGATGAAAGTGAAAGAGGAGAGTAAAAAAGTTGGCTTAAAGCTCAACATTCAGAAAACTAAGATCAAGGCTTCTGGTCCCATCCCCTCATAGGAAATAGATGGGAAACAGTGGCTGACTTTATTTTTTGGGGCTCCAAAATCACTGCAGATGGTGACTGCAGCCATCAAATTAAAAGACACTTACTCCTTGGAAGGAAACTTGTGACCAACCTAGATAGCATATTGAAAAGCAGAGACATTACTTTGCCAACAAAGGTCTGTCTAGTCAAGGCTATGGTTTTTCCAGTGGTCATGTATGGATGTGAGAGTTGGACTGTGAAGAAAGCTGAGTGACGAAGAATTGATGCTTTTGAACTGTGGTGTTGGAGAAGATGCTTGAGAGTCCCCTGGAGTGCAAGGATATCCAATCAGTCCATTCTAAAGGATATCAGTCCTGGGTGTTGTTTGGAAGGAATGATGCTAAAGCTGAAACTCCAGTACTTTGGCCACCTCATGCGAAGAGTTTACTCATTGGAAAAGACTCTGATGCTGGGAGGGATTGGGGACAGGCGGAAAAGGGGACGGCAGAGGATGAGATGGCTGGATGGCATCACGGATTCAATGGACGTGAATTTAAGTGAACTCTGGGAGATGGTGATGGACAGGGTGGCCTGGAGTGCTGCGATTCATGGAGTCGCTAAAAGTCAGACACGACTTAGTGACTGAACTGAACTGAACTGTTTCTATTTCTCTTCTTTTTTAACTGTGTATTAAAATTAAGTTTAAAAATCTCCTATTATATATTGAAATTGTTTATTATGTACTATGAGTGGTTTCTTTGTTAATGAATCTTCCAAACCTAAAATGAAAGTAAAACTTTTGGCAAAATACTCATCAGTCAGAAACTGCTCTTTTTCAGACTAAGAGCCTTGTCTCCTTGCAACCTAGTCCTCAGTGTCATGGAACTGGAAAGTTGGTGATAGTTTTCCATCATTATGAAATAATTGTTTATGGCTAACATGAGCTCTTCAGGAGTCCACACATTTAACATTAATCACTCACATTCATTTTACATTTCTCCATTTAGAATAGCAACAACAACAACAACAAAATATTTTAAATCAACTGTCACTAAAATGGCACAAAATCCTGCTCATGAGAATTTGACAGTAATCCTTAAAATGTATGAATACCCTGGCTATGCTTACTGTTTTAGATTAAATTATTTAACCTAACTGTACTTTAAGCCCACATTATAGAACTTCTTTTTTCAAATCAGTATCACTCTTAGATAAATGTTTTAAGCAAGCTTTTTTTTTTTTAATGGTATATTTTGTTGGTGTAAATGTTCACACATAATCCATTTGTGGTTGATTATTATTCTTGTTGATTTTCAGGAAAACAAGAGAGAAATGTGCAACTATGTGGTAAAGTACTTTACACTATCCAGATTTGAAACTGGAGATACAAAGGGTAAATGAGGAGAGTGAAGGACAGAGGAAAAGCAGACATGAGTTCTAAAGGTGTTGTAATGTGACCAAGAATCATGTCTTCTGTTCACACTCCTGCAAATTTCCAAACTGGCCTTCTCCATTTGGGGAGCACATTTGTTATCTAAGGTGACCCTGGTAGCTCAGCTGGTAAATAATCTGCCTGCAATGCACGAGACCCTGGTTCAATTCCTGGGTCGGGATGTTCCCCTGGAGAAGGGATAGGTGACCCACTCCAGTATTCTTGGGCTTAACTGAGAGCTCAGATGGTAAAGAAACTGCCTGCAATGCAGGAGTCCTGGATTTGATCCCTGCATTGGGAAAATCCCCTGGAGAAAGGAATGGCTATCCACTCCAGTATTCTGGTCTGGAGAATTCTATGGACTGTATAGTCTATGGGGTAGCAAAGACAAGACTGAGCAACTTTCACTTCACTTCACTTCTATCATCTATGAAAAGAAGGGCTGTCCTGTTATAGCTCAAATCACCTAGATCTACCATTACCCCTCAAATATTTGCATATTTTCCTGTTTTCACATTCTTTAGCTCATATGAGTTGAGTCTTTGTCTTCTTTGTAATACAGACATTTAATTTCCCCTTATTAGGGTGTTCACTTTGAGGCACTTATGGGTGGACAGGCTAAATTTCAATAGCAAATGATAGAAATGCACTGCTTATAGGCTATTTTGTAAATAAGAGAAAGGCCTAGTTTATGACATATGACGTGTGAAACATGGGATGGTTTTATAGGATGATCCATAGTACAGATACAGAAAACAGGCCAAATTTCTGGAGAGATACTTTCCAAATCACTGGATATATATAAAAAAAAAAAAAGAAAAAAGAAAAAGAAAGAAAGAAAAAAAAGAGGAAGAAAAAAGGAAGAAAGAAAAACATCTGTTCATGCTCAAATTGATGTTCACAAATAAAATTTTGTAAAGGATTTTCTTTCAAAATATAAATAATGCTATTAACTTGTATAGGGAGAAATTAATTAGGGAGAAAGGGTTCTAGCTTTATTGATTAGGCACTAGATACTCACATTATGGAATTTTGACAAAAGTGCTAAGATAATTTTTAAAATAAAACTTGACAAAGCTTAAAAATGCCTTCAATCTAAAATTTTAATTGGTTGACATAACAGGAGTTTTGGTGTGAACTTCAGGTAAAAGAAATTACTTTGGCAGAAAAGGGATGACTATAGATGACATAATGATTTGGAGTAATAAAAAAGTGTCTAGAATGGCAAGAAGGGAGTTTATCAGTATATTCATGAAATAGAGGATGACAAAATAATCTGTCCATCAAATTAAGTAACTGACAAGTGAGTTAAGTATTTCAGAAGAAGTCATAATTCTTTCAAGTTGAAATATAGAAAAAGAAGTGAGAACTCTGGTCACAGTGAAGGTCAGAATATATTTAAAGAAAACCCCATTGTCTTAATATTACTCTGTAAATAAGTAGGAAAAACGTACAAGTGAGTTCAGCTCAGTTCACTTCAGTTGCTCAGTCGTGTCCGACTTTTGCGATCCCATTGACTGCAGTACACCATGCCTCCCTGTCCATCACCAACTCCCCAAGTTCACTCAAACTCATGTCCATAGAGTCGGTGATGCCATCCAGCCATCTCATCCTCTATTGTCCCCTTCTCCTCCTGCCCCCAATCCCTCCCAGCATCAGGGTCTTTTCCAATGAGTCAACTCTTTGCATGAGGTGGCCAAAGTACTGGAGTTTCAGCTTTAGCATCATTCCTTCCAATGAACACTCAGGACTGATCTCCTTCAGAATGGACTGGTTGGATCTCCTTGCAGTCCAAGGGATTCTCAAGAGCCTTCTCCAACACCACAATTCAAAAGCATCAATTCTTCGTCACTCAGCTTTCTTCACAGTCCAACTCTCACATCCATACATGACCACTGGAAAAACCATAGCTTTGACTAGATGGACTTTTTGTTGGCAGAGTAATGTCTCTGCTTTTTAATATACTGTCTAGGTTGGTCACAACTTTTCTTCCAAGGAACAAGCATCTTTTAATTTCATGGCTGCAGTCATCACCTTCAGTGATTTTGGAGCCCCCCAAAATAAAGTCCGTCACTGTTTCCACTGTTTCCCCATCTATTTGCCATGAAGCAATGAGACCAGGTGCCATGACCTTAGTTTTCTGAATGTTGAGTTTTAAGCCAATTTTTTTACCCTCCTCTTTCATGTTCATCAAGAATCTCTTTAGTTCTTCTTTACTTTCTGCCATATGGTTGGACTCATGTGTATATCTGAGGTTATTGATATTTTCACAGCAATCTTGATTCAAGCTTGTGCTTCATCCTGCCCAAAATTTCTCATGATGTTCTCTGTGTGTAAGTTAAATAAGCAGGGTGACAACATACAGCCTTGACTGTAGGAGACAGGCCTACTAAAAAGCCTGGCAAAAGAATTAAGAAATCTTGCTGAGACGACCTGACTCAGCATGTGACTCCTGAAGGAATCCAAGAAGGAACAAGAAACATTTTGAAAGCAGGATGTACGCTTTGGGGTAGAAAGCCATCAACAGAATATTCTTATGTTTGGCACCTGGGAGACACATAAAAATTAACTAAGTCTTTGTCCTTGAGACAGAAAAACAGGGATTCAAAAATGTTAAACCTTAATGGCACAGGATTTTCATTGAAGGGCATCTGGCCTGCTATGCTTATGTAAACACATACAAGCAAGTCTCAAAAAGTATAATAAAGCAGACATGAGATCAGTTTGGACACCTTCACCCAGTGATGGTGTTGGTCCCCTGATCCCTGCTGTAACTTTCTTGAGTGTTTCTCATTTTTTTGCTGCACTGCGCTTTTGGCAACCTGTGCTGCGGAGCTGGACTCTACACTTGACAGTACTCCTTTCCCTATTTGGAACCAGTCTGCTATTCCATGTCCAGTTCTAACTGCTGCTTCTTGACCTGCAGCAAGTGAGTGTGTATTCTAGTTGAGGGATGACATATATGAATAAATAATTTATTCACATGAGTGAATTAGTTTCACAATCTTCTTGAAGGCCATTGCATTTAAAACCATCTCCTGTGTGAAATCAACTTAATGAAACACACTTGTAAACCTCAGGGAATGACTTAATTTAAATGAGTTTCAGGACAGGGTTAATTTATACTGAAGTCTTTTTACATGCTAAACTGTTTTAAATTAAAAAGCTCTATTAATATGCAACATATTAATATAAATATGTTAATTTATATAAATTATATGTATTCTCATCTTTCTTCATTTAGTGAATAAAATGCTCTTTCTTCTTTCAGTCTCTGGATACTATACCCTCTTCAATCTGTAAAACTTGGGTAGGAATGTTACTCTCTTTTTCTTCAGACCATTATCATTATCAGTAGAGTGATTTGCTTTACATATAAAGATTTTTTCTTCAAATATGATCAATGAAATAAATCCCAACTAAATATAAAATATTTCTCAGATCCCACATTCATTTATTTGCTTACTTTGGGGGCCAAGCATTCAGAAATTTTCCACCCACCTATACTGTGTTCCATTTCATATTTATCATTTACTTCGTTTACTTTTTATTCATTTATTTATTTTTTTACTTTACAATACTGTATTGGTTTTGCCATACATTGACATGAATCCACCACAGGTGTACATGAGTTGTCAACCCTGAACCACCCTCCCACCACCCTCCCCATATCATCTCTCTGGGTCATCCCAGTGCACCAGCCCCAAGCATCCTATATCCTGTATCAAACCTAGACTAGTGATTCGTTTCTTACATGATGTTACTAAGTGCATAACTGATGGTTTCCACTAAGAAATTAACATGTATACAATTCCCTCCAAAAGAAATATATTACATTATCAACATCTTCAAATTCACTATAAAGTTAATAATCACTGATTTTTTCAAGGGTAAACATCTGACTTTGAGGTTTTCTGGTATGCATGTATAAGTTATATAAATAGATACATCAGTTCAGTTCAGTTCAGTCACTCAGTCGTGTCCGACTCTTTGCGACCCCATGTATCGCAGCACACCAGGCCTCCCTGTTCATCACCATCTCCTGGAGTTCACTCAGACTCACGTCCATCGAGTCCGTGATGCCATCCAGCCATCTCATCTTCGGTCGTCCCCTTCTCCTCCTGCCCCCAATCCCTCCCAGCATCAGAGTCTTTTTCAATGAGTCAACTCTTCTCATGAGGTGGCCAAAGTACTGGAGTTTCAGCTTTAGCATCATTCCTTCCAAAGAAATCCCAGGGCTGATCTCCTTCAGAAAGGACTGGTTGGATCTCCTTGCAGTCCAAGGGACTCTCAAGAGTTCTTCTCCAACACCACAGTTCAAAAGCATCAATTCTTCGGCGATCAGCCTTCTTCACAGTCCAACTCTCACATCCATACATGACCACAGGAAAAACCATAGCCTTGATTAGACGGACCTTAGTCAGCAAAGTAATGTCTCTGCTTTTGAAAATGCTATCTAGGTTGGACATAACTTTTCTTCCAAGGGGTAAGCGTCTTTTAATTTCATGGCTGCAGTCACCACCTGCAGTGATTTTGGAGCCCAAAAATATAAAGTCTGACACTGTTTCCACTGTTTCTCCATCTATTTCCCATGAAGTCATGGGACCAGATGCCATGATCTTTGTTTTCTGAATGTTGAGTTTTAAGCAAGGTTTTTCACTTTCCTCTCTCACTTTCATCAAGAGGCTCTTTAGTTCTTCTCTTTCTGCCATAAGGGTGGTGTCATCTGCATATCTGAGGTTATTANCTCCATCTATTTCCCATGAAGTCATGGGACCAGATGCCATGATCTTTGTTTTCTGAATGTTGAGCTTTAAGCCAACTTTTTCGCTCTCTCTTTCACTTTCATCAAGAGGCTTTTTAGCTCCTCTTCACTTTCTGCCGTAAGGGTGGTGTCCTCTGCATATCTGAGGTTATTGATATTTCTCCCAGCAATCTTGATTTCAGCTTGTGTTTCTTCCAGTCCAGCGTTTCTCATGATGTACTCTGCATATATATATATACAAATATAAATATTCATGTGTACTTTTGGATTTGATATTTTTCTTCACTGTTTTGATCAAAACATGGAAACTGGGAAGCATTTTAAATAATTTTTATTGCTGTAAACCGACTCACTTAAAATAGGAAAAAAGAGTATGTCAAGGCTATATATTGTCACCCTGCTTATTTAACTTATATGCAGAGTACATCATGAGAAACGCTGGGCTGGAAGAATCACAAGCTGGAATCAAGATTGCTGGGAGAAATATCAATAACCTCAGATATGCAGATGACATCACCCTTATGGCAGAAAGTGAAGAGGAACTAAAAAAGCCTCTTGATGAAAGTGAAAGTGGAAAGTGAAAAAGTTGGTTTAAAGCTCAACATTCAGAAAACGAAGATCATGGCATCCGGTCCCATCACTTCATGGGAAATAGATGGGGAAACAGTGTCAGACTTTATTTTTGGGGGCTGCTAAATCACTGGAGATGGTGACTGCAGCCATGAAATTAAAAGATGCTTACTCCTTGGAAGAAAAGTTTGACCAACTTAGATAGCATATTCAAAAGCAGAGACATTACTTTGCCGACTAAGGTCCGTCTAATCAAGGCTATGGATTTTCCTGTGGGCATGTATGGATGAGAGTTGGACTGTGAAGAAGGCTGAGTGCTGAAGAATTGATGCTTTTGAACTGCGTTAGTCAAGGCTATGGATTTTCCTGTGGTCATGTATGGATGAGAGTTGGACTGTGAAGAAGGCTGAGCACTGAAGAATTGATGCTTTTGAACTGCGTTGTTGGAGAAGACTCTTGAGAGTCCCTTGGACTGCAAGGAGATCCAACCAGTCCATTCTGAAGGAGATCAACCCTGGGATTTCTTTGGAAGAAATGATGCTAAAGCTGAAACTCCAGTACTTTGGCCACCTCATGGAAGAATTGACTCATTGGAAAAGACTCTGATGCTGGGAGGGATTGGGGGCAGGAGGAGAAGGGGACGACTGAGGATGAGATGGCTGGATGGCATCACTGACTCGATGGATGTGTGTCTGAGTGAACTCTGGGAGTTGGTGGTGCACAGGGAGGCCTGGTGTGCTGCGATTCATGGAGTCGCAAAGCATTGGACACGACTGAGTGACTGAACTGAACTGGTTCATTATAAGAAGTATACATTTAACTTATCTGCTCTGTCACTTAGCAGGCATTATTCTTTTATTATTTCAGTGTTTGACTAGTGCAAATAATGCTGTTCTGAACATTTTTATGCATGAGTTTTAGTGCATATGTATATACAGAGAAAGGAAACACTAGGCTATAGGAAGGCATATATTGAACTTTAATACATATTATCATATTTACTAATCAGTTCATATTTTTGACTTCTTTCATTTTACTCTCTCTGGAAGATGTCTATAAAGTGTATATTAAATTATGATTGAATCCCTTTAATATCTAATGATGTTGAAAACTATTTTCATGGATTATTGTCAATTTAGGTGTCTTCTTTACTCAAGTACATTTTCAAGTATTTCATTCACTTCCTTTTTTCTTTTTACTGATTTGTTTGAATTCCTTATATATTATGGATATGAGCTCTTTGTCAATTTCATATATGGAAATAGTCACTTTCATTTCACTCTGTTGCATGCTTAAATTTATGATTTTCACAATCAATATAATTTTTTGACATTAGCAAATTGCTGTCTCTTATACACATCTAGATGTGTATAAGAGACAGGACAGAAAACAGGCCAAATTTCTGGAGAGATACTTTCCAAATCACTGGCTATATATTAAAAAAAAAAAAGAAAAAAGAAAAAGAAAGAAAGAAA
>SJYT01044010.1:0-13726 GCA_006410635.1 Cephalophus harveyi | reverse complement strand
TGCTGAAGGCTGGCTGTGACCTCGATGTCCAGGATGATGTGAGTAGAAGCCATCATTCTGTTGGGGGTGGCTGTCAACCGAGCTTGTCTGCATAGAATCCCACAATATGTAACTAGCAGTGAGGTGGAGGAGGGACAGTGGTTGTTGCTCTCCAGCACTTTTTAGCTCCACCTTGGTGGGAAGAACTTCCTCTTGAAGCCCTGCTCTGGGACTCATTCTCAGTAGCAAGTGTGGTTTGGTTTTCCCATCATAGTTCCTATCGAGTATTATTATTTCCTATCTATTATTATTCAAGTGTCGGGCCTTGAAGGGTGTTTTGCCTGTTTCCTTGTCTCAGTATGAAGGAGCACACTATGCACGCACGCACACAGATTTGGGCAAGTCTTGCTGGAAATGTGTCATTGATCAAACTGACCACTAGAGAAAAAGATGAAGCTTAAAAACAAATTTTTGTCTTTGCTTGCCTTGATTTCTCTTAGTATACATTTAGTTTAAAAGGACTTATTTAAAGAAAAAAACAGAACATTGATCTTGTGTAATCTGAGAAAAATGACGCCTCCAGAAAGATTCACTCTGGTGCTCTGCCACGATTGAGAGTCATTCTCTGAGTTTCTTCAGTCCGATTATCTAGAAAGAGATTCTGCTTGGCTCTTTTGGGTTCAGAAATCCATTCCTGAGTAAATCAGCAGTGGCTGGCATGGAGTCATGTAGTGCAGGGGGTAGCCCTGTTGGGTTTTGGGGCAGGCTAGATTCTCTATGTGCTCTGCCACGATTGAGAGTCATTCTCTGAGTTTCTTCAGTCCGATTATCTAGAAAGAGATTCTGCTTGGCTCTTTTGGGTTCAGAAATCCATTCCTGAGTAAATCAACAGTGGCTGGCATGGAGTCATGTAGTGCAGGGGGTAGCCCTGTTGGGTTTTGGGGCAGGCTAGATTCTCTAAGAGGGGGATGTGGGAAAGATTATGTAAACTGCTCTCCAGTGGGCTATTAGGAAAAGGTCCTAATGATAATCTGATTGGAAACTGTTTTTGAAAAGTTTCTAATTCTGACTGTGATTTGTACAGTAGAACTCGAAGAGGTAAGAACTTTTATGAGGAACATAGACTCTTGGAGACTTTGTACTCATAAACCCCTTTCAGATTCACCTTTAATCAGTGTGCTTCCCGAATATTATCAAAGTTCAGACCCTCCGTTGGGCTAGAGTGTGGGCCACCAAAGTGCTTCTAGTCTTGAGTCCCCGTGTAATGTCTGAAAACTTGGCAAACACACAAGTTGAGAAGGACCGCATTCACAAAGCAGTAGCTAAATGTGTCATATCCACGGGCAGAAGGCTGTCAGTGTCATTCAGAAATTTCTGGTTATATTTGGAACCTGTTGAGTCATCAAGGATGTTATTTTCAAAAGATGCTGATCTAGCTTTAAGCTGTTGATTTCTACCCCCGGTCACAATATGTTTTTTTCTTTCCCAGCACTGTACCATCATAACATACCTGATTATATCTTATCCTTACATGATAGGAGCAAAAATACAGGCAGAAGGAAGAGATTCTGACCACAGGAAAGGCAGGGCATTGAATTGTTGGTGCAAATATGTTGGGCAGCACTGCTCTTCTCTGCATAATTAAAGCCCTTGCTGCCTTGGTGGCAAGGCTGCAGTAATAGCAGGGTGCTAACCCATCATTCTTGGGAGAAACTTTTTTCTTAATTAAGAATTCTAATTTTAATGTGAGCTCTGACCTCTTTCTTTCCAGAATCATTCTAATGCTTTGATTGCATTTCACAGGTTGAAATTAAAATCCTTTATTGTCTACTATCTCTGTTTTTCTGCAAGGCTAGTTACCCATGGCAAACTGGCCCTTGTTGAGAACAGAAACGTGTTTATCCTGCTAGAATATCAATAAAGGGCTTTGGGAAGCTCTATCGAGATGCAAAAAAGGACTCAGGCCATATGAAACCCTTATTCCTCAAGGAGTATTTCTTATAGGTGGGGCCTGTGCTTAAATGCTGTTTGGAAACATTTCTTCACAGTGAACCTGAGGGAGAAAGCTAAGGGAGTATAATGTCTGCTTTAGAAGTTGGAGAATTGGGAGCTTGGCAAGGTCAGTTTTCCAGATAGGAATTCACTTACTCTGAAGAGTGCTGTTCTGGGTGTGAGCCTCAGGGGCTCAGGAGCCCCTGACAGGGGACAGTCATCTCTGTGACCCACCAGCAGGGCTGAGAAGCCCACCCACTCAGGTGCACAGGAGATGTACACACACGCGTGTCTGTCACCCACTGGGAACAGCCTGGAACTCACCAGTGACAGAATGAGTGAATAATGTGACAGTATTTTTAAAAATAAAAAATAGAATGTCAGACCCCCAAAATTGCTCAATGACATTGTTTAGTTTAATACCATTTAGGAAATGGCAACCCACTCCAGTGTTCTTGCCTGGAGAATCCCAGGGACGGGGGAGCCTGGTGGGCTACCGTCTATGGGGTCGCACAGAGTCGGACACGACTGAAGCGACTTAGCAGCAGCAAGGTTTGAAGACAAGCAAAACAATTTTTATCTATTGTGCACGGTTACAAACATGTAGTAATGTATAGTAACAGGCAAAGGAATGATGAATTCCAAATTGGTTGGTTACCTAGGGGGTGAGGGGAAGTGAGATATGGGAGGGGTTCACAAGGAACAGCTATGGCTTCTTGAGTTTTTTCTTAAAGTGCTTGGTGAAAGTGAAGGTGTTAGTTGCTCAGTTGCATCCGACTCTTTGCCACCCCATGGACTTGCAGCCCACCAGGCTCCTCTGTCCGGAGCATTTCCAGGCAAGAATACGGAAGTGGGTTGCCATTACCTTTTCCAAGGGATCTTCCCAACCCAGGGATTGAACCCGGGTCTTCTGGTTTCTTTAGTTTTCTCTTAAAGTTAATGGTGGGTATGTGCATTTTCAAATATTATTCATATTTTTGAATGGTTGAAGTACTTTTTAATTTAAAAATTTTTAAATTTGTTTTACAAAGGAGAGAATCTAATGGTTTGTCCAGCAGTTTCGGTTTTGAGGAATTACTAGCCAGACATCTCTGGGGCTAAGTAGCTTGACACTTTGCTGCTCTTTCGTCTCTTACCCCACCAGATACGCTGTGGCCACGTCACCAACCCTGTCACACCAGTGGGGAAATCAGAAAACATGAAAGCCCTCACCTTTCTACTTGTCTGTTGGATGAATAGGAGTAGAAATTATGTATTAAAGGAAATCACATTTTGAACGTATTTTGTTCTTAGCTCATAATGCCAATAGCCAAGGTTACCTGAGACAAACTTGAATTCTGAGTAAATCTAAGCATCGCTTGCCAAACTGAAGGCGGGGGAGGAACACCGCTGTGCAAACTTTGCTCTTGTGACGCCTTGTTCTGAAATCAATGTTTGCTCTGCGTTAACAGCATGGCCGGACGCCCCTGCATCTTGCTGCCAATAAGGGCCATCTTTCTGTGGTCCAGATCTTGCTGAAGGCTGGCTGTGACCTCGATGTCCAGGATGATGTGAGTAGAAGCCATCATTCTGTTGGGGGTGGCTGTCAACCAATCTTGTCTGCCTAGAATCCCACAATATGTAACTAGCAGTGAGGTGGAGGAGGGACAGTGGTGGTTGTTCTCCAGCACTTTTTAGCTCCACCTTGGTGGGAAGAACTTCCTCTTGAAGCCCTGCTCTGGGACCCATTCTCTGTAGCAAGTGTGGTTTGGTTTTCCCATCATAGTTCCTATCGAGTATTATTATTCCTATGTATTATTATTCAAGTGTTGGGCCTTGAACGGTATTTTGCCTGTTTCCTTGTCTCAGTATGAAGGAGCACACTACGCACGCATGCATGCACACAGATTTGGGCAAGTCTTGCTGGAAATGTGTCATTGATCAAACTTACCACTAGAGAAAAAGATGAAGCTTAAAAACAAATTTTTGTCTTTTCTTGCCTTGATTTCTCTTAGTATACATTTAGTTTAAAAGGACCTATTTGAAGAAAAAAACAGAACATTGATCTTGTGTAATCTGAGAAAAATGACGCCTCCAGAAAGATTCACTCTAGTGCTCTGCCACGATTGAGAGTCATTCTCTGAGTTTCTTCAGTCCGATTATCTAGAAAGAGATTCTGCTTGGCTCTTTTGGGTTCAGAAATCCATTCCTGAGTAAATCAACAGTGGCTGGCATGGAGTCATGTAGTGCAGGGGGTAGCCCTGTTGGGTTTTGGGGCAGGCTAGATTCTCTAAGAGGGGGATGTGGGAAAGATTATGTAAACTGCTCTCCAGTGGGCTATTAGGAAAAGGTCCTAATGATAATCTGATTGGAAACTGTTTTTGAAAAGTTTCTAATTCTGACTGTGATTTGTACAGTAGAACTCGAAGAGGTAAGAACTTTTATGAGGAACATAGACTCTTGGAGACTTTGTACTCATAAACCCCTTTCAGATTCACCTTTAATCAGTGTGCTTCCCGAATATTATCAAAGTTCAGACCCTCCGTTGGGCTAGAGTGTGGGCCACCAAAGTGCTTCTAGTCTTGAGTCCCCGTGTAATGTCTGAAAACTTGGCAAACACACAAGTTGAGAAGGACCGCATTCACAAAGCAATAGCTAAGTGTGTCATATCCACGGGCAGAAGGCTGTCAGTGTCATTCAGAAATTTCTGGTTATATTTGGAACCTGTTGAGTCATCAAGGATGTTATTTTCAAAAGATGCTGATCTAGCTTTAAGCTGTTGATTTCTACCCCCGGTCACAATATGCTTTTTTCTTTCCCAGCACTGTACCATCATAACATACCTGATTATATCTTATCCTTACATGATAGGAGCAAAAATACAGGCAGAAGGAAGAGATTCTGACCACAGGAAAGGCAGGGCATTGAATTGTTGGTGCAAATATGTTGGGCAGCACTGCTCTTCTCTGCATAATTAAAGCCCTTGCTGCCTTGGTGGCAAGGCTGCAGTAATAGCAGGGTGCTAACCCATCACGACCTAGCACTCCTGCCTCAGGTCCTGAGCTCCAGGTATCACGTGTTCTCCTGCAGCAAGAGTCATGCAGACTTTCCAGAATTACTGCTGTTTATATCAGGCAAGATAGGAAGTAAACTAGTCAGGAGTTCTCACAGGGTAGCCAAAGGGGTACATGTCAGCAGAAGGAAAGCCAGCTCTACCGTTAGAGGGGTACTCTTTATTTATTGAAATTATTAATATATTTTGCATCTTTCCCTTGTCGTAGACAATGCATATATTGTTTCTCTCAGTTTAAAACAAAACAAAAGTGCACACACAACAATGAAACAGTGTAAAAACAGCTGGAGGTGGAGGTTTCTTGACTCTCACTAGTTCTGAAGTAATGCATTTGTCAGAATATGGTTCATGTGTATCTTCTATATATTTACTCTACTTGCTGATCAGGCTTGAAACCCATGCAGGAATTCGAGGAGGAAAACTCCTTATGGATGGTCTTTAAAGAAGCTGGGAATGGGAATCCCCTGGTGGTCCAGTGGTTAGGACTCAGTGCTTTCATGCCATGGCCCAGGTTCAGTCTCTGATCAGGGAACTAAGATCCTGCAAGCCGTGAGGCACGAGTGAAAAATAATTTTAAAAAAAGAAGCTGGGAGATTAAGTATTGGGAAAAAAAAATTTCAGAAGTTACCTGTCTTGGGTGATGGGTAACAATAGAGAATGTTAATGTTTTGAAGAATTTATTCCTAACTTCATGTTCTACAGATACTGTGCTTTGTATCATGGTAAAGACTGAGAATTAGTTGAAGAATGACCTCCAGTGCCCTGGAGTGGGATTATTATGAATTTGAACCGGTGGAAACCAGTTCTTTAGAATATGGAACTCCAGGAGCAAATTCCCTCTTGCTTCCTGCCAACCCTGTCAACGCTCATTGGAGCACTAATGTCATCTCTGATTGGTCAATGAGCAATCACACAGCCCCCACCTCAGAAATAGTCCAGGACCCCATGGCCACGGGAAAAGGCACAAAGGAAGAGAAAAATAAGAAAAACCAGAGAAGACAGGCTAGGAAGAACCCCAGAAGATCAGAGAGAGAAAAAGAGGTCAGCAGTTGTTTCGTGCACCTCCCCTGTCTTGAGCTTCCTTGCAGTATGGCTGCCTGTGCCACCTGGGAGGGATTCCTCCTGAAGAGGGGCAGAGGCCGCCCTTGCATGTCGGGGGTTTCTTCTATGAGCTTGGCTTTGGAATCTGCCCACACTGTGCTCACTCTTTTTCACCATGTAGGAAAGAACACGTATTTCAGAACCAAGTTTTAGACCTCAGTGGTTGCAAACCTTTAAAAATCTCTACGTGAGAAACACTGATGTCCTAGAAAAACAGAGAGCTGGCAGTTCATGCACTTTGCAGACAAGTCCCTTTGCAGTCACTCTGGAACATGATGTGCATGTTCCAAATCAAAGTGCCAAACTACAAGTTTGCTGGGTCTTCAAGTTCCAGCTTCAGCGTTTTTCTTCTGCTTCTTTGTAGTTAATCATTCAACAAATACTTCTCAGGTGCTATACTTGCCAAGGCATTGGGCTAAAGTACTTAGCTTGATGATGCCATAAACAGGAAGCCCCATACCCCAGAAGCACCTAATTGTTTTAAAGACCTGTTTAAGGTTAATTGACTTCACAGGTTATAAACAGCATGGGGCAAGTGCAAAAAGCCTTGACAATTTGAATTCGGCCCCAACTGTGGGTACATTGGTGCTAAGTCTCCTCAGTCAGGTCCAACTCTTTGCAACCCTATGGACTGTAGCCTACCAGGCTCCTCTGTCCATGGGATTCTCCAAGCAAGAATACTGGAGTGGGTTGCCATTCCCTTCTCCAGGGGTCCTTCCCAACCCAGGGATCGAACCTGCATTTCTTATGTCTCCTGCATTGGCAGATGGGTTCTTTATCACTAGTGCCACCTAGGAGGCCCCTGTCCCAACTGTGCTAGCCTGAATTAGCTGGTTATTCTAAGCTAGGCACTGAACTGCATGCGACCTTGGCTTACAGTGCTTGGAGTGTAGTGGAGAGTCAGTAAATACTCACTGAATAGATAATGAGTAAATGCTGTTGAAGGTGCCACACTTCTCCCAGCTTTTTTTTTTTTTCCCAAAATTTCAGAATTTCATGGTTGATCTTTAAATCATAGAGAAATAAAGATTATGTCTAAGTTGCTGCTTAGCTCTGTTAATAAGTATGTATAGAGGCACATTTTGTTTCAGTATTTGAAAAGTACACTTCCTTTTAATTGATTTTTTAACTTTTTATTTTGTACTGGGGTTTAGCCAATTAACAATGTTGTGGTAGTTTCAGGTGAAGAGTGAAGGGACTCAGCCACACATATACATGTATCCATTCTCCCCCAAGCTCCCCTCCCATCCAGGCGGCCACATGACATTGAGCTGAGTTCCCTGTGCTATACAGTAGGTCCTTGTTGGTTATCCATTTAAAATATAGCAGTGTCTACATGTCCATCTCAACTCCGTAACTATCCCTTCCTCCCATCCTTCCCCCGCCGGCAACCACAAGTTCATTCTCTAGGTCTGTGAGTCTCTTTATGTTGTGTAGAAAGTATACTTTTGAAATAATACTTTTATTTCCAAAGGAAGTGTTAGTTTTATAGGAGGACGAATTGATTTGCAGGTCACTGACCCTGTTGCAGTAAAGGGTCTTAGCTGTTCATTTATGTCATGTTCTGGGGAAGAGTAGGTCTTCTCCGAGGTGGCCCTTGACTTATGGATTCATGTCTCGCAGGGTGGCTGGTTTTTATGTGCCACAGAAACCCAGAGCCACCCCACCTCATGTGAGCCGAGCTCACGGTCCCTCTTGAGGGTCGTGCAGGGTAGGGAATGGCTGGCTCTGGCCTTTACTGTCCTGTATATCCGACGGATGAGGCAAGGACCCTGGCTCTGAGCGCGTCTCTGACCGAGAAGCGTGAAGACAGAGGGGCGGCTGTGTCCTGGAGATGGGCAGGCCTGGGAGACGGGACCTGCTGGACACCTGTGCCAGGCACACGAGGACCACAGGGTTCCCACCACAGCCTCGCCCGGGCCGCCAGGTCTCCCGAGTCCTGTTCATCCATCCGGAAATCTACTTTTAAGGGCTGAACTAGAATGGAGATTTAGCTTCGTACGTTGAGTTAGAGTTTCACAAAGGAAAGTGATCCCCACAGAAGCAAGTACAGGAGATTCATGCTAAAAGCAAGTAATAAATCACGGTGGTGTTCTGGCTCCAAAGGTGCCTCAGCTCATGATTTAGTGGCAGCCCATGAAGCACAGTAAAACGTTTGATCTGAAGCCAGGCCGCCAACACGACCCACACTTTATGCACAACCAAATGGTTACGTTTGGTTCCGTAAAAGGGTTGTTCTAATTGGGCCAAGGAGTGCAGGTTCCTGTGCCTGCAGTGTGTAGGAATGGTTAAAGGCCTCTAACAACTAGAAATTTAACCAAGTCTGCTTACTCTGAAGAAGGGGGCTGCAGCCTCAGGGTTGCTGAGAACAGGGCACCTCCTTTCTCATCAGGTCAGTAACAATAAATTACACTTGAGGTCCGTTTTGGGAAAACCCATCCTGACAATGATAGGGAAACGCGCAGTCTTGAAGATTCTTACAGAAGTTTTCAAAAATTGAGACTGGGGCTTTCCCGGTGGCTGAGTGGTAAAGAATCCACCTGCCAGTACAGGAGACACAGATTCGATCCCTGGTCCAGGAAGATCCCACGTGCCATGGAGCAAATGAGCCTGTGTGCCGCTACTATTAGCCTGTGCTCTGGAGCCTGCACGCTACAACTAGAGAAAAGCCCTCGCAGCAGCAAAGACTCAGCGCTGCCCCCGAATTAGTTAATTAAAAAGAAAATTGAGACTGGGCAGTTTTTCATGATTATCTGTTTGGGCCTTAAGTACACCTCATCTGGAAACACGAAAGTTGTTTGAAGAGGATGTGTAACGGCTTTGCCCACCTCCTGTAACCACCGATCCAGTGGCCGTATTCTTTTGATGACATGGCCACATAGAAAGGGTCCTCTTTGAGTAAGCGGTCTTGGAAAGGTGAGGGAGCAGAAAAGCAAGGCTAAACCTACTTTCTAACGGGAATCATGGCATAGGATGCTGAGGGGAGGGTTGATGACAGAAGGCACGGACAGTGGATGGAATCATGGTAATGATTACCTCTACCCTCCTGACCCAACCAGGAAGAAATCTCTTAGATTCTACAGAAGGAAGAGAAAGAAAAGCTTCTGAGACGTGGACAGTCCCATCCCGATCCTGGTATATCAGTACAGCTTAGACATTTAATAAATAGCCGTTTTTTGATGCTAGAAATTATATATGTAAAAAATTGGAAAGAATTAAAAAGTTTAGAGGAAAATAAATATTATTTCCCCTCATGAATTTTTAAAGGGAGTTTTTTTTTTTTAAGTTTTAAGAATGTGAATTTGGTTTTTAAGTAGGAGTAAGTGCTTTTTATTGTGATGAACTATACATAACATAAAATTGACCATTTTAACCATTTTTAAGGGCACAGTTTTTTGGCCTTAAGTACATTCGCATTATTATGCAAACATCACCATGGTCTCTCTCCAGAACTTTTTTCAGATTAAGTGCTTTTAAAGTGCATTGTCATTTGTTACAGATCCCAGGGATATAAGTAGAATCAGTATTTGATGAAGGAAAGCCTCCGTGTTCTCCATGTTCTAGTTGGTCTCTCCTCTCTTGGGCTAAGAAGCAGGAGTACCCGGGGGCATGTCCTTTGCCCCTCCTAGGTTCCACCAGAAAATTGTTCATGCAAAACTCTTGCCACCCAGATCATAGACCCCAAGAAGGGAAGGGAGGAACCTTGCCTCTTTTCACAGAGAAAAAACTTGAAGTCCAGCGAGGTGACAGGTGTCCCCCAAGGCTTCCACAGCACACATCTCCTGACGCCCTTGCCCCGCTCCCTTTCCGTCCCACCAGGAATTTTCCACACCATTCACCCATCTCCCCATTTAAGCTTACACCCCAGGCTGGACTTGATTTCCTGAGTGCCTGTCAGAGATAGCATGTGTTCTCGGAGACTTCAGGACTATCTCTTGCTATGGACTTCACTGTCTTAGGATATTAGTCCTCTCAACTGCAATTAGGGGGAGTCAGCTTCCCTTTGGCACCCTGACAGAGAAAAAGAAGGCCGGCCATCCCAGGAATCTGATCACAGAGAAAGGGGTCAGATGCAGCCCCAACAGTGAAGATGCTGCCATGGATGCTGGAAGAGTCTTAGAGATGTGCAGTGACAGCCTGACTCCCTGAGTGCATCCTCAGATGTCCTGGCGTATCCCCCTGCATTGTTTGCTCTAGGCCAGGGCCAGTCAATCAAGGAGTCCACCCCGCTCTGGGGTCCTGAGTGCTGCTGAGTGACAGAGTAGGCTAGTGAGTCCTCTGATGCTGGGGAATGAGAGGACTCAGCAGAAAGTAAAGATTCCAAGCATTGCTGGTTACCTTGCGCAGCCCACAATCTGACTTTCAGACCTGCTTGTCACAGTTGTGACAGTCCCGTTGCCATCCCCTGGGGTGGCGGGTAAGAGCCTGACCCTCATCCAGAGGTCAGCTCTGTGGCCCAGGGTTGCTCTGCGGTTGGCTGAAGGTTACCACTGAGTTTGTGAACATAGTCATTCTTCCCGGCATGCACTGTCTGTTGACTAGATCACTGAGCCCAGCTGGCCCTCGGTGACTGAGGATAATGTCCTTTCTTCCTGAACCGTGAAGCAGGGGAGCAAGTGGTGGGGGCTGGAGAGTGCTGACCGCCATCCCTGCCTTCCCACCGCCTGCAGGGGGACTATAGTCATTCTTCCCGGCATGCACTGTCTGTTGACTAGATCACTGAGCCCAGCTGGCCCTCGGTGACTGAGGATAATGTCCTTTCTTCCTGAACCGTGAAGCAGGGGAGCAAGTGGTGGGGGCTGGAGAGTGCTGACCGCCATCCCTGCCTTCCCACCGCCTGCAGGGGGACCAGACTGCCTTGCACCGGGCCACGGTGGTGGGGAACACCGAGGTCATTGCGGCGCTCATCCAGGAGGGCTGTGCTCTGGACCGACAGGACAAGGTGAGCAGGGAAGGGGGGGACGTGTCAGCCCGAGAACGCGCTCTGGGGATTTCCTGTTGCGTGAGACTTTGTCATTCCTGAGTCTTATCGCTCATGATTCAACATGAGGAAATCAGCCCGGAGTTCCTCTGAAAGAGTATCTGATCTCCCAGCAAACTAAGCCTTTACAAAAGCCCTTCCCTCTTTTCTGTGGCAGCGGTGAACCACCACAGAAATATAAACGGTGAAGAAGAAAAGTAATGAGCTGTGGAGGCCTGGATGGGGGGCTCCACATCCAGAGAGGCTGCGGGGAAGCCCCCAGACTATGTTTCTTTAAAAAAAAAAAAGCCTGAAACAGCTGGGAGGGCATTGCTATCTCTTCTCTGTACTTCCCTTTCCCTCACCCTACCTCCAAGTCCCACCCCACTCAATTCATTGCGCTTGATGTTTCTTTTTTTAATAGTTAAGCAAACACAAGATCTGTGGAATTGGTTGATTTTTATTTAAAAGTCACCCTATGGAGGACACCTGTTTACCATATTTACAGATCACTGCCTATTTTTTTTTTTTACCATATTTACAAATCACTGTTCTCAATGCCTGCTCATTTGTTTGGGGCCCTGAGGCTTCTGGATTAAACTTTGAGATCAGATTTGGAGAAAGAAAAAAGAGCTGTAGAATCCACTTGTCCGCCCATGGGCCCCTGGAGCTTTTGAAGTTGGACTCTCCATCTGCCTGATCTTTGCAGGGTTCTCTCTGGGGCCAGGAGTGGAGCTCAGAAGCCCCTGGGGCACTGTAGGTGGGGGAGGGACGCCACGCCTCCCAGTGCAGCTTTCTGTTCAGCACGAGCAGTGTGTGGGAGTCTTTTTTCACCACCCCAGGTCCCAGAGAGACTTAAGCCCTAATGCCTTAAGTCATCCACTGAGCATCATAAAGCTAGACTGCGTCTGGAGTGGTACTTGTTAGGTTCCATTTCTGGGAGAATGAAGAAACTGGCCACTCAGGTCACTCCTTGGGTTCTGTGGTTTAGGTGAGAAACCCCAGCCAAGAAAGCCCTGAGTGGGCCTTAAAGTAACCTGCGCTGTGCTGACTGACGATAAGCAGACGGATTAGGCTTGGGTGACGGGGCTTTCTCTCCTGTGTGCCCCCCAGGACGGGAACACGGCCCTGCACGAAGCATCCTGGCATGGTTTCAGCCAGTCGGCCAAGCTGCTTGTTAAAGCTGGAGCCAACGTGCTTGCCAAGAACAAGGTGAGGTCTGGCAGGTGTGAGACCCCCTTGGTCACAATGAGGATAGCCCAGCCCGCCTTCTTTAAGGGAGCCTCCTCTTGCCGAGCAGAACTAGGGCTCGGGGTCTTGGAACCTGGCGCAATTGAAGGCTTCGAGCTGGAGTGCTCCCATAGGGCTGCGGCTCTCCCTGCTTTCCCGTAGGCCCATGAGACTGTGGTCTCTCTCCCTGCTGTTCTCTGTCACCCTCTGCTTCCCTGTCTTTCCCTGCCATGTCCCTGGATCAGCCCAAAAGCCTCACAACAGACTGACTGATCTGCCTTGTCTGTTCGCATCCTGCTCCTCCTCTCCTCAGGAACTTTCCAGAAAGCTCCTCACCTGTCGCTGTCTTGGGCCTCCCCAGAGCGGCCTCAGCCTCTGTTGTCGTCTCTCTGGGTGACTTTGGCGTGTGCCTCCCGGGCTTGCAGGGTGGGCCCACCATCTCTTCCCTCACCCCCTCTCTTAGGGCTATCCGGTTTCTTTTTTGCCTATTGACCCTCAGGGTGGAGACCTGCCCGTTTGGTGGCTGCGTTTCTCCAACTCCCGGGACTGCACACAGCTCTGTGCTGTGCTGACTGGTGAGATGTTTTCCCGTGGTTCCCTCATGGGCCAAGGGCTTCAGGGAAGCAGCTGGCCCTGCATTGTGGCATCTCCAATAAAATCCTGGCTCACTGCCTGGAGGACTGGTGGTTCTCCATTTCTTCCAGGTGGCACATGGCCTAGAACAGGAGTTGGTAAGTTTATACCAACTCAAAGTAGGTGGTTCCCAGTTAACAGATGGGGAGGCCTCACCTGAGTCTTATAAGACATGTGATTCATTTGTGACACAATTAGGGCTGTGAATTATCCCAGCTGGATCCACTTCACCACACTGCCACCTGTCCCCTGAAGGGCCCACCCCCAAATTGTGCAGGGAGCCACGAGTTCTCTCTCTAGGTAGAGCAGCACAGGTGAGGTGTCATCCCAGGAGAGGGACTTCCATGCTCACCAGCCTCAAACTCTAGGAAGCCTCTAGAAGGTCCTTCTCTTTTTTCTTTTTCCCCACAAATAAAATTATAAGATATTTAAAGTCTACAACATCATGATTTGATAGCTCCCAAGGGTTAATGAACACATTGATCACCCCCATTTATTTACCTTTTTGTGTCTGTGAGAGAACATTTAAGTTCTACAATTAGCAAATTTCAATTATGCAAGACAGTGTTATCAGCTGTAGTCTGTAGACTACAGACACAGCCACTGTTATCAGCTGTATTCCCCATGTTACACATTAGATTCGCAGACCTTGTTCATCTTATAGCTGGAAGTTTATACCCTTTTACCAACCTCTCTTTATTCCCCTCTACCCCTCACTCCAGCTTCTGGCAGCCACTTTTCTACTCTCTGTTTCTATAAGCCCATCTTTTTTTTTTTTT